>CM046833.1:6410775-6578179 GCA_025618425.1 Heliocidaris tuberculata
TGATATTACACCTTTAAAATTAATTCATCTTAAGATATGGTCAAATTTACATCAACTGCAAAAGAGGCATTAAACCACTTCTTGGACTAATTTTTTAAAAAAGAATACAGTATGCGAGCTAAACAATCAATAAAGATATATTATTATCTATTTGGAATATTTGCCAATTTGTACACAAAAATAATGATCATACATTTTACACTGATTGGTAATAATTAAATCACTCTTATTCTCAAATGGCACAACATACTGCATTAGAAATAGATTCACTTTTTTTCTATGATTTTTGCTTTCTGCTCATGTACATGTATAATGTGTAAGTCCTATCATTCTTGACTGAAAGATAATCGAAAAAGGTCATCAAAAGCATTCTAAACCTTGTACAAGGCCCTTGCAACTATGTCAATAAGTTGCGCCTGTGCCTTGATTTGCCTAAATTCTCTTTCACTGCCGCACTACGCAGATGTGCAGCCAACATCAGTCTACCAGGGCCCTGTTTCATAAATCTTGTCATCAATGACAAGTTGCAATAACTGTTATAAGCTAATGAAATCCTTGCATCTGATTGGCTGAGAGCAAATTTGTCGGTAAAAATCACTGACAAGACTTTAAAAAGGACGTTTTTAAATTTCTCCGTAAAAACATTATGGTTGGGTAATAACTTTTTCTTGTCAAAGAAAAGGAAATCTTTTTTCATGTAAGGAACTGGTATTATACAAAAAATCAATAAAATGTAATCTGATTTTCCTGCAATGAGGCAAAATTAGTTGGTCGCGTGCGTGACCGAAAGTTTTACTTTACAAAGAATGGCCCTGCACAATAATGGCACATATCTATAACACAGATTTAACACAATTCAGGATCGTAACAGAAATAAATCCTCAAAATATAAAATATGGATGTCTTTAGTCCCACCTGGTGTGCAGTGGCGTTGGATGCTTCAGTCTGATCAGGAGACATATCGGCTTCCAGTGCATCAGCCATCTGACGAGACACTACAACACACAGAGACAATATTTAAGGGGGGTTTTCAGGGTGGAGGGACTAAAAATTTGGGAATATTTTTGCACACAGTCAAACCTGTCATAACAGCGCCTCTATCTAAAGGCAATTGGTTTGTAGGAACCTATATACCATTTTACTAGAGCAACGGTATACATGTGAATGTACATGTACCATGCGGAGAAAGGGCTCCCTGCCTACAGTGATCAATTCTTCCGATTCCCTTCAGTGACCTTCATAAACAGATTTGACTGTACCTGTCAAACTAAGCAATGAACATGCATCCCATTTATAATAAAATCCTTTAAAATAATAATCTATCCCACAAAATAATCAATACAATTATTAGTTATTCTATATTAGAAAAGCCAAATACAAGTATGTGTTAACTTCAGTTTTCTGAGATATCACTTTGCTTTGGTAGGTGTACCTAGATTTTGAATCAGACAACTTTGTTCTGTTGGCATTTCTTTGCGAACAATTATTACAAAGTTGTGTAACAGCCAACCCACTCTGATGACCCAGTTTTAAGTGGATTATCAATGAAAAAACTGGCACATATGTTTCTACAATTGTAGAGCACTTTGTAACTACATATGTTTAAAAATAAAGAACCGTACAAATTAATTTGTAGATTGGGTTAAAGAAAGTTAAAGGGAAGGGACTAACCTGTGTCTTGTATTGTCTTATCTGCAGGACTAAGAAGCTTGTCATGAAGAAGGCTCTTCATCCTAGACGGGCTCTCCAACTCGTCTTCAAGGACGTCTCCAAGTTTTAGCTTCCTGGCTGCAGACTTCTTGAATTTCATCCCCTTTCCTTTCTGCTTGCGTTGCTTCGCCTTCAGAAGGAGCTTGGATGAGGCATTCTTCTTTCGCAATTTGATGTCTCCGTTAGTTATTCCATCCTTTGCTTTCTTCCGCTTCTTCTTCTTTTTAAGTTGTAACCGCTCAGCTTTAGTCAGCTGTGGCCTACCTAATCCCACATCCAATGTGGTGTCTAGAATTTTCTTCTTTTTCTTTTTTTTCTTCTTCACTTCACTTTTTTTACTGTTCCTCTCATATAGCTCAGATCCAAGGGCAAGTAACCGGCGGGAGTTTGGAGAAAGTCCAAGACTGTCTCCTGCCAGGGATAGGCCCTCGGGTTCCTTGCTGTCGAGCATTGCAACTTTGTCCTCTTTCCCGGAATCCTTGTACGCTTTACGGAGCATTTTTTTCAGGTTCCGCAGTCTGCATCTCCTGTTGGTGAGGAGTCTGTCCTTCTTCATCCTTTCAATCTCATCAGGAGTCAGCTCCAATCCCTGCTTCACCTTTCTATAAAGTGCCCTCATGGACGGTAGTCCCTCACTTGGTTGCACCTCTCTATGTTCTGTGACCGACTTAATATAATTTTCTTTCTCCTCAAGGAATTTCTTCATCAGCCGCTCCCGTTCACGTTCCAACTGTTCCGCTTTCTCTTCTTCTGTCAATTCCGGCTTCTTCTTTGCTCTAGGACTCGTACTGGTAGCATTTGGCTTTGTGCTTGCGTCTGCCCGGGGGCTCATGCTGTTTGCACTAGCGGGTCCACCTTCACTGGTTTCACCCTCCTGTGACAGTTTGACTTCACTCTGCTTCTGAAGCAACTTTTCAGCTCTTTGCTTTGACCGATGTAGGAATTGCCTTTCTGACGCAATTCTCCGGTAACAGTTAAATTTTTCCATCTCCTCTGGAGTGATTTCCATTCCAGATTTGGTCTTCTCCATGATTTCACCAACAGTCGAGAGTCCATCGATTCTTCCTCGGATGTGCAGGAGCTCCTCACCAGTCCGCATGGTCTGAAACAAGACCAGAGGCGATGTCCTCATAGCCGCTGACTCTGCTTCATTTAACATGTCCTTTTTCACGACCTTCTTGTAAACTGCTCTCAAGGACTGCCACTTATCTTCAGTGGTGCCTAATAATACTTCCTCTTGAAATTCATTAAGGGCTATCCCATTCTTGACCTTCGTACTGATCATACTCATTAATTTTCGTTCCTCTTGACGTTTCTTGTTTCCTTCATGCTGCCTGCTGTTCTCTTTATCAGTATCACTTTCTGATTTCACCTTATTCTCTCTTTTCTTGGAGGATTTCTTTTTTTCCTTCAGTGTTTTCAAAAATTCATCTTGAAACGTGAGTTTCTTCTCTTTCTTATCCTTGTGTTTGGTTTTCTTCTTCTCAGAGCTTTTCATCACAAGTTCAGTTTGATCCACTTTGGGTATCTTTGAGGGTTTCTTGACATCGCTAATCTCTGGGGTCTGAAGGCTGTAAGGGCTTGCGAAAGAACTATCTAAGTCTGAAGGGATATCCAACCAGTCAGCAGAGTCCTGGCCAGATGGAGGTGAAGCAAACAGACTTGAACCAAACTCCTCTTGCTCGATAAACCGTTTTGTGGGCTTGATTACCCTTGAGGAACGGGAGCTGACAACTGGCATGACAAAGCCAAAGCTGGGTCTAGGAGGCTTAGGTGTCTTTTCCACTGGTTTACCACCCAGCTTCAATTTTTTCTTAGAGTTAAAACCAGTTCGTTTTGAGAGGGTCACCTTCTTTGATGGCGGTGTGACTTTTCGATGCAGGAAATGAAGATCTACCCCTTTGATTTCCATATCAGCCAACTTGCTGGAGCACTTGACAGATCTCTTACCCGGCGTGTCTGAGCCAAAGTTCTTTCTCTGAGCATCCTTTGCCTTCTTCACCAGCTCCATGGCTTTTGACATGTTGACTTGTTTAGATTTTGGCACACAAAGAACTTTCCCTGACTTGTCCAAGGTTCCATTTTGAGCTTGGGCCAGCAACCATTTCTTCTTCTCCCAGGGTTTAAATTTCATGGGTGATGCTTCAGATTTCTTTCCTTTGGCTTTCTTCAGCAAGAGCTGTGCCTTTTCCAGCTTCGCCTTACCCCATGGCATCGTTGTGTCTTTCCTTGGACGTCCACGCCCCCTGACAATCTCAGCTTGTTTCCCATCACCCAGCAGTTTTATCTTAAACTTTGTTGGACCAGTTGGTGACATACTTGTCACTGCAGCTCCTCTTTTCTGCTTTGGCACTGTGAACGGCAAATGATACTTTCCTTTGATCTTTCCTCCCACCTTCGCGAAAGCAGCTTTCGGTTCCCTGATCTTCGGCGGCTTTGGAGGAATAAGCTTCGGTCGGACAATATCCAAACCTTTTACCATGTCCCTGTACGACAACCGACCGACCGATCGCTTTTCACGATTGCCTACAGCCAAGCCAGCTTTCTTCCCTTGCTTGAGCTTCTGTATTCTCCCACCAACAACCCTAGATTGCGTTGTCTTGTACGGTTTGGCCGTGTTCCACTCCCCTCTCTTCATCTCAGCGCAGGAGTCGCCTCGGGCATAGTGGATCTCTCTTCCTGCTCTTCGGCCCATGATGGGCCAGGCGGCTTTGACATTCCTGATCTTCGGCGACAGCGATGGGTCCTTCTCTTCTGCCCAGTTCTCGCCCTTGAGAGGTGACAGCGAGTCACCGATCTCTGAAGCAGAAAAGCCTTGGAAATCATCTTCCTGCACATGGGAAATATAATAAAACAATATATTTTGTAACTTTAATTCATACAAATACATATGCCTGAAAATTTTCGCAAATATCACAAGCGTAAAGCACAAACATTAGACTTTTCATGATATACATGTATGCACTGACAATTAAAAGAAATGTACTAGTCTACATATAAAATCTAAAGACTGGATGAGCCTGAAAAGAGCCAAACACATGTACAGCTACCGGAACCCCAAAACTGACGCACAAAATAAAACCTGTTAAAGCCTCAAGAAAAAAGCATTAACCCTTTCAGGACAGGAATTATTTAAGGGCTAAACTGATCACATTGTGTTCTTCAAATTGGCAACAATATTTTTCCATTAGTGCTACATGGTTCTATTAAAGTGATTGATTAACTTTATGAAAAATTGTAAAATCAGCTCAAATGCCAGTGAATTGTGTGCAGTCCTCTAACTACATATATAATTAAGGATATGTGAAAGTATGAGAGAAAATGGAACCCGTTTACTATCCTAAAAAAGAGAAAATCGCGATCAATCGCTAGCGCAAGTCGCTCGGCTTCTTCGCTGCGCTGCAGTCACAAAAACCAAGCACCAGCGCTTGGCGATTTCAGAGCGGGTTTCCAGCCCGTACGGTATTCTGTGATAGAGCGAGGTATGCCAACCGTAAGAGTTCTTTAGGGTTCGGTGGTACTCTATCCCGACATCAAGGTTCAATCGTAAATATCTTGATATATAAACGACCCATCAGCTTATAAAACTCAGGTGATTCCTGTCTGAGCTAAAGGTTTGCAATTATGATTACAGCATTAGCTGGAACAGTGATTTTTTTTTTTCAATCCTGGGCAAAGTTAATCAATGCCTTTAAGCTGACATGTTTTTGAAAACAATATATTTGGTTAGTATTTCCTTGATAAGTTGAAAAAAATTGCCAATTTTGATAAAAAAACAATGATATTGAACCTTTCACTGTGTTGCCAATTTAAGGATTTTAAAGCTTAGTCCTATTTTTAAAATTTCTGGCATATAACGCAATATGGTCATGCAAAAGAAATGGACATACAGGGTGTAGTGCGTGCAGAAATTTTCGCTCTTTTTAATCATGCATCTGGTATATTTTATAGCGGTATAGCCACAATCAGGGTGCAAAACCATTTGCACTTGGGTCCAAAAATGAAGTATGCAATGGAGTTGTTTCATCAACCCCAAATTGTTCATGAATACCCTTGGGTTAACACCCTGCAATATCCTGAAGGAAACTATCTTGGTTATCATTTTATGAACAGCAACACAACGGGGTGAGGTAGGTGTTACGGACACTACGCAAAGCTACATAAATGGAATTTTCCAGCATTATTTATCTTAATACTAAAATATTTTGCACTTCTTTTTGGAATTTAATGGCAATTTGTGAAAAATAAAACAATTCGCTCTCACTTCAGTCCATAAAATAGATGCGGTATACACATCAGTGGCAACGAAAGGTCAAATCTCATAAATGCCAGTTATTTCAAAACCTGAAACTTTTTAAAAAGCCAACCAAACACTGGTAAATGAGACAAATTCCAAACTTTAGTCCCATCTGTATACATATAAAAACAAATGAACTTGCTAGGAAGGCTTGTTCACTATCATAAGTTGTCCAAAATAACTTATGTACAATTTCCAGTAGGGTGTTACGGACACTACATAGTATACATGTACATGTTATTCATTGGTGCAATATATAAGTTATCCATTTGCTTTTTTCCTGTCATTATTGTTGTTGCTGCATATCTTGATGCCTAATTACAATTTTAAATCCAATAGAGAGTATCTTTTCAAATCTGTTCATTGCAATTTTTCAGTCTGAGGTACAAAAGCTGAAAAAACCCCAGTAAAATGCATCTTCAAATTGTTAAAAGTTGATAGAATTAGTTAATACTACTAAACTTTTGTACCCAAAACATACTTTTACACTACGTCCATATAAAAAACAGACACTCATTCTAATTTAGTGCATATCCTGCGCTATATGATGTCAAGATTAAGTACTTTACAATTGACTTTAGCCTGTTACGGACACTACAGGTCACTTTGTTATTGACATATATTCATTTATCAAGTACCTTAAAGCGGGGTGAATAGGAACAAAAGTGGAAAAAAAATTCTTGGTAATTTCATTTTCAAAGTTATAATGTAAACTCATCAAAATTATTTGAGTTATGTAGTGCATACATGTACCTCTAGCTGACCAATAATGACTTACATGATGGGAATTAATTAATATTTACCCCAGTGTGGAATATGATATGATGGTCTGAAATATGTTTACAAAATTTTATCTTCAGACCTACTGAAGTGAATCATCAGATTTTGCAACAAGACCTCACAAATATGGTCTTGCATATAATTCATGTGAAAGAAATTGATGGCAATAGGGTTTATATATTTTTTCTTCATTTTCCTTATTTACATTTTTTTTTCCTGAATAACTGGGGTGAATAGGAACAGACTACCAAGCAATTATGATTCAGACTTTCTGATGCCATAACATACCTTAAGCACCTAAATACATATCACATATGTACCATAGACATAGTAATCACGATATTTTAGATGTACAATGTAGATCGAGGTATGAAAAGCCTGAAAACTCAATGGCATTCTTAGAACAGTCATTTCCAGGCTCCTTAAGAACCCCAACACCCTACATGTATCTGCTTTAGTTTGGAAAATATTACTTCACACAATAAGTTAAATTAAATAAATCTAAAGACAATCTATACACATTCCAAATAGGATTATCCATCAAATACATCATGGGGCCTTTATCTTAATAAAAAGTATGAAAATTCAAATACTAGTTTTCTGATTCCCCTTCATTCCCCTTCCAATTACCCAACAGCTATTGTTTACTGCCAATAATTTGCAATGCCTGTTTTCCCATATCATTTCTGTAATCAAGCAGCTCTAAAGCCAGGATGCAAACTATTAAAACAAATTCCATTTTCACTAACACACGGTACCGTTTTGATGCCTGTAATGATTTAAAAGATAGGCCTTTGTCAATTGTCATTTAAATTTATGATAATGCATTCTGATGTCTCTGAAAGCATTCTCTTTTCAAAAACCCATTTAGTACAAACCCCTTCCCCAATACATTTAAAAGTATTTGTATACAAGTAACAGTTTAAAGAACGTATATTTCATAATTTTCCATTCTGTTCCCATTCAACCCAACACCGGGGTGAATAGGAGCAGTCACAATATTCCATATAAAAATTAAATCTGATGCTGATGGAATTTCTTTTACATGTCAATAGAAAGGTAGCATGAATAGACATTTCATGGTGCCAAAACATTTGCCACTGGTGATGTAATGAATATGTTGGGAGGCAAAATGTGTCGAAACTGTTCCTATTCACCCCGTTTCATGGTTTGAAATGATAACCATGTGTTTTTCTTCTGCCAGCTTTGATCTATGAATATTATTTGGTCTATTCCTGAAATAAGAACATTTGAGAGATGATTCCTATAATCAGTTTATATAGGAATTCTTGTAATCTAGGGTACAAAAGGCTAAAATTCCAATAAACCACAATCTCAAACTGATAACACTTCACATTGTCAGGGTATCTGTGAAAATTTTTACACAAAAGACACACGTTAATACCAGCTGCATATAACAACAAGACATTAATTCTGTTTTAGTGCATAAAAATGTAGTATGATGTCAAAATTAACTAACTGTCCGTAGCTTGTTACAGATACTACAGCTCATACTAGTACAGGCACAGTGATCATTTGACGATGTGTTTTGTGCCAACTTCCATTTGGGGGCAGTGTTTCTGCAGTTCATGAAATAGGAAACTTCAAGAGATGTTTCTTTTGTGCAATATATTGTCCAGTGAGAACCAGAAGGGCATTAAGGCCATAGACATTTTGCATTGTTATCACCCTTCTGGTTTTAAACAGTTAATCAATAATGCCCTTTTGGCTTTCACCAACTGTACATATTATAGACTTTTAATAATTGAAATAATGTATTTTCTCATGCAAAAGACATGCATCATACATATTTGATGTCATAGACAGCTTTTACATTCTTAAAATTTATTTCAGAACAATGTTATCCAGAAAAGGAAGTACAGTTTGGCTTGCAGGCATAGTACTATCCCTTCTGTAGTGTCCGTAACACAGATCTGTAGTGTCCGTAACACTGGCTCCTACTCTTTTCGGACCTTGACAATGAAACTAAAACACAATGATGCATTTTATTTGATACTTTACTACATCTGATACTGTTGAAATAAAATATCAATATCAAATTAATCCTAAGTCAAGTTTTGTTTTATTTTTTGAATAAAATTCATGGAAAATACCTTATTTGTTTGCGAAATATCATATCCGGGAGAAGAACTTCCAGGGAAAGAGAAAATTTTAAATTTATGTGGAGACATATTAAGAAGAGCAACTGTAAAAAATCAAATTTGAATTACAAATTAGTAGTATTTAGTTATCAAGCTGTATTTTTAGACATTACACACTTGTGTTACGGACACTACATGTGTTACGGACACTACAAATGGCATTTATTAAATTCGTTAAAAAAAAACTGTTATGCTTAGCGGAATATTATTATACCACAGCTAGACCCCTGGGGTAGTTACATAAAGCAAAGCATATAAGAGCTTTGAAAACATTTTCATGTAGCAGGAATGACACTGTTAAGGACACTACAGGAAATTCCGGACACAATTTATCATTGCAATGGGGGCATATATTTTTGTAAAGTTTGTATCTATGTTTGATTTTTTGTTTCTGATGATAGGACAATATGTTACTAAGAAAATATAACCAATTACCAATCAATATAATGTTGAAATATATGAATTATAGAGGCAAAATTATGCACATAGCTGTTTTTCAAAAAAGTGTTACGCTTGTCTCTTTTCACAGAAATAACCACTGTATCGCAATTCTGGGGTCAATTCTCAAGCCGTAAAAAAATACCGAGTGGAGATAAAAAGGACTATAAGATGGCATGAACAGACGTGGCATATGTTGTGTAATTTCATGGTAACAACATAAGAAAAAAGACAGTTTTTCAAAGTGCAAATGCGTAACAGCCAAAAAGTGGTATTTTTGGCCCTCTATTACCATCCTCACACACCCAACACACATGAAATTCAAACAAAAGTTGCTGCGAGATGAAGAACTCATATGGTCCAACATTTCAGGCCACAAGACATTTAATTAAATAACTTTGTGTTTCCAGGAGAGATGCGTAACGCTTGTAGGTAGAAAGTTGCACCCTGATTGTGGCTATACCGAAATTTACTTGTCCGCTATCTACGGAAATGTAGTGTAGTCACAAAGTCAAACTTCCCTGGAAGTGGTCTAGATGGAAAAATGCTCTTTTTAAAATTCCATGACATTTAAAAAATATCCTGACCATATGCAGTCAATCACAGATAAATGAAAAAAACAACAAAAAAAACCCTAAGATGGAGCTAAAGAGTTAAAAAAATATTATAAAAAATGCTTGGTCATGAAAAACTTTTCAGTTTGCATTGAGTGAACGTGCCACACTACCAGTAATCAAGAAAAGCTAGGCCGCTAGGGCTGGAGAAGAAGTCCGCCTGCTCCCGCTGGAATTTACTTTTCAGCAGGTTTTCTTGCTCACCGTTTTACATCAATTTGACCACAAAATACTAATTCTACATTACCTGGATCATGGAAAATGGCGATTAAACTCAATTTGGACACATTTCTAGAAGCTACAACTACTTCTTGAAAGCCGTAGACCAGTACTTGGGGTTGTGATTTCTGATCGCGCGATCGATTTAACAACATGTAGCAGACAGCTTATGTATGCATGATATGCATACTGCATTGTACTGTACACTGTGCCAGCGCAAAGAGGGTACATTGACAAGAGAATGCACTTGAACAGTCCTATGTAGTATAACACACACATGTGAATGCATATATACGATATGCACAATAAAATCTTTTTTTTTCCAAACGTGAAAATTGTACTGTTTCGATTTTTCACCCTTTTTTGAGGAAACAATCGGAACGAACATGACAAAATCGGACGGGTTGGCAGGTATGATGTACACCCACTCCATTTATTAATTTACACAAACGCAGTCTACATGTATTTGATCAAATGCATACGGCATGCACAACTACACACACGTGCTCAAAAATGAATTGGACACACACACACATATTAATGTGCTGAAGCGTGCAATTTATTCAACTGGTACAGGAAATCAGGCTAATATTTTCGTGAGTTCTAGAATTCGCGCTTGCCGAAAATAGCGCTAAATCCATGAAAATTAATGTACTGCGAATATTTCTGCATTTACAGTACTGTACATGATAAATTGCTGTTGTTCACTTGGGTCTGTAAATAAAGACTGTTTCATGTGCAATGCTGCTTCTATGGAAGATGGATGAGGGTACAAATAATATTAATCAAATTTACTTGTTAGGTGGTCAAAACGCCACAAGAACATACACACTATCTTACTATTATTAACAAGATGAATATGCGACTGTGTCTCCAATATGCCTCTGCCTAAATTCAGTTGATGGCTCAAACTGTTCTTGAAATATTGTTATAAACAGAATAAAAAGCCTCTAATTCATGTGGTTAACTGACCTTTTGACAATTGACCTTACACCTTATAACCCAAAAGTATGATCACTTTATCTCCTCAAAGTCACGAATACAAAATAGTTGAGATATGGTGATAACAAAGGTAAAAAAACATTAATTTCACATAATCCTGTATAATGACCTCTATGACCTGTCACCTTTGACTAAGTGAACAAAACTCAGTTCGCCTCATATGGTGATGCATAATAGTTCCAAGTTTGAAGTTAATGGATCAAATGGTTCTTGAGATATCATGTTAAGGCTAAAACCTGTAATTTCAGAATTTACCTCTATGACCTTTGACCTACATGTACTTATCCCAGAATCTAATCAGATCGTCTTTCTATGTTGATACATACATGTACTAGTACCAAGTTTGAAGTTCACACATGTACCTCATATTGGTTCTTGAGATGTTGCATTAACAAGGTTACCACCAGCAATTTCAGAAATTGACCTGTGACCTTTGACCTACATACCCCCAAATCTAATAAGATCTTCTTCCTATGGTGATACATACTAGCACCAAGTTCAAAGTTCATACCTCAAATGGTTCTTGAGACATTGCATTAACAAGGCTAACACCTGCCATTTCAGAAATTGACCTCTGTGACCTTGACCTTTGACCTATGTACCCCAAAATCTAATCAGATCGTCCTCCTATGGTAATACATACTAGCAGTGAGTTTGAAGTTCATAACTCAAATGGTTCTTGAGTTATCGCTAGAACAAGGCTAACACCTGAAATTTCAGAAATTGGCCTCTGACCTTGACCTTTGACCTAAGTACCCCAAAATCAAATCAAGGGCCCTTGCAAAAAACTTACCATTAATGGTAACTCTGCTATCAATGGTAACTACCATGGTAACATCACTCAACAGCCAATCAAAGTCAAGGTTTCCATGGGAGTTACCATTGATGGCAAGATTAACGTTAATGGTAAGTTTTATGCAACGGGGCCCAGATCGTCTTCCTATGGTGATACATACTAGCACAAAGTTTGAAGTTCATACCTCATGTGGTTCTTGAGGTATCGCTTGAACGAGAAAGCAGGACAGACGGACAGACAACCTGAAAACATACAGTAATGCCTCCGGCACCACCTTCGGTGGGTGGAGGCATAAAAACTATTCAATAAAGTGAAGAGCTTAGAAATCAGGAAATGAATTTTCTATAAATTTACAGTTATCATTTTTTCGCGACCGATAGACTAATCTGAATTATGATGGTGTTCTAAAAATGCATGACAGGTTTAGAGTAAACTTTGGAGTAGCGACAAGTCACTTGTGCTGGTCTTGGCAAAAACAGCTAAGGTGTGAAACACTTTAAGTGTTTGAGTTGAGTGACAAGTTGAGTGACAGTATCGAGATGTTGCTGATCTTGTCTTTATGACAGTTTCGTGAAAAGAACCCCTGAAGATTAAACCTGCTTCTTTACTAGTTTGGAAATGACATGAAACAAACCTACATATAATGTCTATAGTGAGCTGTTTCACGGGTTGGTGTTTTTTCTTTTCTTTTCTTTGATGCACTCACAAATACTGTTTCCCATTCGCCTTTAAGGAGAATGAAACCCTGGGAAAAAATCATTTTAATGAAAAGAGAGGATAGAGGGAAGCAACTTTTAAAAAGTTCCATCAAAATCGGTTAAGAAATGAGAAAGTTATGAAAGTTTGAAAAGTCTCAATTTATTTTCTATTGCGATCCTCAAATTGGCAATGTTGCTTCAAAATGACAGGTTTAGTAGGACAACTCTCCATATGTTTGGTACACAAAATTTCATATTTTCCCCATTATCTCTCAAGGTGCAGCTTGTCTCCTTATTAGCTCAAGATATATCATAGAGAAATGTATTTGACACAACATATGTTGAGTTCACAAAAAGACAGGCAGCATCTTTAGAGATAATGGAGAAAATATGAAAATTTGTGTAGAAAACACATGGAGAGTTGTCCTACTCTACCTGTCACTTTGAAGCAACATTGCCCATTTGAGGATCGCCATAGAAAGTAAATTGAGACTTTTCAAACTTTCATAACTTTCTCATTTCTTAACCGATTTTGATGGAACTTTTTTTAAATTACTTCTCTCTATCCTCTCTTTTTATCAAAATGGATTTTCCCCCAGGGTTTCATTCCCTTTTAATGTTCAAAAAAAAAAAAAAAAAAAAAAAAACACCTAAAAAAGACTATAATGGCACCAAAATAAATGCAGACCTACCAAACCTCACACATTAGGAGTGACAGTCATGCATTAGGGCTCTCACTCACGCCCCAAACTCTCTTTCTCATGCCTAGCCTCACAGCCTATCTCCATATATTATACATACCGCGCGGCCAGTGCACAGTTCCTCCCCTACCTGGCTCTGATGCACAGAAAATCTCACACATTGCTGGTCTTTGACCTTGGCATCTCTGTAAATGTTGAGGTATTCTCTTCAGGGCCCTGTTTCATAAAACTTGTTTTCAATAACAACTGCGAAATTGCTACTTGATAAATGTGCTCCCAGCCAGTCAGATTCAAGGATTTCAGTAGCTTGTAACAATTATTGTTACTTGTTATTGGTAACAAGTTTTATGAAATGGGGCCCTGGTATGTGACAAAAATGGTCAAATTTTACAATAATTACCACTTTAAAGCAATGGGAAATCCTTTAAAAAGTGCATATTTTTTTCCGACTCGCCCTGTACAACGGTACATTCTAAATGTTATCTGTTGTCATCCATTTTTTTATTAAGGACAAGCGCCCTACAATGTAGTACAATGATGTACAAGTATCGCATCCTGGTTCGTAACCTGATGCAATCCTCCTCCTCCTTGCACCTGTCTTGAAGTAAGCCTCTAAACAGTTCTAGTATTGAAACTGCCGTTTGTGAGATCATACATGTACATAAAGACTTCAAGAGAAGGTCGAGTTCTGAAAAAGGGGGGGGGGGGACAAATTTGTGAGCTTTCTCATTCTTTTCATGTCACTTTTGACAGAACACCATAGTAGAAATGTCCCCTAAAAGGGATAGCTCTTCAAGTGCCCTCATATATATTCAAAATATGACAAGAAATCAGCAAGTTGTCTGGGAAAGTCACTCTTCTTTCGTGACCAGCTAGTAGTAATTAGCTAAACAATAAATTCGGGAAATTTGGAATTTAAAGCATCAAATTTTGCCTTCATCAATATTTTGCTGAGAAGACTATAAGACTACAGCGTAACTTAGGCCTGAGTCGAAACGGTTCCCTGCCCGGTCCTTGCACTTCATGCTGAAACCTGGGTTTGCATTTTCGGATCTTGGGTATTTCCAAACTAATTTTAGCACTAATATATTGCAATTTAGAACTTTAAACATGCAATTCACAAACTGAATTTCAATGTAATCCAATTATATTTGCTGCAGTAATAAATCAAAATCATTTCAGACGACGATAGGTCTTTTCATGACTCTACAAAAATAAGAGCTGCGAGGAAGATTCAAGCTACATGTAGGCGGTACCATGCGCGTTCAGAAATGAAGTCAGAATGAGAGTCACCAGTGCTCAGTGCGCTCGAATACAGCCCTATACCGTAATATACACAAACGAGGGTCGAATATAACTGACGTGATCGTGTCAAAGTAAGCTTGAAAACAACTAGAAATACCATCTTTTGAAAACAACTAGAAATACCACGTAAGTGAAAAAAAAAGATACAAAATTACCTTAAAACAATTCTTTTCTTTGGCAAAAAATAGTATGGGTATCCACAATAGATCAAAAGAAAAAAAGATGGAGGATTACGATCACACTTCATATCGAGATTTTATTAGGCAACCATATTTGACATTGTGCTGTGTAGCAAGACCACAGATGGCAGCAGACAGGAAAATAAATGTGGGCACTAGATCAGGTGATCAGCCACAATTGTTCCATCCTCTCTGCTGCCATCTGCTCAATCGGACTCGGACTCAATATATTGCACAAACGGGTAGTGTCTCTTTGATGATCCCCTTTTTCAACGGCCAATCGTCGTTCTCAAGATATTCATGGAATAATGATGACAACAACATTTATCACACGAGTTGTGACACTTGTGTACACTAGTCTACACTGTCTACACTCTAAAGTTACAGTCTAACTTTGCTAACCCTTTTGAGACAATTGAACACATTTTGTGATTTGGCTCAATAAGTTTTGATTCAGAGCTCTAAAAAATATACCATTTAGGAGTAGAAAGGGAAAAAGTTTCTGCACACACTACATGTACATGTATGTCCATTTTTGTTGCATGACCATATTGCGTTTGATGCCAGATATTTAAACAGAGAATATCTTTAAAATCCTAAAAAATTGGCAACACATTGAGAGGTTCAATATCATTGTTTTTTATCAAAATTGGCAATTTTCAAACTTTTCGACAAACTTCCTAACCATGTTAGATCTAGATCTAGACCTATTGTTTTCAGACATTACACCTAATTACTATATTATTAGAAGCAGGGCTGCCAACCTTGAGTGAGAATTTAGAGTGAGACATTGCAAGGGAGTGGAGCGACCAAGCCCGAGGGAGCGAAGTGACCTGGGGGGGGGGGGGGGGGGGGGGGGGGGGGGGGGTGTGGAAGGGGGTTGTCCCCACCTTCCGAGGTAGGGAGCTTTGACAATTTTAAACGGTGCAATCTGGTGCATACTTTAGTCATGATTTCAACACATAATGTGTACATACTGTAGAAGCAGCATTAATTTACTAAATTGAATTGAATAAGTAATAAATAGGTTACATTGTTATTAATGCTACATGTAGTTCACTGACGATGAAAAATTACGAAGTTCCAGATTTGTAACTGCAGTATAAGGCACTAATTAACCTCTCATCCTGTTAGCTGGGGGTTGCACTTAGGGATGACCATAGTACCTTTTTTCTACATAGAAATACACAGAACAAAGTTAATATATTTCTCAGATAAGAATCATATCGAACTTCTAAAGACAAGCAGCCTACCCTCCCAAAAATGGGTCTCACTCTCACATAAACAATCGAAATCATGATTTTGAATACGAATTTCAAGAGTTAAACTTGCAATGAAAGATCCTGCTGTCCGGCAGTAGAGGGACGTGCTGGCTATTATGTTTGGGGGTGTGTACGATGACTACGATCGACGGCAAACTCTAGCGGCTATTGCTAAGCCACGCGGCGCGGCCAGGCTGGGGCGCTGGGCAGGTCGCCGCGCCACAGCCATGTCAGGTTTGGCTATACTATAGTTACACTCATAGTCGTCACACGTACATGCAGTACGTGTATAAACCAATCGTAATCCAATAGCTCGTCTTTGGAACCGAAAACGATTTTCATCGAAAATTTGGGCTTGGGCATATCAAATATTTGGAAAATCACAGATTTTGGAGACATTTATTGTTGTTACTTTCTATTTTTGGGGTTCAGCATCAGAGCGAGACGGTCAGAATCGGGTGAATTGCGTGGGAGTTGGCAGCCCTCTTACTTTGTCAGAAGCATGTAGCACTAAAAAGAAAAGTATTATTATTGTTGCCAATTTGAAGAACAAAATGGGATCAATTTAGCCCTGAAATATCTCCTATCCTGAAAGGGCCAAGTCTGTAACTTGTTAGACTCTAGCTGATTGACAATGACAGTCATGCTTCATGCCTGGCTCAGGATGTCATGCCAAATTGATTCTGTCGTCAGTCTTGTCGACTGTCATGATTGTGACATGTTTATAAATAATTTACAGAGTCTGCAGAGGAATATAAATTATTTGCTGGTCAAAAATTTACAACGTAATGACTGACACCTGCATTAATTTACATGGACGAGACGACCGACATGTAAGTAGTAACAAGTTAGATTTCTACACACAACGCACTGGCATTGCAATTTGCATTGGTCCATTCATTCATTCTCTACGCACAACAACGATCAACCATCGATTTTCACACAAGAAAGGGACAAAACATGACATGAATATACCTCGTCAGAGTCGCCAAAAAGATCATAAAACCACTTCAAATTTCTCTGGATGGCTGCTGTACGTGCAAAAAAAGCATGCTGACGATTTCTATCTTTTTCTGGAAGGTATCGCACCAGCGATCGTCCATATCTGTGGCCAGGCCTCCCTGGGAAACGAAGGCGCGCCATATTGATCTACATAGACTTATACAGAAAATTCCTTCAGCATGTAATATACGTTTTGATCAGTGCAGTGTGTATACTATCGTATAGGAGGGCAAATTAGCGCGGGCCCGTGAACGCGGATATTCGAGTTGTAAACAATGACGCAAAACTCGTCGATTGTGTTGATGAACTTTCAAGAACCGTGAGATGAGTGGCTCTCATTCATAGTTTGCAATTTTCACAGTCCCGCACTGAGCTAATGAGATATCGACTCCCATATTTCATTAGCTATGAGCAACTAGCTATTCTTTAGTCAATTAGGAATATAAGGAAGATTAAAGCAACAACAACAACAAACGCCTTTAATTAAAGGACTACCGGTACATTTTTTCCATCTCCATGATCTCGGCCTATTAGGCATAAAATTAATGGGCAGATTCCTAGCCCTAGGCTAGCTAGGCAGGACGGAGCGCGGCTACTCGGGAGGGGGCGCGGCGTGCAATTAAAAGGGCCTTTATGCCTATCGGGTGAAAAAAGGAGAGAAAAGGAAAAAAAAGATGGGGAGAGAGAGAGAGAGGGGGGAAGAAAGAAAGGAAGAAAGAAAGAAAGAAAGACTTTAAATGAAAACTTTATTTACAAATTAATTACAAAAGTCAAATATACAATAAAAGAATAGTTTGACATGAATATTCCGAAGGAAACAAAATTCGCAATTTTAAAGAGAAAGTTAAACAAGAAACAGAAATATCAACCAAATGCTAAATTAGCCATGTAATACATCCCTCGCTAATGACAAAAAGTAGATCATTGATACACCACTTCCGTAAGAAAGCATCAACATTGGAACATAGTTTGTAATATGAAAATTCATACAGAATTCTGTTTTTTAACCGATGTTGCCAAACAATAAGGGGATCAGCGAACATAGAGGTACGATACAAAGAATAAATAACACTTTTGAGGCTGATAATAAGAAAATTTGCTAAACGAATTACTTTCTTGTCACGTCCTCTGGCATGTGGAATAAGCGTCCAATATATGTCAAAATTCAGTTCAACGGAGGGGAGGAGATTGTCCAGTAGATCATATAGCAGACTGAGAGAGGGTTGAATTCCTTGGCACTCAATAAACAAATGTTGAATGGTTCCAAGTTTCCCGCACCATCCACAAAACGACGAAATGTCTGGGTTAAGATGATGAAGTACAGTAAGCGGTGGTAGGATGTTGTGAAGGAGTCTGTATTGTATGTCAGCCTCTTTTTTCGGAGTTGGCAATTGATAGATGAGCAACCAGTTGATTTTTGTAGATGGGTCGAGATAACCAATATCATGCCAATGTGAGCTGGATGAAGACGTTACATTGTTAAGTTCTTTCTTGAAAATCCTATAGACAGCTTTAGAGGAAGCATTGAGTCCATTTTCGGAAGAGGACAAAGCAAAATTAATAGAAGTACTCGGAACCAACGGTAGAGTTTGAAGATCAGCAGACTCTTGTAAGTGACAACTTCTGTCATTAAAAAACCTGGGGAAAATCTGAGAAAGTGTAATGCGTAAGAGGCGGGTTTCGTGTTCAATGAGACGTAAAGACGGCGGTCGCAGTCCTCGAAAGTCCTCTCGGAGACAACTAGGCTCAATCCATAGGCCAGAAGAGGGGTTTATCAGGTGACGAACAAGTTTCACTCCGCATGCCATCAGACGCGCAGGGAAGAAATTATCAATATCAGTTGCATCAATGATACGAATACTATTCAAGGGCATGTTGATTACATGGCTAAAAGAAAGGGATTGTGTTATAATTCGAGCTCCAGATATCATCCAAGCTCGCAAAACTTCACTATAAAAAACCGGAAGACTTGTATAAAATTTAGGATCAATCCTGGTAAAAAATAACTGATAGTCAAAACCTAGTTTACAATATTGTCGAAGAAAATATGCCATGAAATCATTTGCTGGATGAGAGTTAAGATTTAGGAAACGTTGAAGAATTGAAAATCTATAAGAAAGAACGCGTGCTTGGAGACAAGCTAAACCGAGCCCTCCCTCGTCAGGTTGTTCATACAAAACTTCTTTCCTTAACCAATGTCGCTTATTAGACCAGACAAAGTTCACAAGTAGATCCTGGAGTTCATTCAAGATATTTTCAGGAAAAGAAAGAACTGCAAGAAAATGAAATATTTTGGAAGCAGCAAGCTGGTTCGCAATTAATACTTTGCCTTTAAATGACAAAGAGTTAGATAAACGAGACCAAGAAAGGAAAGTTTTGTTAAGTCTTTCTTTACACTTAACCCAGTTTTGTTTTAGATAATTAACTGTATTACCCAAATGAACTCCGAGGAAAGGAAGACCTTCACTGTTCCAGGAAAAATTAAGGGGTGCATCACTTCGCCCTATCCAACGGCCGACCCAAAGACCTTGCGATTTTTTTGTGTTTAAACATGCAGCAGAGGCTAGGCTAAAAGTAGTGTAAGTTTGTTCCACTAAAGCAAAACCAGTATCAGCTGTGATAAAAATTGATACATCATCCGCATATGCAGATACTACACATGATTTGTCAATACCAGGGATATTTAAGGCATATTTTGACACTTTCTCCCTTAATGAATTCAAAAGAGGCTCAATGGCTATAGTATATAATAATCCTGATAGAGGGCATCCCTGACGTATTCCTTTCTCAAAGGAGAAGGGAGCAGTCAGAGCTCCACACACTTTAATAAGGCTCTCAGCCCCTTCATACAAAATCTGTATATAAGATATAAATTGACTACCAAAACCCATGAGTTTCATAACATTAAATAAATAATCATGATCGACATTATCAAATGCCTTTTTCTGATCTAAATTCAATACAGCCAAAGGAATATTTTCAGCATTAGCATAAAAAATAATATCTCGAATGAGATTGATATTGTCATAAATAGAACGACCAGGAACACAGTAGCTTTGGTCTCTTCCAATTACATGACCAATGCAATGTTTTAGCCTGCTGGCAAGCAGCTTAGCAAAAATCTTATAATCCGTATTGAGGAGGGAGACGGGACGCCAATTCGAAATATCAGCGAGATCTCCTTTTTTTGGAAGCAAGGTAATGATCGCTCTTCTAAAAGAATGAGGCAAAATTCCAGTTTCAAGAGAAGAGGTAAGGACTTCGTGAAAATCATTTTTGAGAAAAGGCCAAAAGACTTGATAAAATTCTGAAGTAAGTCCATCGAAACCAGGAGATTTATTTCTGCCAAGCTGCTTGATAGCATTATCAAGTTCTTCTATAGTTATGGAATTCTCAAGGTCCTCTGATAAGGACGGATCAAGTGTTTTAATGTTTACAGATAAGCTATTGATGGCGCTCTTATCAGTTGGATCTTGAGAATAAAGAGATTCATAGAAATCCCGAACATGTTTTTTGATCTCAGATGGGTCCTCTGAAATACACCCCGATGAAAGGCGAATGCGGGATATACTTTTTGATAAGGAATTTGTTTTTTCCAAATTAAAGAAAAAGTTGGAACATGAGTCTGTTTCATTTGTGTATTTAAAACGAGATCTGACAAGAGCACCACGTGCTTCATTTTTCAATAACGAGTTTAATGCATTTCTTTGCTCTTCAAGAGCCTGTTTATTTTGTGAACTAAATTCTATTGCATCCTGAAGTTTATCAATCTCTTTATTTATTTCAATAAGAGCTTTCCTCTTGTTTTGTACTAATTTTGTACTATACATCTGGGTTATTGATTTTATATGAACTTTACCAAAATCCCACCAAGATGCAAGGTCGGGGAAATCATTTTTCTCCTTCTGCCAATCTGACCAAAAAAGCCGAATAATTTCTATGTAATTTTCATCTTCAAGAAGAGAGTTATTAAAAAGCCAATAAGCACTCTTTCCCTTAACACGTACTGGAAATTTCAAAGTTAATAAAACAGCAGAGTGGTCAGATAGGGAACAAGGAATAATTTCACACGACTGAATGGAAGAAACAAGGTAGGATGGTACATAAAATCGATCTAATCTAGACTTTGAAAAGCCCTGTGCACTGGCAGGATTGTACCGTTGCCAGGTAAACTTCTTTTCATTGGGGTTCAAACGTCGCCAGGCATCGCAAAGAAATAATTTATTCAGAAAATTTTGCAGGGCCTTGACAACTTTTGGTCTACGTTCTGTGAGCATGCACAGACGATCAATGGCAGGATTTTCCGTGCAATTAAAATCACCCGCAATAACAATAGTGCCTTCGCAAAAGGTGGAAATATGGTAATTAAGGGCTGTAATAGCTTTAATTGCAATTTCATCAGATTGAGGAATGAGTGTATTGTATACATGGTAAATACAGTTATTATGACAGAGCTTGTTATACAAAATGTAGCCATCAAAAACAATAAAAGTAGACAAAACATCAACTTTAGAATTATTCACCAGAGTTGTCACTCCTGACCCTCGAGTAATGCCAGGCGAACAAAAGGGCTTATGGGACCAAGTGTTCCAGCAAGGATTGCTGTCTTTTAGGTGATAAGTTTCTTGCAAAAAAATTACGTGTGGATTAAAGGCTATCTGCTCAACGTAAACTTTGAATGAAACGTTCTGAGTTTGGGAAGAGCAGCCTCCGGTGTTAAGGGTCAGCAGTGACAATGTCATTGCGAAATTAAGGTATACAATACATGTAAAAGTAGACATAAAGAAAAGTGGGGGGGGGGGGGGGAGAACAACTAGTTCTCCAAAGTGCTGATCAATTTGTATATCCTCTGCTGCATGTTTCGTTTAACAAGGGGGCTATTTTTCAGGGGTTTTAGTTGTTTTACCAGCCCTTTGATATTTGATGTATATTTCCGAGCGATCTGGGCAGGCTTTTTTCGGCCTTTTACGTTCGATAGAAATTTTATTATTTCACCCTGGGAAAGGGGTCCTTGAGTCAAAGGGAGAACATCTTCCTTCGAGATGTCCTCATCCGACTGAGCATCTTCCCAAGTCATGGAGTCAGTGTCAGTAGATGGGTCCCCTACCGAGGAAGTTGGGGTGGAAGGGATTTCAGGGGGTTGGGAGTCAAGAGCTTGTGTTAATGTAGGAGATTCTACGGTTTGGGAGGGAGGAGCCGTCCTGGGCACTTTCCGAAGAGGGGAAGGGGCCTTTAGGGTGGTGAGATTAGAATTGTTTGTAACAGGGGTGGGGGTTAGCTGTTTACGTTTTGCAACGACATCGGAGAAAGATCGAACAGGCACTGGAGGAGTTTTCCACACGGGTGAAGGACACACAGAAGATTTGGGGGGAGGGGACTTGCAAGAGATATCTGAGGGGGTAGTAGTGGGTGTATCTGAAATCGAACTAGTGTTTGCACTGCTAGGCGGCTGAGCAGGAGATGCCTGAGGCATGTTGGATGAGAGTGATTGAGGCTTACTAGGTGCAGGGCAAGAGGGAGTAGATTGTGTTGTCTCTCTTTCAGAAGAGGAAAGGGGTGCACGAGGTGGTAATCCAGAGAGGTTGGAAGGTGCATGTGGGAGCGGTATAGTACCTGTCGCCATGGGAGGAGGTGAAAGTGGGGTGGATGCCGAAACAGTAGCGCGAGGTGGGGAGGACCCATGCTGGCGCGCACCCGAAATACCATCCGAACCTGGGGCGTTTGGCATGGGCTGCTTGGCATTTTCACCAGTTTGGGGCTTCTTGCAAGAACGGGAAATATGCCCGAATTCACCACAGTTAAAACACCTGACTGATTCTGTAGAAAGAAATACACGGTAGTTGATACCAGAGAAGGTGAAGTTTATGTGGTCTGGAAGTGTCACATTGGGATTCATTAACACTTGTACATGCCTACGAAAACTCATAATATGGTTGAGACGTTTGTCTTTAAACCCCAAAGGGATCGGTTTACAGTCAGAAACAACTTTACAAAAGGGAGATAGATTTTCAATCAAAACAGAGTTCGGTAATTCTGGGTATACATTAGACAGAATAATACGAGTGGTGGGTCGGACAAGGGGGGTCAATTCTAGGAGGGTCCCCTGAAACTCAAGGCCATGCTGGACGGCATTAATAACTGCTTCTTTGGAGCTCAAATAAACAGCTATGCGGCCGTTGGAGATGCGAGAGGCAGAGATTACGTCATTAGCGGGAACAGTGGTCGTGAATGCATTGATGTATGATTGTATTGTTACATTTTCAATAGTTTGAAACGTTACACCATTATGACGGGTTACATTTTTGAAATGCCCAACATTAGTCGACGAAGGGCCAGCTGCACTAGTAGTACGCTGGCCCTGTACATTACGCTGGCTTGCTTGACTGGCCATACGGGCCACCCAAGGTAAAACCTACGATAAAATAACAGAAAAGTGTTCAAAAAAAACACTAAAACTAGTAAACCTGACGAAGAAGGACCGAGTCTAGGGTATTCTATGATATAACACAATTATACTGGTATAAAAACCAAGAACCAAAAGGTCTTCTAAATTAGTAAAAACAAGAATCTAAACGGAGCTCGAAAAAAACACAATCTACCTTTCGAAAGAAAGAAAGAAAGAAAGAAGGAAGGAAAAGGCCCGTGACCGGCCGGGGAGGGGATGCAAGGCGTCACATGTGCTGCACTCCGCTGCAAATTGCACCGGCACCGCAGTGGCGTACAGGGGGAGCAAATTTTGTCGAGTAGTGACCGGCACCCATTTTGAAGACCGGATTTTCTACGATGTTTGATGCTTGCCACTTCTGTGACAAAAATTGCTCTTTCCAATTAAGTTAACAAATAAATGAGCTCATGCCTCCTTCGCGATCTAGAGAGAGAGGAAAAAAAAAAAATTAAGATCATCATTCCGAAACTAGTTAATGCTTATCATACCCGGGCACATGCATGTAGGCCTACATACCGATACTTTTCTAACGCTTTTCTAGACGATTTTTGATGCATATTGTCTAAAAACATTTTTTTTAAAAATGGTTATCCAATGATGGCCTGCAAATTATTCGCTTAATTGGGCAAAATCAGTGGCGGATTTAGGCCGGGGGCACTTCCGGCCTTCACCCCCCCCCCCTTGAAAGAAAACTGTACATTGTGCCCCCTCTTTTTTAAAATTGCCCCCCTTGAAAGAAAACTGTACATTGTGCCCCGGCCCCCTTTTACAAATTGTCCCCCCCCCCCCCGCCTTTGAAAGTGATAACTTTTTTTTTTGCTTGTCAGAGAATTTCGAACGACAAAGAGAGCCCACGAAAACATGTGACAAACTTTTTAATTTGCTTGTCAGAGAATTTTGGACGAAAACTGGACCCAACAATTCTGCATGATATATACTTTTCTTTTTTATTTTATATTTTGCTTGTCAAGAAAATTTTCGGAGATTTGTGTGCCCCCCCCCCCTTCATTACAAAACCTGGATCCGTCCCTGATCCAAATGGATTCTTTGTAGTACCAGAACAAAACTGAACACCCAAATAGATCATGCATGTGGTTCTAATGTACTTGTCCAAAACTTGAAGATTTAAAATAGACTCATTTAACTGCATATACATGCTGGTGCTCATGACCTGTCGCATGCATTGTCTCGCAAATTATCAAAATAAATGATTTAAATATAATAATAATAATGATGATAATAATAATGATAATAATAATGATAATAATAATAATAATAATAATAATAATAATAATTATATTGATAATAATAATAATAATAATGATAATAATAATAATAATGATAATGATGATAATAATAATAATCACACCGTTATAATAAAATTAATTAAACCTCGCTTATTATGGATTCTTGGAGTCGACACGTGTTGTTGAAACCATACAGAAAGCAAGCCTGCAGAAAGCAAGCCATGGGACAACAACAAAAAAAATGTCCGATGGACTAGAATGGACTGTATAGAATTACGAATATGAGACGAGGAAGTTGTTGAAATTATAACAAAAAAGAGTAACCCTAGATTTCTGGATGAAGTCCGCTTACTTTTTTTAAAATTTACCAACTGACTAGGTTGTGGACGAATACTGTCTATACTGATAATGACAATGTATAGGCCTCCTGATCATAATAATTATTATTATCATTATCCTTTTTGTTGTTATTGTCATTGTTATTTACGATGATCACGGGCGGACTGGCCTCTTCATCGGGCATTGGGGAAGTTCCGCTGGCCGGTCACTATTTGACCCCCAAACTTGAGGGCCGGGAGGTCAAAAGCAAAAAAAGGCCCGAGGAGTCCATTCACCCCGCACTCGAACTTTAGTCGCAGTCCGCCCCTGATCGTGACTACTGTTCATTCATAGGGCACATTATTAGGCCCTAGCTTACGGCGGGTTGAAAAAGAAAAATGGCCCAACTATGGAAAATATCGACTCTGATCGGAGCAGAAAATAAGCATTGTACAGCCGTATACGATTCTAGGTCGATTTTTTTTAGCCAGTCACCCCCCCCCCCCCGGCTCAATTCCCCTCCGATAACCTTCATATTAAATTAAATCAAACCTCGGATGCAGATTTGATGATGTCTGTAAGGCTGAAAATGCCAACAACAATAAAACTTATTTCCCCGCATGCAGAGTATTGTGAAAGTAAGGTGTTACCCCCCCCCCCCCCGGCCACCCCTGCGCGCCTCCCTAGCGCTCGGCGCTATACTCTGCGTAATCTTGACTGTGTCCCTAGTCAATTTTCATTGCCAAAGGAGTTTTTTTTTTCTTTCTGTCCCGAAATAGTCACGTACCCCGGCCATTTTACATATGAGATTTGACCCCTATAAAGTTACTTAGACCATCCATGTCATCCATAAAGCTTGTCAGCTCGAACGAAGCCGCCGGGTTTGGCCCCCAAAGCCCCCCCCCCCCCCCAAGGGCCCCAAAGGCGTATGACTATACTTACCAACACATAAAAACTGACAAAATTTTCCGTCGGGATGGGTTGTCAGACCGCCCCCCCTAAATTGGGGGAAATTTTCCCCTATATAAGGCTCGTGGACCAAATTTTGTCAGCAATAAGAGGTATGGATGTACATTACAAAAATATAAAAACTGACAAAAATTTCCAACGGGAAGGGGGTAGAGAAAACCCCCTTTTTTGCATCATAACCTCTCACAACTCCAATGTGTGTAGCCTAATTCAATACAGGTCAAATTTACCTAGTACAATTTTGAGTATTGTAACTTTCTTGGGGTTCAATTTGGTGTCAAATGATAATTTCAATAAGCTATTAAGTTGTGGAAATTGTCACTTCTTTTTCAAAAGTATTCAAATGATATTGTCAGGATTAATGTAAACACATGCACCCATCGCCATCTGCACCTGTGTGCCAGACATAATAGGGGCTTATTGTTAAGTATCTGGGCCATGTGGCAGCCATGCTGAAATTTACCATTCATTGTTATAATTACCATGATCCCTAGCCCTCCCTTAATTCTGACAAACTTCTGGCGCATATTATGGGTTGGAATCGACCCCTCGTCCCGACTTTGGTGCTGGGCCGCTGGGGGCCAAACCCGGTGGCCGAGTCGTTCGAGCTGACTTTTGGTCTAGGGTCAAATCTCAAAATGGGGTGGCTATTTTGGCCCAAGCTCCCAGACTGTGAGCGTTGGACGTCGCTCGGCAGGTCGCCCAGCGGTCATGCATGGGGATCGTGCAGCGAGTTAAGTTCGGTTCGTCAAGCTGGTGCCATGGTCGAGAAGCGTTGCTCATACTCAATGCACGGTGGTATAGATATTTAAAGCAAAATCGTATACCGCCGTGTAGAGGATGTGCAAGGTGCATTTCACGGTCGCTTAAAATACAGAAAGCATTCCACCCTTCATCATTATTTAATCTTTTGGAATGTTTTGCTGAAATGATAAAGACCCTGGTTTGATATGAGCGACTCAATCGCTCGACAATCCCCAAATACGGCCGCTGCACGGTGCACACCGGCACATATCACCGTCACCATAATGTCCGGCAGTTGTATTTTCCTCGGTCTGTATAGGCAGACCCAAATGAGAGACATTTTGCCTGTTTTGATGAAGATATACAAAGTTTCAAAGAAGAGATTCACCTGTAGACATAATGAGGTACGCCCATTCATTGCCCCATTCGCCGACCCCCTTTCCCTCCGCGCAGCAGCTCCGAACTCCTGTGTTCTGTATACTGTGTATAGAACAATTAGAAAATCAACTTCGCTATAGATCGGGCTGAATTGCGTATGCTGGCCACTTATATAATTCTGTTTGTTTGCCGATAAATTTAGACAACGAAAATCACAATGAATAATTATAAATATCCTCATACAATTTCATATCAGTGTGGAAAATTAACGCATTATTATGAACAACCCGACTCTTACCCGAGCAAAAAAAAAAAAAGATATCGGCGTTCTTATATGAGAATCATGAATTGCGTAATCATAAACAAACCACACGTGCTTTTTGTATAGACTCACGATGACGGAATTATTCTCAAGACTTTCAACTCAAAGAAACTCATGATCATAGGTCAGTTATTAGATAACCTGTAAAATAACAATCTATATTTTCACTCAAGAAAATCTGGGAGATAAAAAAGAGGCAAAAAACCACTTCGTCATGAAATTATGAGGAAGCGAAAGCTCAAAATCGAATTGATATCCCTGTTCGCTTATGCTTGTTCCCGGGCCCCTTCCATACCAGCAACTCGAAGCGCGACTATTTCAGCGCGAAATGAATTGATTTTCCAAACGCCCTCTATCTGCGGTTTGTAGCAATTATGAATTGTGACAAAGAATGCCTCCTTGGCCACTCGAGCGCTCGATCCCGAACGTAAACCTAATTTAAATTTATAATTTTGAAATTGGTAAAAACATAATAATGGAACGGTTATGCATTGTTATGGAAATTTGCAAATTTTCGTCATAATTCCCAGAGTCAGAAGTGATGTCAAGTTTTAACAGTTTTGTTTCACTTGAAACGTGACTTACTTACTTCTATAATATGAAAGTAATGATTTGATAAGGATCTCATGAGTTTTAATTTTGGTTAATTTTTATTTCACCATATAGATATCTTTTTCAATGAGAGAAGGTTGAGTAAACTTTTATGTACTTGTAACGAAATTCTCGGCCGGTCAGCTGACCCCATTCATGAATAATCACTACCATTCCATTAAATTGGAACTTGGTAACACTTTCTTTGTAATGAGGGTCCGGGGAGCGAAATGGGCTTTTTCATGTTATGGCTCGGGAACAAAACGTTGGAAAATTCGGCAAAAAAAAGTCTTGCATGTTAATACGCCGCTCACAAGTTCATTTTTTATCCACCTTTGGGGGCACAGCAAGATTGATCAAAAGCTTAATCGTGGAGGATGCCCCCCCCCCCCCACAGGTGAGAGAGAGAGAGAAAAAAAAAACAACAACAACAAACTACGTAGAAAATCTCCATCATTTTGTCGATAACAAAAAAGAGTCCCGCTCAGGGGCGGCTCCAGGATTTTGAGGAGGGCCGGTCGAGGGGCAATCCCTTAAACTCTGCATCTGACAAAAAAAAAGAAAAAAAAAAAAAGAAAAAAGGTCATCACATTTTTTCGGATGTTCGCTTAACTTCCAAGCTCTCAGAACTCTGGATTTTTTGTTTTTGTCAGGAATAAAAGAGAGGGAAGGGGGGGGGGGGGTCCTATACACAAGAAAATCTATATAAAAAGCAAAAAAGAGGGGAGGGTCCGGTCTCCCGCGACCCCCTCCCCATTTTCTCTCATTGCTCTCTCTCTCTTTCTCTCTTACTTCACTTTCTGTTTCTTGTGTTTTCTTAATTTGCACCGAGTATTGTAATATCGGAGGAGTCCCCTTTAGTTATATTTTTATTTTTGTGGGGAGGGTTTTTTTTCCAGCAGTCCAACTCCCCCAATCTCTTTCAAACTACATTTTCAAACTGGCGTTCCTACTGGCTTTTTCATTTGCATGGGTACCATAGAGGCACCACGCTCGTGCCCTAACCAGCTACCGCTACCCGCTCCCAATGCTGGGGAGGGGGTGACACCCCCATCAAAATTGTTATTGACATAAGACAATTGTCAGCAAATTATATCGGTAAATGATTAAAAAACCTATTAAAAAGACCACAGGTCACCAATCTCGGCCTCCACAGCTGTTGTCGGAAAATGAACCAAATCGCTTCAGATTTTTTTTCCTTTGTTTCTTTGCAACTTTAGCACATCGGGACCCCTTTTCAGTGATTGTTGGTAAATTCACCTTGTTTTCTGTTTTGTTGGCTGAAATCATTTTGCCTATAATAATGTAAGTCTATAATTTAAGAATAAAAAAGGTAGTGCATTCCTTTTGAACTTTGAAGATTAAAAACAAAACAAAAACGGATAGAAATGAAATGGACATGCGAGACCATGTTATATGGCAGCGCTGTGGATGGCAGACAAGGTCCGTTCCGATGGATGTATATGCCTTCCACTTGGTAAAAGTAGATGAGATATGGGAGGTGTCTCATCGTCTTCTCCCGCGTCATCCAGGCCTACTTTGTACCAGACACTAGTTTCCTTTTTGGAGGGAGGCGGCCCGGGCAAGGCGGGCCTTTCAGCCATAACACCATTTTTTTTTCAATGAATTCATTGTGTTGTTGCTAATGACACTATTAAGTAATACAATGAATCAAAAACAAAATCAAAATTCATAAAGAAATGGAAACACCCATCGTCAGTGGCGTATATGAACCTTGGCTTCGGGGGAGGGGGGGGGGGGGGTGGCAAAACTTTCACCAATGGTGATCCAAGAAAATACAAAAATTTATTTTCAAGCCCTAATTTGAGTCTAAAGGCTTGAGGGAGTAGGACGTGCGATCGGATGTTATAGCTATTTATAACTTGCAAATTAGGATTTTGATTTAATCTTTTTTTTTTTATCATGAGTATATAGATCTTTGCGAGCGAGCGAATCGAGCGAAAATTTTTAGTTGTTGCCTCATAGCGTTTTGATTGAAAGTGTGTTGACAGGTTTATTCTTTATAATTCATGCATTTTTATGTTAACTTTGAAGATAGTTCAGATTTTATTTCAATGCATAATATAAGAGAGGCTTTTAAATTCGCTCTGTTTAGCTTTACACGTATCCCGAAATTAGCTCCGCTGACTGACGTTTGGCTTCAAAACGTTTCCTAAACCATGTTGTTTTGCGAGTCAGCGAGAATTTTTGTGAAAAAAATGCAGGAGGTTTTAAAAGTAATTTAATTTCAATTTCATGTGAAATAAATGCTTCATAATGATTGAAAGAATCTTTTTTCCCCCTCATGGTTGAAATCTGTCAGGCGAGGGGGGGGGGCAATTTACCACCCCCCTTGACCCCCTTCAAATTCGCCCGTGTCCATCGCCCTGATTCCCCTCCGATGCAGATTAGAGACCGGAAAAGTGTCTTTCTTAATAATTGCTGGATTACCACTGCCTTGGATTTTCCCCGCCCCTGAATATAAACGCAACACTTACTGGTTCCAGCAGGTTCTATTCGTTCCTATATGTGGTACCGTGACCCTCATTGTGTGCACGCAATTAGGTTAGGTCAAAATGTTGATTTATTGAACAGGGGCCTGTTGCACAAAAATTGCGTTTGAACGCAACTCAGGAAAATCAAACGCAACTTTATTTTCAGCCAATCAGAAGTGCGCATTTAGGACTTGCGTTTGATTTTTAGGAGTTGCGATTAGACGCAAGTTTTGTGCAACGGGCCCCAGGAGGCATCACAAAGGGAGGGGGGGGGGGGGTGGTCACACCTCCACTCAAAATTGCTATCGGCAAAAGCGCCACCTCTGTCTGCAAATTTTTTTTAATAAAATAAAAAAAAAAGGGGGGGGGGGAGGGAGAGGGAGAGGAAAGATGAAAGGGAAAACGAGAAATGTGAATCCAGAAGAAAAAAGGAAAGGGAAAGGGAAAGGAAAGGAAAACAAAAGCACAAGGAAAAAAAAGGAAAGGAAAAAGGAAAGGAAAAAGATAAAGAAGGAAAAACTGGCATTTTTTTTGCTCGCTCGCAAAAACACTGACTGCAGCCCCCCCCCCCCCCCCCCCCCGAGGATTTTCAAAGTTCCGATATTCGGGCAACCACCACTTCATAGTCGGGCAGCGAAGTGAGGTGCCAGAATATCCACATATATTGGGCAGCGAGGTTCCCAGATAATTATGTAACCTCTGTACACTTTTCTCTACGTTAAGTTTAAAATTTTTTGCGAAAGAGCGAAGCCAGAGAGCAGAGCAAAAATTTAGAAATTGAAAAGTTGATATTGGGGCAAAAGGCGTCCCCCTTCGGCAATGGGCGGCAGCCCCCTCCCCCGAGGATTTTCAAAGTTCCGATATTCGGGCAACCACCACTTCATATCACGGGCAGCGGAGCCAGAACATATTTCGGAAGCGAGGTTCCCAGATAATTGGTTCCCAGATAATTATGTAACTTCTGTACACTTTTACCACGAAAAGTTAAACAAATTTGCTCGCTCGCTTCGCTCGCTTGCAAAAATTTAGAAACTGAAAAGTTGATATTCGGGCAAAAGCGTCAGCCCCCTCCTTGCGAAATTTGGCCTGTACAACCAAGATCTCTACACCTGTGATTCTCTTTTATTATTACACGGGGGGGGGGGGGGGGGGGGGGGGAGATTAGGATGCAGAATTTTGTCGGCAAATTTGGGTGTCACACCCCCTTATTCAAATGTTCTAGTGACGCCCCCTGGCAGTGACCCCTCACCCAGTGGCGGATCCAGGATTTCTCGAGGGAGGGGGCTCAATATTCATAAAAAATTTTGACAAGCAATTTTTTGGGCCCCTTTTTAACTCAAAAAATCTCTGACAAGCAAAAAAAAAAAAAGAAAGGTCCTCAGCATTTTTTGGGCCCTTTATTATTTTTGCAGATAATTGGACTTGCCGCGCCACAGAGCCCTGTCTTTAGGAGTTCTGTGGGCTCTGCGCGCCAGAAGTGATAGCGCCATCAGCGTCAGAAAAGAAGAAACGAAAGGGAATTTCCCATTTCGACACTTTCGCTCTCCCTCTCTCTCTGAACATGCACGGCTCTTGACTGTGTGTTTTGGTGTTTTTATTTGTGAATGCATTATTTTTGATTCCGTGTAATTAACTAATTAAATTTCACAGTTATTTACATTTCTCTTGCTCATCTGTTAATCCTACATGCGAAGTGATTTCAGAACAGAAACTGAAGTGGACATGGCGGGAGTAAGGACTAGTATTATTACTAGGGTTACCGAGATCAAAAATAAACTTTTTAAAATGATACATAAAAACATTAAAAACTAGCTTACCATGCACCTAAACCCTACAGGATCACGGCCAGCTAAGATTTAATCCGAAATATCAATCCTAGTATCCATAAAATTGAGGCTAAAGTTGATCCCAAACCATCGCATTTCTCCATAGACTTCAAATTCAAATTTCGCGCGATGAACTTTGAACGGCGAACTCTGGACAGTGATTGGAGAGGGCGTGGCTAATACAAGCGTATCTTTTGGGTCGCGCATTGTTATTTTGATTAGCGAGGTGTATAAAAAGTTCGTTGACTACATACGTGGCCTTGTTTTCAAGGCTCCATTACTTTACTCCATAATTTCATAAACAAAATGTCGAAAATGATTGTTTTATAGCAAACGCATGGCGACGGAGGGATGTTTACGGTATAAGTTACTGCTATTAGCGGTAGATGTGAACAAACTCTTTTAAAAATCTTTGACAATCATCTCAAACGAGTTTTGTTGTCTTTTTTGGTCATTTGTCATCATAATAAGCTTGAAATAGTGCCCTCGGCCGTGAGACCCTTTTTGTTTTCCTTCTATTTTGTTTACCTGCAAATCTATATGAACACAGGCCCGTTTGTTTACCTGCTCTATCAGCGGTAGATGTGAACACACTCCTTTTTAAATCTTTGAAAATCATCTCAAACGATTTTTGTTGTTGTTTTTGTACTTGAGCCGAGCAACTATTGAAAAGATATCTAGTGGATTTACTACTATCATTATTATTTTTATTTTTTTTTAATTTAATGGAACATTTAGTTTCCACGCAGGCTGAAAAAAGTTCAATATAATCTTTCAAAATTTTTGGTTTGATACGGTTTTACAACAGGTGGTGACAATAGATGGCTTCGTTTCCACCATACCTGTCTTCGATCAACGAAGCATTCAGAGGTCGGAAAGAGAGATGGGCGACTCGTGGAAGATCCATGGAATAAATAATTTTTCATTTGTGTGTGCATTAAGAGAGGGGAAAAGGAGATGTGAGAGATTGACAACGAAAGGGAGAGAGCGGAGAGAGAGAGAGAGAGAGAGAGTGGGGGGGGGGGGGGGGTGAAGGATGATAAACAGAAATGACTCACCTAATAGTACACGAACTCTGGGGTTTCGGTGACCCTAACCCTACACCACATGAACCATTGTGCCATAGCTGCCTCCTGATTATAACTGAAAAAAATAAAATAACCCTCAAAAAAAGAAATATCAATGGCAAATTCCCAATAAATAGAAAAAGCCCAAAGATGGTACATGGAATGATTACTAAAAGCGCTCCCGAAAGCGATGGCAGGCATATTGGCGACGAGTTTAAAAGTTTGCATGGAATCCGGAGAACATTTTCTTGTATGGTGAAAAGAAAGTTAGTGCCCTAGTTTTTCTCGGAAACCCGTTTTGTTTACCTACACGCAATTAACTACGAACAGGCAGGTCCAAACAAGTTCAAAGTTACGGATCAGTGAAATGCCCCCGGACTGTGTATATTTCCTTCCAGCAATGAAATTTCGGAAATAATCGAAACAGATCAGTATTCTTTTTGAAGAAAAAAAATATTGCATGACGATGGGTGGGGCGTTTATGAGATAAGTAACAAAGTGGTAGATATTAACACACTTCTTCATCATTGACAGACATTAAATCATTATTGTTAATGATATAAACTTTTAGAGTTTTTACATAATTATTGTTTGATTTGCTTGACAGTAGTTATTGTATTAATATGGATTCTTGTCCTTATTTTGTTTATATCTCTTTGTATTTATGTCATCAAATCTGTGCTTGGTATTTACATAACTTTATATATTTTCTTGTACTTAATGTCAAGAATAAAATAAATGAAAATTAAATTTCCCATGGCCGCTTCTCGGAGTGCGTCCTCGTTCGCGCGGCTGGATACTGCTGCAACAGGCTGTATGCAGAGTGAATGGATTTTCTATTTCAATTCTGCTTTAATGATTGCAGCAGTAACTGAAGCTCCGAATTTTGATTGTATTGTTATATTTCCTGTTGTGAGTGTGTGTTGTGGGTATGTCTGTAACCTTCCTGCCAAAAATCCATCCAAAAGCAGACAACATTTACAGATCAAAAGAATGACGGGGAGAAAAGTGAGAGAAAGATAGGAGAGAGAGAGAGCCCAAACCCCCTTTTCAATTCCTTTTGAAAAGCAATTCCGACGACAGCCCTACCCCTGAACCCGACAATGACAAGGAGAATGACGACGACACTGCCCACGAGACTTACAATTACGACGACGACATGGAGTACGCCCAAAGGCTCCCGTCCACACCTGACTCGCCCGAGGTAGGCCACTATTCAATGTTAAGGTCACCAGGGGCGATAATGGGGATTTCTTCTAATTTTTTTTTTAAAGGGGCTTATATATTTCAGCGTGTCCTTCATATGCACTGGGATAGACAAAAATCCCGGCATTTCATTGCAAAACAGCATGAAATATACTCTTAGGGGATGTATGGGTTATTACAAAAGAGAAGAAAAGCTCTTAAATTCTGCCTATCCCTTTCTATTTTCATTTTGTTTGTGGTTACTGGTTGAAATTTAAGATTTTGGTGAACTTCACTCTTCGATTTTGAATGTAAATTTAATAGCCCCTGTAAATGCCTGAATAAGACTTGTTAAACCTTTATTAACTCTTTGATATTTGATAATTTATATAAAGATAATGTGTTATGACTTATGAACATTTAAAAAACATGATATTCTCTCTTTTCTTTGTCTTTCTAATGGAACCAAGACGACTTCCACCAGGGACAAAAGGACACAGACCAAACTTACTCTCCCCAAAATGGAATTTCTGGATCTGATATCCCGTGAATTCGATCGCGTATCTGGATTATTTAATCGACTGATGCATGAGGAGCCATGAGGGAACATTAATTCGTTCACCTCTTTGATTCCCTTAATTAATATTTATGATTTCTTTTCAGATGCCATAAAGTGCCAATATAATCATGTCTGATCAGTTGAGGAGGGATCCTCTAATCATTTTATCCTTCGATTGATTTCTGTAATTGTCCCTTAATCTCTGTTAAGTTAGTATTGATCAGCCAACTAATCATTTCAATTATTACAATCAATGGGTCGCTATAATCATGTCGGGGATATACTGTAACTTGTATAAGAGAGAGGGGGGATGGCGTGATCGAGAGGAAGAAAGGAATTGAGAAAGAGAGCTTTCATGAGGATGATGTTACAAGAGAGGGGGGAGGGCGTGATCGAGAGGAAGAAAGTTTAGAATGAGAGCTTGCATGAGGATTATAAGAGGGGGAGGGAGGAGGGCATGACGTATTTTAATCAGTAGTGTTGCATTAAAAATAAAAATTACATCGTTTACTGTATTCAAATGTGTTGTAAGTAATACGTTTTCATTTTGTTCATAATGTTATGCAAGTTTCAAGTTTCAAGTTTCAAGTTTCAAAGTTTATTGATTAAAATCCATACATTTTGGATTGTTAGGCATGTTTGTTCTTATTTTAGCATTTACTGCAGGGGCCACGGAACGGGGTGGAGGGAGCCCATCCCCCCCACCCCCGCAAAATAGTGAGATAAAATGAGAGGGAAAAAACCGGAGGGGGGGGGGAGAAGTTCTGAGGTCTTATTCCCACAGATCCCGGACAGTTTGTGCCAGTGGCGTATTTAGGGGGGGGGGGCGCATCCGGCCCGTGCCCCCTCCCCTTTTGAACGAAAAATGTACATTGTGCCCCCTCTTTTTTCAATTGTGCCCCCCTTTTAGGACTGATAACCTTTTGTTTTTGTTTTTGTTTTTGTTTTTGTTTTTTTTTTTTTGCTTATGGAAAACTAGACCCAAAAAATCTGATAACCTTTTTTTCTTTTTTTTTTGCTTGTCAGAGAATTTTGGAGGAAAACTAGACCCCAAAAATCTGATAAACTTTTTTTGTTTGTTTTTTTTTTTGGCTCGGAAAATTTTCGAACATTTTTGTGCCCCCCCCCCTTTCACAAAATCCTGGATCCGCCCCTGGTTTGTGCAGTGACTTATTTGGTTAGCCAACAACCCCCTCTTCCATTGTTTACAAAATTTCATGGCCCTTGTTCAGGAACTAACTCCCCGCCTGATCCTACGGGATGAAAGGGGGCTTGGGCAGGGCCTTGGGGCAGTTCCCAAGTGCGCTCAACCAAGACAGTTTCTATCCATCTCTCCCTATACGACATATATTCAAAATTACGATGATATGGTTTGGGTTGAACGGTTCCCTTTCCCCATCACTTGATGCTGCTCCAAGTCCAACTCATATTCATTTAATTGAGCCTCAAACTAAAGAACAGAACCCCGGTAACAAAACAAAAATAATGCAATTTCAGCTTTCCATCTCCCCAAAACCGACGCCAAGTATTGAACTCCGGTATTGAACTCTGGTATTGGTAACTGCACTGTCTGACTCTCCGATAATGCATTGAAAAGCTGCGTGTGCTGCATGCACGTACAACCCGAAAGTGCAACGTCGAGATTGTGCCAAACACCCCCCCCCCCCCCCCCCCCCCCCCCCCCCCGCCAGACTGTTACCATGGTCCTAATGATTGACATAATTTTATGGATTAAATTAGCCTTATCTCAGGCTAGGAATCCAAGATATGACCGGTGCCGGATTTGCATGGCTTACAAAAGCATTGGTGCGTGAATGGTGCTATGTACTGCACACAGCTCACAATATTTTCAGTAATTCGAGCTTGCGACTGGTTTTAAGTCTAGCGAGAGAGACACTTCGGCTTTCGCATCACGATAGACCACGCCCACTTCACTGCGTCATAACTTGGCATCAGGTTTGGAATGACGTCATTATAGGGTTTCCCCCCGCGTACGTCAAGGTGCAAAATCTGATCACGTCAAAATTATTAAAGATTCATTTTAAAAATATCATTCCATGCTTACATGGCTGCGAAAAAAAACCAAATGATAAATAAAAATTTTATTCATTTTTTTTGGTATAACTTTGTAATAAATAGAGTGATTTAAAACCGCAATCACTGACATTTGTCTGAGTTCGTAAATTGTTGTTTCAGCTATAAGGTGTATTTTTAGGGCCATGTATGTTGATGTACGCAGCCTGAACATGTGAAATGTTGTTAGGATCGGACGCCACCACCAGCTATGAACGCGCACGCACGGATTTCGCTCCACTTTTTTGGCTCGTTTTTTTGAAATTGCCCATAGACTAATACACGCACCGCTGGCTGCCGGAAGTACTGGAATAGGAACGAAAACGTCGCCAAACAGCACTTTGAATTTTACAAGGAGGTAGGACATTCTATTGTGTGTATTGATTAGTGATTGAATTCAAGTTTAATGAATATATTTTATGTCGTTGTAGATTATTTTGGGTGCTATAACCAAATTTCAAGTTGCTTTTGGGAGTTTTGAGAAGCGTAGCCTAGATTTCGACGAACGCGCATTGTACGCACACACACAGCTACGTGTAAATAAGTGTCCAAGCCCGACGGGGGATCTTGGTAACCCTATTATTACCAAGAGATGGCAATGACAGCATTTTCTTCTTTAATTTGTGACTGAGAATATGTGAGGGTGAATCAATCAATGAATCATGTGTTCATGTGTTAATGAATGATAACCTTGCACTTGTATGGATTTAACATTGAAGGGCAATTCAATCTTGGTAATATGCCAATTTGTGTACATGTACAAGCATAAACATGAGAGAAACAGGATGGTGAAACTTAAAGAAATTAGACAAAAAATGAGAATATTAATTATGAATGTTTGAAAAATGGCCCATTGCCACTGCATGATACTATTACTAGGCTAAAGGCTAAAGCTGTAGCTGTCTGAATGTTAATCCTAGAATAGGCTTTGTGTGTATTAGCCTGGATTAGTTCAGACTAGATCATACACAAGGAAGGGGAAAAGTCCCGGGGGGGAGGGGGGGGGGGCACTCAAATTTTTTCAGACTGGGGTGTGCCGCAGCCGCCCTCGAAACGGGGGTCTAAGGAATGAACTTGAAGCAAAAAATGGTCTTTGGAATGGTGCATTTTACCCAGCTGAGTGAAAAAACATGGTCTACGGCTACGGCACTGCTCTGTCTTAGTGTGGGCCCTGTGGGGATTCTACAGTGCACTTGTAGTTGTATGGCAAGTGAATGGACATACGTACGTGAAAGCTAGGGAACGGGGCGCACCGTGGAGACGAGTGCTTATTGTTCCGGCCGGGTATCTTGAGAACGTGGGAGAAGGGTAAAAACGGCAGTTTATGGAAATTTGGGTATCTTGAGAACAGCGATCGGCCATTGAAAAAGGGGGTCGTCAAAGCGGCACTTACCGGTCCATTATGTTGAGTGCCCTGGTGACCAGGTCCACCGCAAAACGACCAATAAGTCGAAAATTTGGGTTTTTACAAATTTCAGCACAGTTTGAAAGCTTAGATTCTAACATTTAAAATGATATATAACTTGTCTTGTATAGACTAAGCGAACCCTTATTAATTACAGTGAGAATCATGAGAATGTCAGAGTGTCAGACGTACAGGTTAATGACCAAAACAATAATAGAGAAAACGGGCTCTAAAGAAGAGTGACGATTTAAGAGCGCCTATAACCTGTGTCTTATTGTTTGTCGCACAAAAGGTTAAGTCAAAACTCCCTAGCCTACACTGGGAAGTTCTAATTGAATTGAGTTGAAACTTTTCACACCTTTAGAATAGATATATTTCTTTACTTCTGTTGATTTTGAATATCAGACAGTGCATAGTTTTCGAGCTATACCAGAAAAGCGATGTGAAGTGCCAGCCCAGCAAGCTGACACGCAAAGTTTGAATGTCCAGGAAAAATGGTCATTTTGAAATAGAGAAAAAACGTTTCAACATTGTACTTTACCCTGAAATTTTGTCAGATGGCAGATTCATGGGCCGCGGAGGAGCCGGGGGGGGGGGGGGCGGTTGGCTGCAGCCCCCTACTTTTTTGAGTAGACACGTTAAAAAGATCTCGGAAAAAGGCTCGAAAATTGTCATTAATGATTGAAATCAGATCAGCCCTCCCCCACTTTCAAAAACGCTCCGTGGCCTCAGAGATTAATAAATTAACTTTCAGAAAATACAAAAAACTTAAAAGAAAAATTTCCACCCCAAACAACCTTATTCACCTGTTTACTCTAAAGCTCCCATTGCGACTTATTGGTCGTTTTGTGGTGGAGTGTCAAAAATGATTATTTGAATACTTCACTTTCATCATGGAAATCCCAAATTGGTAGCAGATTATGTTTGTAGAGTCCCTGAATCAGGGAATGTAGCATATGTGTTGTAAGTAAATTTAATCCTGCTTAAATTGATTTTGGGGTTCCCTTTACAATTTTGCAGGAGTGATGTGCGACATAGTCCCACACAGGTTTACGTTTATGTGTGTTATAATCCTGTTAAACCATTCTTTTACCAATTAAATAATTTCTTTTGTCTGCAGTATTTAGGTAGGTCATATGGCCGGTATTGATGAGAAGCTGCTTGCCAAGCTCGGTGAAGAAGGCCTAGGAAACCACCCCGATGTTCCAAAGCTTGGCCGAGAATTGGGGTTTAAAGAGGTTAAGATAAATTTATACATTCAGACCAACCACGTCTGTGGTCAAGTCGGCACCAAAGGAACAGTGAATCTGCTCTTCGACTGGAAGAAGAACACGAGGAAGGCTCAACAGGTTCCAACACTGAGGGAAGCGCTCATAAAAGCAGGATTTAGTGATCTGGCTGAAGAATATTTTCCAGGTACGACTTCAATATTCATCGTTTTCCATCATGAATAAACCTTTAGGTAGTGGTACTCCATTTTGACTAATTATGAGGCATGTTTCATGGGTAAACTGGATATAAAATATATACATGTATTATGAGAATGAACTTCATAGTAAGGGCATCTGTTTCTGTTTTAGGGAGAATTAAAAAGTAGCCAATGTGAGTCCAAACAATGTGAGTTCAATAGTCACATTCTTGAGCTGCCCAGGGCAAAGGGTTAAAGTTCATCACTGATAAGTAGTGTTGGGCACAGTGAATGGCAGTATATGTGTCTGGACTATATACAGTGTAAACTTGCTTTAAAGAGCTCTGACTATAATGAGATTCCTGATATAACAAGGTCATTTTGCTTGTCCCAGGTCTTTATATTCTTTACCTTGATATTTTCATGGTCCCAAGGACCTCGTTATGAATAGTGAGTTTCCACTGTATTCCTGCATCTCTGAATTCACTTCTTTTTTCCTGACGTCTTGACAAGCCAGATTAAGAAAACATCTGAATTATGATTTAGCACCTTGTTAAACGCAATATTTTAAGCATCAAAGTTTTTTCTTGAGAGGCAATTAATATTTCTGTACTTGTGATTTATGGAAATTTGCTGACAGGGGTAGAGAGGGTGGGGCAGGTCAAGAATATACAAGTTCCCAGATATTGTTCCCCCCCTTTTCCCTCTCTTATTTCTCATGGGGGTGGGTTGGGATGTGGGGAAGGGGGGGGGGGGGGGGGGGTGTTCAGGCCACCTGGATCAGCCTTCGGATAATTCATCATTAACTTTAGCTACTTTATTATAAATGACATGACTCTTAGTCCTCTTACATTACATTTGCTAGACTCAATGTAGTTATGCTCTAACCTAGTTACATGTACCAGTTATTTGTGTATTTGATGGCAATATATACAACAAGACCTGCAAGACCTTAATCTACATTTGCCACTGTCCACCCAGGTGCAGAAAATGGGCATCTGGTATGAAGAAATTAATGGAATACTTGAGTGCCTTATCAGGGTAGGTCAGGTGAATCGATACTTGTAAAGCGCAGTAGAGTATATTCTTATAGTAGTTGGGCTATATGAATATTCTCTTCTTCTTCTTCTTCTTCTTCTTCTTCTTCTTCTTCTTCTTTTTCTTTTTCTTCTTCTTCTTCTTCTTCTTCTTCTTCTTCTTCTTCTTCTTCTTCTTCTTCTTCTTCTTCTTCTTCTTCTTCTTCTTCTTCTTTCTTCTTCTTCTTCTTCTTCTTCTTCTTCTTCTTCTTCTTCTTCTTCTTCTTCTTCTTCTTCTTCTTCTTCTTCTTCTTCTTCTTCTTCTTCTTCTTCTTCTTCTTCTTCTTCTTCTTCTTCTTCTTCTTCTTCTTCTTCTTCTTCTTCTTCTTCTTCTTCTTCTTCTTCTTCTTCTTCTTCTTCTTCTTCTTCTTCTTCTTCTTCTTCTTCTTATATCAAATGAATTCTGTATGTTCTTTTCTAATCAGATCATTCAGGTAATCCAACACCCAGCTCTACACCTGATTCAACATCCATCACTCCTGCTCCCAAGCCACCCTCCACTTCCACGGCTACACCATCCCATCCCTTGCCTGACCTGGTATCTCCCTCATCTACAGCACCAAACCCAGTGCCTGCTCCAGTCACTGGCCAGGTAGTCAACCCAGTGGTCCAACCAGCCTCTAACCAGCCCTCACAACCAAGAAGGAATTTGGGGTATCAGCCACGTCCAAGGTAAGGTATGTGGCAGGAGCATTGAAGGGGGGGGGGGGGGGGTGGGGGGGAGGTGCTTCAACATTGCTCCGGTGACAATTCGACCTGACTTGGTAAAACCATATATCTTTGTTTTGGCACTTTCGAGATATTCAAGGAAATAGATTTGAGTTTTACAGGAGTTTAATCACTCTTGTTTCTCACCAATTATATCATCTTACAAGACACGTAACTATACATAGCTAATCACATTCTTCTACTATCTAAACCAAATTAATGTTGTAGAACAGCGTTTTTGAAAAATTGTCAGAGGATTTTGTAGAGATATGTTGTTTTACCAGCAAACTCTAGCCATACCACTCTGCACTAATTTAATAAAACCATGTAAGACGATGAGTCACATGGTTTTAACACATCAGTGCGTGGATGTGTTCGGCCGCAATTTGGTAATACCGGTGACACGACATTTGCTCCTGCGACATTTGCTCCTCCGTCCATATCTCGAATGGTCAAAGGTTAAGGTCAAGGTCATGATTTGGTTTTTTGTTAAGGATAATGTGAAGATTAGGATTAGGGTTAGGGTTAGGGTTAGGTTTAGGTTTAGGTTTAGGTTTACCCCTTTCAGGACAGGAATTATTTAAGGGCTAAATTGATCACATTTTGTTTTTCAAATTAGCAACAGTAATATTTTTCTTTTAGTGCTACATGGTTCTAATAATAAGTTGTAATGTCTATAAAAACAATATACATGGTTAGAAATATGTTGAAAAGTTGAAAAAAGATTCTAGACTTTTACAGTTTTAGGACTCCTATTGCACTGTATAAGAAACGTTGTTTATATGTCGGTAATAAAAATTGTCTACTATCTACAGCAAATTAACGTCGTCAAACAATTTTCCTCAATAAATATTAGAGGGTATCGTAGGTTTTACCAGCAAACAGCTAGCATGCCATTTTGCACTTATTTGGTAAAACCACAATACATATAAGTAAGTGATTACATTTTTCGCATCGGATTTCATGCGCTGACTTGGCAAAACAATGTACATTTAAGTCGGCAAGTACTCCTTTCCACAAATCCAAGCGCTGATTCGGTACAACCATGTAAGTCGATGAGTTACGTGGTTTTACCAAATCAGCGCATGGATAATTACGGTTAAACAGCATATCTCTAGAGATGTGTTGTTTTACCGTATCAACTAGCAGCTCTGATGAGAGACTGTTAATGTGGTGAAACAATGTATCTCTGCTGACGATGGTTTTAACAAATTATTTTGAGTCAAAATGAGATTTATTGCTAAAATTTAGTTTATAACTAAAAAACCAAACCGAGTTGAAAGCTCCAATTTTGGCTGACGAAAGACCACATCTTAACCCTTTCAGGACAGGAATTATTTAAGGGCTAAATTGATCACATTTTGTTCTTCAAATTGGCAACAATAATATTTTCATTTTAATGCTACATGGTTCTAATAAAATGTATTGCCTTTGAAAATAAGATACATGTTTAGGAACTTTGACGAAAAGTTGAAAAATTACCAATTTTGATAAAAAACAATGATTTTGAACCTCTCAATGTGTTGCCAATTTAAGGATTTCAAAGATTATTCTCGTTTTTATAATTCCTGGCATCAAATGCAATATGGTCATGCAATAAAAATGGACAGAGTGCAGGCAGAAATTTTTGCTCTTTCTACTCATGCATCCGCTATATTTTTTAGAGCTCTGAATGAAAAGTTATTGAGCCAAACCACAAAATGTGGTCAGCTGTCTTGACCACATTTGTGTACTGTATATCCAAAAAGTTGAAAATGTAAAAAGTGCCAAAATATGAGTTACATGGTTTTAGCAAATTACCCCCGAATTGCTCTGGGTTTTATAGGGTTAGGGTTTGGGTTGGGTTTGGGGTAAGGCCCTACCGAATATGATAACGATAACAAGATTTTCAATTAAAAGTACACCATGCTATGTTGTTTGTATACATGTGTGAGTACTGTAAACGCTGTTATTTTCGTGAGATTAAATTTTTTTGCTGAGTGACCCCAAAGCATATTCATGGGTTCTTAAATCCGTGCTACACAATTACACGCTCGTATGTACACCCACTCCATTAATTTACACACACGCAGTCCATTCAAATGCATACGGCATGCGCAACTTCACACACGCGCTCAAAAACGAATTGGACACACATATTAATGTGGCGAAACGCGCAATTCAACCCGCATAGGAAATCAGGCTAATATTTTTGCAAGTTCTAGAATTAGCGCTTGCAGAAAATAGCGCAAAATCCGCGAAAATTAATGTACCTACCGCGAATATTTCTGCAGTTAGAGTATGCTGATATGATAATAGTGTGGCAGCTGGGTGTACCTTTAACCCTTTAATACTGTACTGGGCTATTTCAAGCTCCCTCTCAAGCTCCCTCTCTCACCCCCCCCCCCCCCCCCCCCCCCCTCCCCCCCGATCTCAGCCACGACATGACCTAACACACAAAGTAAATGTACAAAACATTAATTTCACTCCATGCAGGTGGAGGATTTTCTCCCAGATATGGAGTTTGTTGCTCGTATTTCTGCATTCTGTCTTTCCTGTTTTTCTACCTTTCACCTCCAACGTGTATGAAATGTTTGGTTTTTTGACCCCATGTTTTTATGGTACGGTTCATGATCACAACACTGGAAGAACCAATATTCAGACTGATACAGGATAACAGTTTTTCATTTTATTAGGTCGAAAATTCTTTTTGGAATAAACTGACACCAAGATCATGAATTTGAGGTAAGGCGTTTTGATTCTGCGGCTTTTTTTGTGATGCAGTGTCATTTTCAAAATGTGCTACTTTTCCCACCGTAGTCACCCTTGAAGCAGGGAGAATTTGAGCATAACTGCTTCTCATACAGTCAGCTTTGTTGACAAACGCATGACTGCTCTCGCTTTGAAAACAAAGACAACATGAATGAAACTGAGATTGTATGGAAAGCCGTCATGTTAAAAATTCTTCAAGCAGGACTCCCTTTGCAAAAGTAGCAAATTTTGAAAATGATATTGCCTTACAAAAAAGAGATGTAGAATCAAAACGTCTTATGCAAAATTAATGATCTTGATGTCATTTTACTTGAAAAGAATGTTCTACCCAATGATGTCATTAAAATTGAAGATCTCAGGTGTTGCATTCTTTCTGGCCCACCCTGTACAGCATCATTTAATCAAAGCATCTCTATGAGAATTTGATCTTGTTTCCCGGCCCTCTCCTTCCTCTCAATCTTGGTGTTTATGAGCACAGTCTAGCGAGTACCAGTTAAGTGATTTTTCCTGGAAAACAAACATGCTTCCTGTCTCAAACATATCCAGATGATACTACTGTAAACGCTGTTATTTTCGCGCGATTAAATTTTTGCGCGATTAAATTTTCGCACTGAGCGACCCCAAAACATATTCGCAGGTTCTTAAATTCGCGCTGCACAGTTACCTACTCGTATGTACACCTACTCCATTTATTAATTTACACACACGCAGTCCATTCAAATGCATACGGCATGCACAACTACACACACGCGCTCAAAAATGAATTGGACACAGACACACACATATTAATGTGCCTAAGCGCGCAATTCAACCCGCATAGGAAATCAGGCTAAGATTTTCGCGAGTTCTAGAATTCGCGCCCGCCGAAAATAGTGCGAAATCCGCGAAAATTAATGTACCGCGAATATTTCTGCATTTACAGTAATTCTTGCTACATGTATATATATGACAACATGCAATTAAAGTCATATCTCGACCAAATATATGACTTCTGCATAAATTTTCCACTTGTACCGCTGCAGTCCATTTCAGAAAATGTTCCGGTCCCTCTTTCAGATTTGGGAACTTGTGAAAAGACTTTCCACTGCTAAATTTTCCACTTCTATTCCGGCATCCAAACTCTTGATTACACCACGATTGCTGCTTCCAATGCACAGTAAACCACCCGACCACTGTCATCTGCTGCGCATGCGAATGATTTTGTTTTCAGGTCAGTTGTCCGCACCTCATTCGTTGCAGGGGGTCCACTGCAAATGGCGCCCCCATGTGCAGCAGACGACGGGCGAAAGACGTGTTGGGGGATCTAAAACATTCTATTAACTTTCTTCATAGCTGTCGAATTCTGGTAAATTTGGTATCAAATTAATCAGCAAGTTATGCTTCATATAATGTAAATTGAAAAAAAAAAATTAAGGTTAGATTTCCCTTTTAAAGCATCTCAGTGATATTTTTTTCTTTTTATTTTCTTCCTTTTTTCCTACATCTATATCTTTATGAAACAGCTCTGGAAGTACCAGCATGGCAAACGTTACATGAAAACAAATCACTTTCCTCTCTCTAAATATTATACCTGGAAAATACCAATCCGCCGAATTGCTCTGGGTTTTATAGGGTTAGGGTTTGGGTTGAAATTGGAGTTTAGGTTTAAGTGCTGGTAAGTAGGGAGACTGATTTTCCGTTTCATAAAAAGGCTTTTTCCGTTTCAGTAAATCTGGAATTCCGTTTCAGATGGGCTGAAAAATGTAAATTCCGTTTCGCCATAGACTTTGTACACATAAAAAAACTAAAATTCCATTTACATAAGATTTGCATACAAACATGAACTTGTAGGGTACAAATGTTTTATTAAAGGTTGTAACATTACAGAGTCAGTTAAAATTCAGGTATTCGACTTGTATTTCATAATCATGACTGGATGAAAAAGGAATCTTACATGACAAACCATGAAAATCTGTGTAGTACCCAGGACGCAGATTATTTCAACAACAAAAAATAATAAAAATAACCAACGTCGACGAAAACATTTCAGTCTTGGCTGTCATGTCAGCTCTGGAAGTACCAGCATGGCAACATGAAAACAAATCACTTTCCTCTCTCTGAATATTATACCTGGAAAATACCATTTTCCTTCTCCACTCATCTTTTCAAGGAATTTGCGATATGCAATGACACTAAAATTACAAAATCAAATGATCTAGGTGAGAATTTCTTTTCATTTTAGTTTTCTTTTCCCCCTCAATCTTTATGTTTATGAACAAAATCTGGGTAGTACCATTTTAGTGACTATTCCAGGAAAACAAACATGCTTCCTGTCTCAAAATATTATACATAGATGATACTAATTCTTGTATGCTTTGAATTGTCTATTTACGATGAAATTCAGTTAAAGCATCTCAATTGGAATTTCCTTTTTTTTCTTTTCTTCTTTCTTTTTCCTCTTATATGTTTTATATTGACAGCCAAGGAAGTACCTGTATGGTGACCTTTAAAGGGTCTCTAAACATCCTGCTGTCATGTTACAACTATTTCTATACTAATCGGGGGGGGGGGGGGTGTTTCTGCTATACATGACTGCACTAAATCAAAGCATCTAAATGAATTCTTCTTTACTCTTTTCTTTTATTTCCACTTTCATATTAATGACCACAGCCCGGAAAGTAACAGCATGGCAACAGTTACAGGAAGACAAATCATCTTCCTCTCTCAAAACATCCTGCCGACATGTTACAACTCTCTCTGTACCCATCTCGGCTTTGATTTTGCAATATACGACGGTGTTAAATCCAAACATCTCAACGACATTCCTAGTGCCTTGGTCGAGATCCTGAACAAGTGGTCAGCGAAAAAAGGAGGGCTACTGTGGGATCTAGACCAGGCTCTTATGGCATCAGGATGTGCTGGTCTGGTAGATAGGTATAAAGATCCTCCACAGTTGTAGGAGGTACTTAGTTCTAGGTTTGAAACATAGGGCTTAACCCTAAAAGGGCCGGGGGGGGGGGGGGTTTGTGAATCCACCCCCCTAGACGTTTCTCACGATATGTCCGTATCGCGGAAAGCAGTAGCCGCGACATTTCATGTTATGTTATGTTATGTTATTCAAACATCTAGATAGGTTTCATAGATTTTTAAATGTTTTTTGAAATATTTTTTCCAACCTCCTAAGCTCCACCCTAAAAAAAAGCTTCCTTCATCAGGAACTATGAAAATGAAGATTTGTGAAATTTTCTGTACTGAGCATCTGGGAGAGAAGCTTGTAAGATATGTCCCGGAGTTGCCAAATTGTGTTTGATTGATTATGACTTCAAAAATTCATAACTTCTTGTCGGATTTTGCTCAAACTTTTACTTATCTGTTTCTCTCTTTTTTCTGCTTTTATTCTAATCAACTAAATACCAGGGTGGACTTTCCCTTTGAGGTTCACAATACAAAGGTCATTGATGATGATGACCATTGCAAGTACTCTGTGTAGTATATCTTATCTTCCATCCTGTCCTTGTAACTACAGTTAACCTTGCATAACTCGAAGTCGCATAAGTCGAATTTTCCTTAAGTCGAATCGATTTGTTTGACCAAATTATGCAAAACATGTGTTATTTACATCTCCTAAGTCAAATTTTGCAGAAGCCAAACTATTTTCTGTGGTCCCAGTAGATTCGACTTCTACAAAGTTAACTGTATCTTCATTGGAAATTTTAGTACAGAAAATGTAAATGAAATAATGTCTGGGATTGTACCAAGTTATGTTAGTGCACAAATGTTATAACTTCTAGACTTGTACTATACTTGTACTAATGATATTATAAGAATGGGGGATTTTTCATACGGTGTTTCAGAAAATCAGCCATTTAGTAAGCTGAAATAATGAATTGAAAGATCTGTTAGATACCTTTGTTGAATGCTTGAAAAGTAATTAAAAAAAAAAAAATACCTAGGCTTGTCAGTGACATTGAGGATCTCCAAGTTTCTGTGTCTTCCTTTTTTTTTTTTACTCATTACTTTCTTTATTTTAAAGTGATTATCATTAACATTCTCTTGTAACTTATCCCTTTTGAGACAATTTACCACATTTTGTAGTTTGACTCAATAACTTTTGATTCAGAGCTCTAAAACATATACCAGATGCATGAGTAGAAAGAGCAAAAATGTTTGTACCAGCTATGTCCAATTTTGTTGTATGACCGTATTGCCTTTGATGCCAGGAATTTTAAAAACGAGAATAAGCTTTAAAATTCTTAAATTGGCAACACATTGAGAGGTTCAAAATCATTGTTTTTTATCAAAATTGGCAAATTTTTTCAACTTTTTGACAAATTGTGTAACCATATATATTGTTTCCAAAGACATTACACCTTATCAGAACCTTATAGCACTAAAGAAAAATATTGTTACCAATTGTTGATCAATTTAGCCCTTAAATAATTCCTGTCCTGAAAGGGTTAACAGGGTTACCAATTGTCAATGATCTATTACGATGCTTTTCACCAATGTTACCGTACACCTTTCCCATTGAAATCATCCTATGATTTTTTTTTTGTGGCAATGCTCCATTTTTCTCTCATACATTAACCCATTGCCTTCTGGAACCAGGTTGTCCCTTTATTAAACCTATGGGAATGAGATAATTCAGTAGTCGATGGGTAAAAGGTTATGAATTTCAATTTTCCACAATTACATTATCCAGTATGCGTGTGCTAAAGTGTATTGAGGGTAACATGGATTTTGTTTTCCCCCAAATGGTGAACCTTAACTCATTGGCCCGAATTCACAAAGGAGGTTTATAAATCATGGATTAGACCTCCTTAGAGCATAGTACGAACATGTCGATGATGTTCTTTTGTCCGCTCACGATGGCGGTCTCCTGCATTCTATTTTACCTCTCTAGTTTATCGAGGATTTTTTTTTTTTTTTTAACATAGGTCTGTATACATGTATTCTTTATTCTTGTTTGTATGCTGTGTATTATGTTTATTGTATAATATTATTGTACATGATTTTCTACTTATGTTATACTTATGTAAAATATTATTTTATTGTATTTGTTATTAGAACGCAGAAATAAAAGCAATCGAACAAAACAAAACAAACAGAAACAGTAATGCGCTTATGCTTATATATACGCTGAATTTAGTCCAGAGGTGAGGTTTAAACCATGGTTTAGACCTCCTTCATGAATTCGGGCCATGAACTACTGAATTTTGTCGTTCCCATAGACCGTCTTAGAAACCCTGTTTCTGTAGGCAAGGGGTAAATAATGCAACAATTCATATCTTGTTTTAAATGCGTTTGTCTGATTTTTTAAAAACTCAAACTGACATTTCTGTTTTTTTTTAACACCTTGCTGTTGTAGACTTATTGGTCACCACAAAAGAACTAAAATAAGAATACACAGTGGCAAGGAGTTTGTACTTTTTTGGTGTACATGTAGTTTAGGTTATATTTCTTAAATAGTACTCCACAATATAAATTTGCCACACATACCCATTATGTTCCATAGTATGCATACTCCTAACAATGTGGTACTCTGGTTTTGATCCATAGCAAATAAAGAGTCAATGCAATAGTGTGCATCTGTGTTTAGCAGAACGGCCCAATGCGCTTACACCCTTCTGCCAGCTGCAGGATGATATTCTTAATATTATTGGTATTATGACATACTTTCCTGTCGTATTGTTTTACCTCTTGCCTACTCTTACATGGAACTCTTGTACACTTAACCCTTTCATGACAGGAATTAGTCAAGGGCTGAATTGATCACATTTTGTTCTTCAAATTGGCAACAATAGCATTTTTCTTTTAGTGCTACATGGTTCTAATAAAATGTAATGTCTTTGAAAACAATATACATGTACATGGTAAGAAACTTTGTGGAAAAGTTGAAAAAAAAAAATGGCCACATTCAATTAAAAAAAAAATGATTTTGAATCTCTCAGTGTGTTGCCAATTTAAGGATTTTAAAGCTTATTCTCCTTTTTTTGAATTCCTGGCATTAAATGCAGTATGGTCATGCCACAAAAATGGACACAGTGTGTGCAGAAATTTTTTTGCTCTTTGTGCTCATGCATCTAGTATAACTTATAGAGCTCTTAATCAAAAGTTATTGAGCCAAACTACAAAATGTGGTCAATTGTCTAAATGATGTAGGAGTGTGAAGTAGCATTTTGATATTTGAAATGGACATTGTAAGTAAATAAACACGAGTGTTTTTTTAAAAATAATTTTCTTTATAAATGTACTCTTGAATTAAGAGTTTGGTGAGTTTTATTGTAAGATTTTTGGAATGGGAATTTCTACAGTGCTGTGACATGAGGTGCATTTTTCCATAAAGCACGTCATTATGTCAAACATTAATTAGAGCTATTTACCCGTTGACTACTGACTTCTTTAACTCTCATAGGTTTAATACAGAAGCCACCTGGTTCCCGTAGTCTATGGGTTAAGTATTGAAAATTTGTATGGTTTTTATTCTCATCTTTCTAAAAATTAACTTTTTAACTTTTTAAAACAATATATAAATGAATTGAGTATGTTTTGTCTACTGGAAAATGAAATGTTTTAAAGTGTACCAATCTTTGGTCCTGTATGTTAATAATATTACTTCTATAAAGAGGTGTTGAAAGTTTAAACACACTCTCAGTAAATATAAAAGCCACTTGTAAGTATATGTATAAGACTAATCACACAGGGGCGGTGCTACAGGGGGGGGGGGCAGGGGGGCCGCCCCCCATCATTTTTCAAGCGAGCAAAAAAAAAAAAAAAAAAGAGGAAGAAGGGGGAAAAAAGGAGAAAGAGAAGGGGAAATGGAGAAGAGAAGGCTAGGCCATGCAATTATGACATAATTGTTATAGTCCTATTTGTTATTTCAAGACCCTCGACGTGCGACGTTACTATACGCGTCATTTTGCCCCCCCCCCCTATTTAAATACCCTGGTGCCGCCCCTGTAATCACACACCCATGCGCTGGCATAGAATAGGGCTCTCACTAATCCAAAGTCCGCCTTGGGTTCCATGTGGGCCTCTAACATGGGGTTTATGTTATCCTTTATTTTCTTTATAGGCCTTAACCGTTAACCCAAAGAATAGCATGTAAAGTTGATTTTACACATGGTAGCTGTATGCAAATTAGTTTTTTGGGGGTGATTGGTACCCTTTAAACGTAATGAAGTAGGTATGAAACATCTCTTGTGTGTTTCCATAGTGTTGTGGTAAGCAAGCCTTATTTTGTTAATACATGTATCTGGATTTACTTCCTTTTGTTACATCATCCTGTGTAATTCTCGCAATACAAACTGATTGGAATAGACCTGTTTACCATTGGATCAAATCTAATGAATATTTTAAGAATCTGTAGTGAACAGCTATTTGATGTCTTATTTTGTCTGATATCACCTGTATGGTATGGATAAAATCCACTTTGCATGTATGAGATCTTACTTTGTCAGGCAAGCCTCAGGCCAGCTTTCATGATATCTTGCATAAACTTTTTTTTCATTAATTGTGCATAGAATTTGAATACAAGTACTCTAGTAAATTGGTATTTTTCAAGTACTGTAAACTTTTTTTCACAAATGAATTTATTCTATAGTTATGATAGAAAGAAATGCCTGATAAAGAATCATGTTTATTAAAATGAAATTTTAAGTAGATTTAATATAAAATCATCTGTAATGCATCTGCAATGTACATGCTGTTCTGCAATATGTATATGATAAACAGAAAATGCCTGATACAGAATCATGTAAAAAAAAAAAAAAAAAAAAAATTAAATATGAAATAAATTTGATATACAAATAATGTTATGTAGATGATGGAAAATACCCCCATGCTTATATTCTGATTAAATACACTATTAAACTGTACTGGTCTTCTTGAATACTTTCTATTAAAAAAAAATATAATTGGATACATTGTTGATGGATAGTGTTAAAAATGATTTATTACTAAAAGCTGCAGAGTGATCATTTTCAAAAGACTGCATTTCCTCTATTCAGTCAAACAGCAGGTCGTATGCAAATGAGCAAAAAGGGCAGATTTTATTTCCAGTACCTGAAATGGCACACACTCCCTGCAACCAGTGGGCTGTTTTGCATGGTCATATTCAAAGTTATGTAATTCAGGAAACGCTATGCTCATCAAATTTTCTGGAAATATAAACGGATAGTTTCCCTGTACAGACATACCTTGTTTAAGTTACAATTTAAAGAATAAGTAGTTGAAAATAAGTGGTGAAAAAGTAAAACAAAACACTTTTCTTTACAAGATTTCAAGTCGTTAAAAATCTCCATGATGACCTGAATAACGTTGAATTAAATTTGAATGTACATGTATCTTATATTAAGTTAGTTAAGATTAGGCCTTCCTCCTGAAGCCATTTTTCATTGTTTCATTCGTATTTTGTTCTAATTAATGAGTAGATACATCCTTCCCTTTCACCCTTCAACAAGAGGTCTCAAAATGACCAAACATCATACTGAGAAAGGACTACCATTTTATAGTATTTAAGAAGAATAGAAAGGAAATCTGAATTTGTGGTTTAACTTTATACCTTAGAATTTTAGACATTTTTGACTGTTAAATATGGCATGGCCGATGATAATAGGGGTGGGATGGGATGGGGATGTTTGGGTGTCCCTTTGCCTAAACCTTCAAAAACGCTTTTCAAGGTTAACTAATATAGTGTCAGATCTATGCCACATCGAAAATAAGATAGCTTCTAGTGACAGTGTGGTCCCCAACCTGAAGTTGGAAATGAATTGTCCCAGGGCTGTCATCCATTTCCCAACAGTACAGCTCCACCACCTCCCCATGCCGAATCTCTTGAATGAACTCCACTGCGTAGGTCTCCAATCTATAATAGATTACTAGCTCACAGTGAAATGACTTGAGGAACCCTTCCGCTGCTGCAGAACTTCCTGCATCATACATGTATCGTAGATAGATCGTAGATAGATCGTAGATAGATCGTAGATAGAACATCTCGTTGACGTGCCCAGTTTGATCGACATCACTCCATGGCACCGTTGTCTGCCAGCTGAAGACACCACCCTGGTCAGGCTGCTAAGGTAAGAACTGATGTCTTTGAGGAGGTGTCCTCAACGTTGTTCGGTTGGCGTAGAGTTCAACTAGTGCGGGGCTGATTAGAATGGAAGTATGTCTTACAACATCGATCATTAAGCACTGGAGGATGCCGGACATGTACACGATTTCAGAATCAACGTCTCGCAGGTCGATGCCGATGTACATCGAAGTTCTTCCGAGATGGGCCACGTACGAATCATAACCTGACCGAACGTGATACGAAGTTTGTATCGTGATACTTGGGATGGAACTGCAGTGTCAGGCTGCGAGCAACGCAAGAGGTGTTGGCGCCTTCATTGAGCCACATATCGGAGAGAATGTAACAGCTAGCAAGATGCAGATTGCCGATGTGGCAATGAAGGTGAAGATTACCTAAAGGCAGGCGCGCCGGAAGCAGTTTGGGAATTGGGGGGGGGGGGCAAACATTCAAGGGGGCTCACCTTTCAAGGGCTCATGTCTTCTCACCCCTTAAAAAAACACACGCTTTCCCACCCTCTCAGGATATTTCGCTATTAAACACGTCTAATACAAAACCTCCACTACGTTAAAGTTAAAAGTTTGAATGCTTTATCTGTCTTCAGTGATCTCCACGAATACGAAAAATGAATACAAAGGCTTACAATTACGTAATAAAGCAATCAAGCTTTTAATATACACACGATTTTTAAAAAAAGTGTAGTGAAATGCTCTTACGATGGATACGTTCAGCGACTAGAAGCCAATATCATTCTTTGAGAGTGTCAGTGTGTCGTATGATGTAATACTTTATCATCTAAAGTAAATTAAAATATTTTTAATCAAGTAGGAATACCATACTGTTAAACTACATGTATGTAGGTATTAGTTACAAAGAGACATGAAATAAAAACAGAAATGTTACATAATATTACATAGGTAATAACAGTTTTGATTAATGCGATTGAGTGTAACGCCCTCTGGTTGCAAATACAAACGTCATAGTGAATCAGCGCACTCTTCATAATAATTATAATAAAAATGTTAGTAATAATTTTTGTTTATTTTTGTTTATTTTCTTTTTGGTTCCCCCTCCAATTTTACTCCTTTACTACTGATTCTCTTTTTTTTTTTTTACGGGGGGGGGGGGGGGGGCGAAAATGCTTTTTGCCCCCCCCCCACTTTTTCGTTTTTTTTTTTTTGGGGGGGGGGCGACCGCCCCCTGCCCCCCGCTTCTGGCGCATATGCCTAAAGGGTAAGAGGTGAAGAAGGGGAAGTGAAATAGATAATAATGATGATAATGATGGTGATGAGAATAATAAGAATAATAATGTTAGTAATAATAATAATAACAATATTGATAATAATAATAATGATGACAATAAAAATAATGATAATAATTTTCTGGATTTACATGGCGCCTAAGACAACACGTCTCGATACGTTTTACAAAAAATATGTTTAGTTGTTCACCTATTTTGTTGAACTCGTTTTAGCCGAACTCTTCTAGAATGTATGTACAGACATATTTTAAACACTAATGAGTAGGTGGACAAAATCACAGCGTCTTTGTTGCTAGCGCGAGTGAAAATGTGTATCGAAATGACCTTGGCTGAATGAATATCATTACACGATGTCCTATTGTTATAAGGTTACATTAACTTACCTGAAGCCAAATTTTGATACAATCCTATATAGTTTTACTCTCGACTCTACAATGTTAAAATTAATGAGGGAAAAGATTTCACAAAACGAGTAGAACTATGTGTCCGACAAACATTTTTATGCCAAAACATGGTTAGTATTTTGTCCAATTACGGTCAAATGAAATACTATTATATCCAAAAATTATTACGTTAGTTGGGGAATAAAATTCCTCAAATTTTTCGGAGACTTAATTACCAACAATCTTGGGCATTTTTAACCCTGTTAGAGTGTTGTTACTTACAAAGAAGGACATTTTTGTTTCTGGATGATTTCCCCCCAATATGATTGCTGATTAATTTTCTCCTATTAAAAAATTGCAAAAAGCTGTAATCGTAAAGTTTATATTTCTTTGAAGAAACATGGTACTGGTAAACCATGAAAAGTAAATAATGAAAAATATGTTTAGTTGTTCACCTATTTTGTTGAACTCGTTTTAGCCGAACTCTTCTAGAATGTATGAATTTGGGTACTCGTTGCAATCACTGGTGCTCTTCCGGACACTGTCCTTCATGAACCTGAGCCATTTGTCAAGGGGCTCTGAAGAAGGGGACTTCTGCTTTAGAAGATCCCGTCCTAAAGATAAAGCACGTATTCTATTCGAAAGCAGAAAGATAGGCTTCGAAATGTCATCAACTAGTGAATTTGGGGCCATGGAGCGTTTTTAATTCAAAGAAGAAAAAGGGGGGGGGGGCAGGGGGGGGGGGTGTGGAGAATGATCATGCTAACGAGCATATTCTACTTAATGAACAATATGTAGGCTTTCAAGCGCTCCAACTTTTCCTACATTTTCCTACTTTTTGGGCCATCCTACTTCTACTTTTTTCCCAAATCTCCTAATATATATTACCCTTTTTCAGTTTCTCCTACTTTTTTTCCAAACATATTTGAGATATTTATGCAAAGCTATCATGCACAAGAATCTCATTGTAGCTCAGTTATTGCAGATCCTAACAAGAAGTGTGCATATTAAGTCTATACGTAAGTGATGTGAATATTATCAATAAGACCCCTGTTACGCTGACAGAATGAGTCCCCGCCCATAAAGTGTTAATTGGCAACAGGTCTGAGGCCGACCCTCCCCTCCCCTCCCCAGAACCAACTGCGTGCAGACTCCTTTATATATTTCTATGTTTTACCCTCCTCATCTTCTCTCTGATTCCATTGTTTTTTCTGTTTCTATCTGCTTCTCCTCCTCTATTTCATTATGCACTCTTAAAAAAGTTGGGCAAAAAAATGCCCAATTTTTAACCAACACTGGGCAACATACTGTCCACACAACTTTTGGTTAAAATTTGCCCAACTGATGTTGGGCAATCCATTTACTATGTTGTTGGGCAAATTAAATTGCCCATCAGTTGGTGACCCATTAGATTTTACCCAACTCTACAATTGCCCAACTGTTGGTTATATTCTCAGTTGGGTAATTATTGCCACACCAATCTTACCCAATAGGATTGCCCAACCCTCTATTTGTTCAGCTGTTTGGTAACAAAATATCATGTGGTTGGGCAAATTCAGCTGCCCAATTTATTGTTTCCTTTTTCCTCCAACCTAGGTAAAAAAAAATGAAATCTGCTTGTTACGTCCTTCTGGGTCTTAACCTAATCAATCCTAACCTATCCTATTTTAAGCTATCCTATCCTATATCTTAACCCCCCTGTTCTTAAAGTGCGGCCCACGGGCCACTTGTGGCCCGCGAAACGATTTCATGCGGCCCGCCAAAAATATCTGAGTAAGAATAAAAAAAATCTTGTTTTAAGAACTATGTTAACTTGATACATAATAATATATCATCCTAACTATTGGTAAGAATAAAAGTATCAAATTTTTTTGCTCGCTCGCAAATAGCGTATCATATTTATCTGTTCCCTGCCCTACCACATGCATATTATTATAGTTTGGGTTTTTTTTTTAATCAAACAAAGAAAAAATAAGGAGGGTGTATTCTAAAATCGTTTAACCGTCCTTAGATGAGCCATTCGGGTATGTATGCATTAACGTCTGTGGCGGGGGATGGGGCCTGGAGCCCTTTCCCCCGAGAATATCAAAAAATTTCCTGCATTCGGGCACCCACCATTTCATTTCTGGGCAGTGAAATGGTCTCTTTGTAATTTTTTATATCTAATCTAAATTAGCACATTTTGACGACGAAATTACATTTTCACAATTCTAAAGTGTCAATTTTTTTTTGCTCGCAAGCTTCGCTCGCTCGCTGAATGATAATAATAATGAAAAACAAACAAACAAACAAACAAAAAACAGAAAGCTAATACACAATGTACTCGGGCAAGAGTCGTGAGTCCCATGCGTCTTTGTATGTATATATAATACTCTGTGGCCCGCGACGTAATTTCAAGAATATTTCTGGCCCTCGTAACAAAATAATTAAGAACCCAGGTTAAGAACCCAGGTCTTAACCTATCCTATCCTAGTCCTATCCTATCCAGTTAGTGCAAACTAGTGCAAGCTCTTATATACCCCTTATATTTTTGTATGCATTTGGTGACAGTTAGTAAATCGGGCCACCCCAAACCATACGCTACTAAAAATTCATGAATATTCATATAAGTGTTTTCCCCAATATTGGGTAAAAATATTTACCACAAGTTGGGCAAAAGCGAATTTCTAACCAACCATCAGTTACCCAACAAAATTTACCCAACTGGCAAAGGAAATGTGACAAAATTACACAACTACAGGGCAACAAGTACCCAACCCATAATTACCAAATACTGTTGGTAAATATATGCCCAATATTTAGGTAAAAAGTATTGACCAATATTGGTTACACCACTCGAGTGTCCAGTTGGTTAATAATAGCCCAGAATTGGGAATATTTTTAACCAACCAGCAGTTACCCAACTAAATTTACCCAACATTTTAAGAGTGTGTATTTCTTTGTATTTCTCTTTCCTTATGTATTTGTCATTTTTCACTCGTCTTGTTTTCTATCTTTTCTTATGTATTTTTTGTTTTTCCTTCTTTCTTTTTCTATCTTGCCCTGTGTATTTCTTTGTTTTTCCTGTCCTTTACCTTCCATGTCTATTCTTCCTTAAGTATGTTTGTTTTCCTGTTAATGTTATCTTCTCATTCTATATTCCTTATACCATTACTTTGTGTTTTTCTATCTTTAATTTTGTATTCTTTTTTATCTATCTGTATTTCTTTGTTTTTCCTTCCCTTATTTTCTGTTGTTCCTGATGTATTACTTTGTTTCCATGTTATTTAATCTTAATTCTCTTTATAATCCTATGCATTTCCTTTTTTCCCCCTAGCTTTTCTATCATCTTCTCTTTTTGTATTTCCTTACATATTTATCTGGTTTTATCTTTCCACCTCTTTTTCAATAACCCCCTATGCATTTCTTTTTATCCTTCTTCATTTTTTTCTACAATTCTATCTCTGCACATGTATTTCTTTGATATTCTCTTTTTTTTTCTTCTGTATTTCTTTGTTTTGCCTTCTTTAATCTTTTATCTCTATCTCTGCCTATCTTCTTCTTTAATTCAATTCTCTTTCCATCTATTCTTATGTATTTCTCTATTTTTCACTCTCCAGTTTTCTATATTTCCTTCTGTATTCTTCTCCCCCCTCTTGTTTTCTATACTTCCATATGTGTTTCTGTATTTTTTTTCTTCTCTCGCTTTCTTTCTTTAGTTCTTTCTTTCCCTCCTTATTTAATGTTCTCATTCTGTTCATCCTTATGTATTTTCTCTTTTTTGTTTATATGTCTTTACTTTCTTTTAATATGTATTTGCTTGTTTCCTCTCATTTCTATCTTGTTTATTTCTGTTATGTTCTTTAACCTTTTCTTACTATTCTTTTTTGTATTTTATTTTCATTTTTTTATTGTCTTCTGAATACGATTCCTTATCTATTTGTTTTTATTTCTATCTTTCATTTTGTAGTCCCCCCTTCTTTAATAAACTTTGTCTATACTTCCTTCATTATTGCATGGTCTCCTTTTCTACATTTCTCATTCTATTCATCCCTATGTATTTTCTTTTTTTTCTTCTTTGTATTCTGTTTTCATTTTTCAATTTTCCTCTGATTCTTTACCTATTTGTTTGTTTTTCATTTCTGTTATTCATTACATGTATGTAGTTCTTTTTTCCCTATGTGTTATCTTTCTAGTATTCATCCATATGTATTTTCTGTGCATTTCTTTGAATTTTATTTTTATTTTTCTATTGTTTTCTGAATGTAATTCCTTTTTTGTTTGTTTTTATTGCTATCTTTCATTTTGTATTTCTTTTTCCCCTTTCTTTACCAGTCTTTTTCTACTCTTCCTTCTGTATTTCATGTTTTTAAAAGTTTTCTATCATCTTTTCTTTCTATTTTTTATTGTGTCTTTTTTGTTTTTCCTTCTCTCATTTTCTATTTTTCCTTGCCTATGTAAGCCAACCCCTGCATTGTGTTAGGGGCCACCTTTTCATACTGAAGTGTAAGGGGGGGGGGGGGCAAAATTAAGGGCCTGCTTTTGTCTAGTTTACGTCCCAGCCACAAAGGGGGCCCAGCCTCAGACACTATTTTAGGGTCTTAGAGTACCGGGTCTTTAGAATTTACCACCACAAGATGGAAGTGCAGCCATACATGTACCCATCGGCCCATTGCTCCCTTGCATCCCGAAGAAGAGGTACCTGGCAGTGTAGTCATTCCATCTAGCATGTCTTCTCAAAGCTATTTAAAGTATCCCTTTGAGCTTGTCAATGAAATAGGTATAATCTGTGACTGCAGTATACAGAATGTGAGATCTAGTCAGAACAGTGGGCAGTCAAGTATTGGCATGGAAAAAAGAACCAATCCTGAGGACGTGCGAATTTCCTACTTTATCCTACTTCCTCTCTCCTGAATCCTACTTTTCTCCCTACTTTTTCTGAAATTTTGATCCTACTTTTCTCCTACTTTTTTCCTTGGGTGTGCTTGAAAGCCTGAATATGAAACTATTGGATAGAACTTTAAATACCAAAAATCATTTGTACTCGGGTGATTTTCAACCATTAAAGGGAAATCCAACCCTAATAGCAAGTTGCTTTGAAAGAAAGAGGAAAAATCAGAGAAGCAGATTGGCGAAAGTTTGAACGAAATCGGACAAGCAATAAGAAAGTTATGAATTTTTGAAAGTTGTAATCACTGTACATATGGGAATTTCAAATTGGCCGAATAGGTAATGTCACTGTGATGTAGCTGTGGACAACTCCCCCATTTGCTCCAACACACAAAATGACTAAAATGTCACTTTTTTCAAAATGTATTACTCAGTAGGATCTGTTTCTTTCATGAGGACCTATAACAATATGCTATCTCCAATATATTTTGAGTACTGCCCCGAGGGTAAAAGCGCCTCGAAGAAAACCGCAAATTAATGATATTTTTGTGTACGACAAATGGGAGAGTTGTCCACAAAAATGTCACAATCGAATCACCAAATTGCTCTTCTGATATGATGCCAGCTTTTACCTATATTTCCCACTGTTTTTGTTTCTTACAGAAAAAAGGCCATATCTATATAACTTTAAACAATCGGTGCGGCTTTAGCAACAGGTACAACTACAATGTAAGGCAGTGGAGCTGGGGCAAGAGGTGCATAATGCCCCCCGGCGAAAGATTTCTCATTCCACTCTCTCGAATGTGAAAAATCTGAAATTTTTTTGCTCACTCGCTTCGCTCGCTCGCACATGGATCATTAGACTATCACACACAACTGCTAATCAGGGAAGCTGAAACAGTGTCCAGAACCACGAAAAAGGAAGAAGATGATGCTTGATAATGTATTTTAAAAAATGACGTTAATTATACTGTAGGGCATATAAGACCAATGTCACAAAATTGTCCCTTCTCGCTTTATGTTCAGCCCTAAGGCTTGTCAGTGGCGGCACCAGGATTTTTAAAGTGGGGGGGGGGGGGGCAAATGGGGGGCAAAATAAAATGTTGGGGGGGCAAGGGCGGACAAAAAAAAAATTGACACTTTTTGTAGTGAAAATGTACAGAATATTCGGCTATAAACCTACCCAGATATGAGGACATTTTGAGCATCTAGCTGAACTGCCCGATTATAAAGAGGTGTTAGTTATATACTGCGAGCAAGCGAAGCGAGCGAGCAAAAATTTTGACATTTTTCGTAGTAAAAATGTACAGAAATTACATATTCGGCTATAAAACTACCCCAATATGCATGAGGACATTTGAGCATCTTGCTGCCCGATTATGAGGTGGTAGTTATTTATTGCGAACACTTTTTGTCGTGAAAATGTACAGAAATTATATTCGGCTATGAAACTACCCAGATATGAGGACATTTGAGCATCTTGCTGCCCGATAATAAGGTGGTAGTTATACATTGCGAACGGGCAAAAATTTTGAAACTTTTTGTGGTGAAAATGTACAGAAATGATTATTTGGCTATAAAACTACCCCAATATGAGGACATTTGATCATCTCGCGGCCTGATTATGTGGTGGGAGTTATAGGCCTGTATTGCGAGCGAGCAAAAATTTTGACACTATTATAGTGGAAATGTACAGAAATTATTCGGCTATAAAACTACCCAAATATGAGGATATTTACACGAGCTGAGCGTACAAATTTGCCCCATGCCCCCCCCCACCTTGATGCCGCCACTGCTTTCCAAGTTTCCGTTTTCTTTCTTTTTCCTTCTTTTCTCCATTCCTTTTTCACTTTTTTCTTTCCTTTTCTTTTCTTTTTCATTTTCCACCCTTTTATTTTTTTTCACTCCGAAAATTATTGGAGGGGCAACTGGGGGGGGGCAAAGCTTCTGACTGGGGGGGGGGGGCAAATGCCCCCCATGCCCCCCCCCTTGGTGCCGCCACTGAGGCTTGTAGGTGCCCCCGTTTCCTATCAAAGTGCCCCTTTTTGCTGGTCCCCCCACTTTGAAAGACGCCCCGCCGCCCCTGTCCTCTTATATTTCCCTCACTATCTTTTCTCATGTTCATCTTCCTCTATGCAATTAATTTACGGCCCACGTACGAAAACCCGATATGGTGACCGTGCTTTTTCATCTATTGCCCCCACCCTCTGGAACAAACTCCCACCCCATATTCAAAATGCCCCATCTATTGAATCATTTAAAACCCTTCTTAAAACCCACCTTTTTAATCAGTCATAGTATACCAGAGGCGCACACAAGTAGTTAGTTTCATTTAACTGTATTGTATTAGTAATATTTTATTTTATTTTGTTGCTTTTAAGCTATTGGATGTACCATGTATACTGAGTTAGACAGACCACCTGTGCTCTTAGAAACGCCCGTATAAAGCGCCCTATAAATGTAGTTATTATTATCATTATTATCTTTATCCTTCTATCATTTCCCTATCTTTCATGTTATCCGTTGTTTTTATCCATTTATCATGAATCTTTCCATCTTTCCTTTCGTTATGTTCTTCTTCGTTTCTTTTTATCATCTTTTCTTCCATCTTTGATCATGTTTACCTTTATCCTTTCATCATTTTTCTCTCTATCTTTCGTTATATTATTCCTTCAGTTGTTTATATCGTATCATTTTCTATCTTTCCTTAAGTTATAATTTTGTTACCGGATGAGGCTACAGTGAGGGAGCAATTGAACCAAGTGAACCAAGAGAAATTTGGATATTTAACCATCGCAAATATTTTATTGGAGAATGAAAATAAAGTTGAATTGAATTGAACTGAAATATTTCCATATGCTCCCCTTGACTGCCAAAAGCAAGAGTTTGAGAATTAACAAATATTGAAATCTTCATTCCTCTGCCATATTTTTTTTTTACCTCGGACCTCGGAGGAAATCGTCGAGCGTTATAAGGTGAAAGGATAATCCTAAACCTTAAAGGTTCCCTTCTATGAAATTCTAATTCTTGGTATTTTGTACATGATACTCATCTAAATTGAAAAATGACATCCGTTTGCAATGAATACGTATCTGAATATTTTTAAAATAATATTTTCCCCAGGTATTCAGGCCTAAAAGAGTCTGCTAAGCTCCGCCCCCTTTTAAACCCCGAATTCTCGTTCTTCGAGCATGATTGACGTGTGACGTCACAAACCGACATTGCCGGTGCTTGTTTACAATATCTTGCATATATCACGCGTGCAAACTAATTTGTATACCACCTCGAAAACCACCTCTAAAGCGAAGTATGCCGCAACTCTGTGTCGTTGCAGGTTGCAGCAACATCACAAAGGAGGGTGTAAGTCTACATTTATTTCCCAAAGACCCAAATATTAGAAGAAAATGGACCTCAAAAGTGAAACTAACTCGCGTCCATTGGAAGGGGCCGAGTGACCGCAGTGTCGTGTGTTCCGAGCACTTTTGTGCGGAGGACTTCCTCGATAGTACGGGGCTGCATGCGGCGTTTGGCATCAAGAAGAGGCCGTCCCTGAAGCAAGATGCCATCCCCAAAATCAAACTTGATCTACGGTATCTAAATTATATCTATTGATCAACTATCACTGTACCTACACTAACTTAGTCTACCGGTACTTGTTATTCATAGCACCACAATGAAAACAAGCAAGATAACAGGAGAGCTAAGAGTTTTCTGGATATCAATGTTAGAATTTACTAGAAACAAAACGCTACCACCCCAATGCACCTAAACCCTGCCCAAGCCTAGGCAGGGTCAGCAGGCAAACGACCGAACGGTGCGGCGTGTACACCTGCGCACGTCGAGCTCACTGCCTCGATCAGCTATCAGCTCAGCCTCATCAGGACTGGGGCACTTTGCAAGCGCAAGCAAGATTCATAATTCGTGGATATGCGTAAATTAAAATTTATTCGGCAATCTAATTATCCAAAGGGAATTACTAGTTATAATTCCAAAGTCTCCCGTCGATATCTTCTCCGTTATTGAAATCAGGGACGTCTCTGTCATATAATCATAATCTTGGCCAGAATCCGACATGTCTGGTTCAAACATATAATAATAATAATAATAATAATAATAATAATAATAATAATAATCTTTTAAAGTCCACTCCAAATTTTATTAAGTTAAACCGAAGTGAAAATTCTTTTTGCCCAATTGATCGTGAGCCCGGCAGCCACTGAGCAGCGCCAGATCGACGTTGCTCTATCCCTTATTGTTGAACGCCAAACAAAGTAGCAGCAACTCCCATCTTTTAACGTCTTTTTGGTATGACGCGGCCGGGGTTCGAACCCACGACCTCCCGGTTGTGAGGCGGACGCTCTACTGACTGAGCCAACACACCGGCCGTGCCCCTAATTCCTCTTTTATTTCTTCTTGGTTCTCCAAATCAGATATATCTGATCCCGAATAGGTGTCTTCGCTGTCTGAAGATGTCATCGTAATTGATATAGCATTTAAAAAAAACTAAAATGAAGGGCTATAATGGCACGAAATCGAAGCTAGGATCTACAGGAAGTTCAAAAGCCTACACACACACTTTCAGCTTGCGTGGAGTCAAGCATTCTGAGTGTGACGTCACATGACGTCATCGATCGCTGGACCGATTTTCCAAAAATTTTAGGGGCGTTCCCAATTAATTTTTTTTTTTCAAGTTTACAGATTAATAAATGGAATTCAGGTAAAATGGTTGACAGATCTGGATTCACAGTAGAAAAGTCTACTAATTGAAGTTCCTTTGTAATTCCATAAAAGGGAACCTTTAAATAACACAAAATTTCTGTGTCCTCTTAATACATTTGTAACAAACTTATGAAACATCTCTACGTTAATTAATCAAGGTGTCACAAATTAAGTTCCAATAATCCAACTAGTAAAACTTGAACGTTATTTAATTGCAGTTTTATATAAAATAATTAATACTTTTCCCTTTAGTCTGTGAGTCTGAGCAATTTGCTGTCAACCTCTGACCGACGCGTCATGTTTTGTTTACACTCGCATGATCGTATTTAGAGCATTACATTGGTTCGCTGGTTTTGGGAGCTAGCGTCCCTAATTTGCATATTGTAGAGAACCGCGCCTTGCCCAAGGTATACGGGCACTGCACCACCGTCTTTGCTACACGACAGACGTGTTTGTTTGAGCAGGCAGTCAGCTCATAATGGCAGCAGTCAACTTAGCACCTTTAATGTGAGAGAATGTTGATAGACGAGTAATGGAACCAGTTTTGCTGTTTTCAGGCGTATTTTATTACTATTTTGCGGAAACCAGATGTTTTCCAGTCTCCACGCCTCTACTCTATCTCTCCGAGGTTGCACTAGCTGCCCTGCAATTGTTGTGTTCGAGATAACGTAAGTTGTTTTTCTTTTAAGTTGTACATGGTCTTTGGATGCCTATAAAAGAAGAAATCAAATTGCTTACTATGTAAAATTTATCAAGATCGAACAAATGAAAATGTGAATTTGATAAACTGATAATTCTTTTTTGATATGAAGCGAAGGAGTTGTTTAGTAATGTATATTGTTATTTGACAAGCTCAATAATTTAATTGTCTTATAATCTTACGATACTAAGAAAATACATATTTTTATGAAAAGAATATGACGGCTAGTTTGCTAGAAATATTGTTTTGTTTGTAATAATAGAGAAGTATAGAGAGGGTATTTATTATACCGAGTAAACATTTATGCAACAAACTGATTGGAAAATGTGAACAAAAGCTTTTCATGGACTTATTGTTTTCGGTGTCAATATTATTAATGACATGCATAATCCATTTTATGAAATTAATGGGATTATTATAAACGCTTCTTAATGGTTTGCATTGTAGGTATATTTGAACAATGTATTATGATTAGGGTGATAATTGTTTTTAACAGCCCTTTGTCGGGAGTAGACCCACCTTGTGTGTACCCCACCGTGTAATAAAAGTCCAGAATGATGAAGCTCCAGTGAGCACCCAACAGTCGACGTCTACGAGAGGGAAGGATCGACGAATCCAAGGTTACCATTCGCTTGACGAGAGTACTCCGATGTTCCAAGCCTGTCTCTGTTCCACGCGAGGACTATCATACAATAGAGGGATAGCTTGAGAACTCTCGCGAGCTAAATTAATAGGGAAGTTTCCTTTATCAAAATAATTATTTTAACAACACTACCACTTTATTGGAAATTGTAATAAAAGTATATTGTTCATGTATTTCTTTTCTGTAAACTCAAACAAAGTAAATATTTGTTTTTGTTCTTTGATTATATATTTGACTTTTGCAATATTGTGAGAACTTAAACCAGTAATAAATATTTGAATTTCTTTTATTATAACGTATCACTCGACTGAACAGAATAGTTTGTTTATGTAATGAATAATTTTATTCGTTTCCGCGACAATTTTGGCGACCACGAAGGGACATAAAAAGCGGAAATGTTAGGGATTTGGAATTGTTAATAGGTAACTGATTGTTCGACAGTATGGTAAAGTTTTCTATCTGAAAAGAAAGCTGTAATAAGGGTAGGAGATAATTCTGATTACAGTGTATGTTTCTATTTAGTGTCATTTTCCAGGTCAAGCAGTGGCGTGCTCAAGTGATCCACGGAAATAGGGAGCGGCTGAGACTGTGATGCTGGTAAAAGCTAAAGCTCCAAAAGCTGTAAGTAAAACAGTATTCACTTGGTTCCATAGCTCGTGTGAGTGGTTGTTGTTGTCGAGAATGGAGTTAGAGAAACTCGCGCGTATAGGAGAGACGCTAGGCCTTAGTGGCAGTGAGTTGCAGAATTTCATTAAGGAACAACAAGAAATCGCTAGGGCGGAACGCTCTGAATCGCGAGCTAGGATGAAAGAAGAAAGTGAATTAGTAGCGCTACAGTTGGAATTAGCTAAAGCTAAAGCTGCGGATGTAGATAGGAGTGAGGAAACTGCACAAACTCTCAGACCCCCTAAACTTCCAGTCTTTAATGAGGGTAAAGATCAGTTAGATGCTTACCTTAATCGTTTTGAAAGGTATGCTACTGCACAACAGTGGCCACAAAATGTTTGGGCTATCAACTTAAGTGCATTACTTACAGGTAAGGCATTAGATACATATTCTAGGTTGTCAGATTCTGATGCTCAGGATTACCAGACACTTAAGTCAGCTATTCTCAAACGATATTCGTTAACTAGTGAAGGATACAGGAAGAAACTTCGCACGGCTCGTCCAGATAATGGAGAGACGGCCGCGCAGTTTGTACATCGGCTACGGGGTTATCTCGAAAAATGGTTAGAATTGTCAAACTTGAATGAGTCATACGAAAGTCTAGTACAAGTCATTCTGATGGAGCAATTTTACTCAAGCAGTTCACGTGACTTAGTTGTGTTCATAAAAGAACAGAAGCCAAAGACTTTAGCAGAGTTGGTGGAAACTGCTGATCGTTATGTTGAAGCTAGGTCCGGATGGTCTAGTGGTAAGTTTCAACAGAGCAAAGGTTCTTTCAATCCATCCTCTGAAAGATTTAGAGAAACTAAAGCGGGATGGAATGGTAAGTCTAGTAAGAGCAGTAACTCTTGTAACCCTTCTTCCTTTTCTACATTGTCGAAAGGAGACAGATCTAAGGCGGAGGAGAAACCAAAGGCTGGCCTCCAGAAGAGCTCTAGAGTGTGCTACAACTGCGGGAGCTACGGACACTTCGCTAAGAACTGTGAAAATAGACTGAGACCAGAAAGATTGGGAGCTGGACTGACTGATGACGACAGCAGCCTGATGAGCAGTCAGCCAAGAAGGAAGAAGAAAGAGAAGTCTAGGAACGATGACGTTTCAGTGCCGACAGCGACATCGTCTACGTACCCAGGTGACAACCGAGACATGGAGGACGTTGGTGATTCCAAGAATGTTGACGGAGATTACGGATGTCTGCTCGTAGATTCGTGCTTCGCGTGTGGTAGGAACGCCGATTCTCCGATGCCCATTGAGAGAGGTGATTTACCAATGCTGAGTGCAGCGTGTGGAGGCAAGGCAGTCAGGTCCATGCCCGTGAAGAAAGGCTTTCTCAACAACCAACCTGTTCAGGTGTTACGAGACAGTGGATGTTCGACTGCCATCGCAAGAGCTGGTTTGGTTTCGGCTGATCAGATGACTGGAGTAGTAAGGACATGTTTGCTGATTGACTGGACTATCAGGAAGTTTCCAGTAGCACAGGTATGTGTAGATACTCCGTATTATACTGGTAACTTGGAAGTATTATGTGTGGAAAAACCTGTATACGATCTCATCTTAGGAAATGGACCAGGTAAATGGACCAGGTATCCGGAAACCATTCGATCCAGATCGTTCATGGACTCCAATGAATACCACAACCGAAGTAGGGCTTGCGGTAGAGACCCGGCGACAACGGGAGAAGAAGACTGCACCCCTAAGGGCACTCAAGGTTCCAGACCAGAATGAGTCGGTTACTGCAGATGAGTTCCGACGGGATCAGGAGCATGACCCATCACTCAGCAGTATCCGTACGAAGGTCGAGAGACAGGAAGTGTCGGTGAGTCGTAGTGGTAATAAGGCCAGGTTCATAATGAAGGATCGTTTATTATATCGTGAATTCCAGATTCGCAACGGAAGACGAGAAGATGTAACTTGTCAGCTCATTGTTCCCAAGAAGCATAGGAGACAAGTGTTGCAACTAGCCCATGAGTCTATAATTGGAGGGCATTTAGGTTCCCAGAAAACGGCAGAGAAAGTGATGGGCAATTTCTTCTGGCCGGGACTTCACTCTGATGCCAAGCGGTATTGCCGGTCGTGTGATGTTTGCCAGAGATCACTACCCAAGGGCAGAGTCACCAAAGTTCCATTGGGAACTACTCCGTTAATTGACGAACCATTCAGAAGAGTTGCAGTCGACATTGTAGGACCCATTGCACCAGTGACGGAGAAAGGTAACAGGTACATTCTTACCTTGATGGATTATGCTACGCGCTACCCGGAGGCTGTTCCCCTTCGTCATATTGATACGACAACGGTAGCCGAGGCTTTGCTGAGTATCTTTTCAAGGGTTGGTTTGCCACGAGAGATGCTGACAGACAGAGGAGCACAATTCACCTCTGACCTCATGCGAGAGGTAAGTCGTTTGTTGTCAATAAGTCATTATACGACTACCCCGTACCACCCGGCGTGCAACGGCCTTGTGGAACGTTTTAACGGTACTTTAAAGATGATGCTTAAGAAGATGTGTGAAGAGAGACCAGTTGACTGGGATAGATATATTGATGCTTTGCTTTTCGCATACAGGGAGACTCCGCATGACAGCACAGGATTTGCACCGTTTGAGCTGCTGTACGGTCGAGTTATTCGAGGACCACTGATGGTGATCAAGGAGCTCTGGACCAACAAACATGCAGAACCAGAGACCAAGTCGACATACCAATATGTCATCGATCTGAAGGACAAGTTACAGCAGACGTGTGAGATCGCCAGAGGAGAACTGCAAAGGTCGCATGACAAGTATCGGATCCAGTACAACAGAAAAGCAAGGAACAGAATGTTCAAGGTGGGTGACGAAGTGTTGTTGCTGCTACCCACTGATCGTAATAAACTGTTAATGCATTGGAAGGGTCCTTTCCGTGTTGTTGATGTCATAGGCAAGTTGGACTACCGAGTCGACACTGGGAAGACGGTAACGACATTCCATGCTAACCTTTTGAAAAGGTATCATCGACGAGACCAAGACCAAATGCCAGAAGCGGATCAACCAACTCCACTAGATGTAGCGGCGACTTCAGTGATAGAAGAGGATGTCGAAATGGTGGACCAGAACATGGCACCAAGGGAAGATCCTTTGCAACTACCCAATCTTCGACAGACTCAGACCGTCAACGACGTCGCCATGAGTGACATGATCCCTGAACAACAAAAGAAGGAACTACAACACTTGCTGAAAAGTTACAGTGACGTGTTTACTGATGTACCATCTGTAACGAAGGTAGGTTTTCATGATATTAAGCTTACAGATGACCGGCCTATTCGAAGCAGACCATACCCTTTACCACATGCACTTCGACAGGTAGTAAAGGAGGAGATCAAGGAGATGTTGGAGTATGACGTCATCGAACCGTCATCATCGCCCTACGCATCTCCGATCGTACTGGTAAAGAAGAAGGACGGGAGTAACCGGTTCTGCTGCGATTTTCGGAAGTTGAACTTGGTCACCGTGCCTGATGCTGAGCCAATACCGGATCAGGAAGAGATTTTCGCGAAGTTGGCGAATGACAAGTACTTCACGAAAATTGACCTCACAAAAGGTTATTGGCAAGTGCCACTTAGCGAGGAAGCTAAACCCCTAACTGCGTTTGTAACACCAGATGGGTTGTACCAGTTTAAGACGATGCCATTCGGACTTATCAACGCGCCTGCATCCTTCAGTCGCGTGATGAGGACAGTCTTACGTGGTGTGAAAAACGTTGATAACTTCATTGACGACATTCTAATTCACACAGAAACATGGAAGGAGCATATGGAGGTACTAGAAGAAGTACTGAAGCGTCTAAGGACTGCCAACTTGAAGGCGAAGCCCAGCAAATGCTTCGTAGGATTCGAGAAGATCGAGTTCCTTGGCCATGAAGTGATGAAGGGATGTCTCAAGCCCAACACAGACAAGATTGGATCAATACTAGATGCCAAGAGACCAGAGACGAAGAAACAACTGAGATCATTCCTCGGACTCGCAGGATACTATAGAAGATTCGTGCCCAATTTCGCTGCGATTGCTGTTCCACTGACAGAGCTGACGAAGAAAGGCAAACCGAATCGTATCGAGTGGGAAGACCAACATGAGCAAGCTTTTCAGACCTTGAAGTCTAAACTTGGCAATACCCCCATCCTCCATCTACCTGATGTCAAACGTGAGTTCATTCTCCGCACCGATGCATCAGATACCGGATTGGGTGCTGTACTACTGCAGGTAACTGATGGAGAGAAGTTTCCTGTAGTGTATGCTAGTAGGAAACTACTACCCCGTGAACGAAACTACTCGACAATAGAACGAGAGTGTTTGGCCGTAGTTTGGGCGGTCCAAAAGTTTGAACCGTATTTGTATGGACGGAAGTTCACCCTGGAGGTCGACCACGAGCCTTTGTTGGCTATGAGAAAAGGTAAGATGGCCAATAGTAGAGTACTACGATGGTCACTCATTCTTCAACCCTACCAGTATCATGTTGAAGCCATAAAAGGTAAGGAAAATGTCGGGGCTGACTTCATGAGCAGGAGTGACTTCATTGAAGAAGGTAATTAGGTCATAATCGGAAAACGATTACTGATCTTTTAAAGGGTGACTAAATTAGAGAGAAAAAAGGTGCTGTTTCCATGTATTTTTGCATTCAAATCACGAATCTGGCAATTGATTGTCAAAATTATGTCTCGTTTTGGCGAAAAAGGGGGAAAAGTAGAGGTTTGGGGACCGTTCCTTAAAACTCGTGAGCTGATTGGCTAATTGACGTCACACCCCCAAGTGACGTATGAAGAGTAAGAGGCACAAGATCTGCAGGCTGCGGCAATGTAACATTGTACACACAATGCGGTATTTGACCCCTCTATTCAACGGACAATTTATGAAAAAGAAAAGGGAAATTAATCAATACAGTCTAAGGAGTGAATAACCATAATCAATATATTTTCTTCAAGATCAGTGAACACTTTTGCCCAAATATACAGCTCTTGTTCTGTTTTTTAAACTTTTCTTTGAACAATGTTCTCATCCATCTGAGCTTGCCGAACGATAGTTTTGCATTGGTCTTAAACGCGTACACAGCCGTTTTATGCGTCTGTGCAATGTACTACACATCTTTAGTACGGCAACTATGTTCCCCCTCGTACTAAGCGACTGGTGAACGCTTTTGTTTGGTTTGTTTTTACTCTCGCCTTTTTTTACTTCGCTTTACATGTACTACGGTAGTACTGACTTCGATTTTTGGCTGAATTCTTCGAGTAACTTAGAGAGATGGATAGTGATCGCGAGTCCGATTTGGAGGACTATTTTGAGCCAGATACGAACTCTGATTTATCAGATGATTTATCGATCCCGAAAGAGAAGAAGCTCAAGTGCAGTGGCAAGGGGAATTCGACCATTATGTTTGAACCCCTCGCAGAAGACGCGCCAGGGCATGGTGAAGGGGTCGCGGGGGAAGGGGATGCGGGTGAAGCTGCTGCAGCTGCTGGAGAAGAAAAGTGATCACTGCAAATTGTACTCCACTCGCTTGGCCCTTGCCACTCTGCCCGCGTGAGCATACCTTTGCGACCCACAATTTCCGTAGATTTTCATCTTTAGGAAAATGATGTACGTAGGCTTACATCATCTTTAGGGGTCTTGCTACAGCCCGCAACTATACACCGATTTGGCATTATTGATGAAATTGTGTCCCAAAATCAAAGTTATTGTGAGGAATTAAACACACGAAGATATGCGATGCAAATGGTCGATGCGGTGAATGTCATGCTCGGCACCGGGCTGGGCCTGCCGGGGCCTGCGGGCGCGCACGGTATATAGGTTGGTGGAATATTTTCCCTTACTTCTCGTACGTCACAGATCACGTGATCATGATGTCGCTCGATGGGGTTTTTTTAGGGGCGGGGCTTATGACTGTGTAAATCAGCAAAAATGTACTTTTCAAATGATTATGAAAGACGACTAAATGCATAAAAAAGTGTATGATAGATATTTTTTGGCTCCTGATGACTCCTTCCTACGAAAAATGGGCAATTAATTTTCTATTTTAGTCACCCTTTAATGTTTTCGTTTTTTCGAATTGAAATTTTTATTATGTTTAATTTTCTTTTTGCAGAAAACGGAAACTTTTTCATCTTTTTTATTTTCATGTCAGGTGACTGTTTATAGATGAAGCTGAAAGTTGTGTAAATGTTTTCTTTCAGGAATTAATTTTGGACCATTTTTGGAAAATAAGTAAAAATGATCTAAGAAAGGGGTAAGTTGTCACAAATTAAGTTCTAATAATCCAACTAGTAAAACTTGAACGTTATTTAATTGCAGTTTTATATAAAATAATTAATACTTTTCCCTTTAGTCTGTGAGTCTGCGCAATTTGCTGTCAACCTCTGACCGACGCGTGATGTTTTGTTTACACTCGCATGATCGTATTTTAGAGCATTACATTGGTTCGCTGGTTTTGGGAGCTAGCGTCCCTAATTTGCATATTGTAGAGAACCGCGCCTTGCCCAAGGTATACGGGCACTGCACCACCGTCTTTGCTACACGACAGACGTGTTTGTTTGAGCAGGCAGTCAGCTCATAATGGCAGCAGTCAACTTAGCACCTTTAAAGGGTGACTAAATTAGAGAGAAAAAGGGTGCTGTTTCCATGTATTTTTGCATTCAAATCACGAATCTGGCAATTGATTGTCAAAATTATGTATCGTTTTGGCGAAAAAGGGGGAAAAGTAGAGGTTTGGGGACCGTTCCTTAAAACTCGTGAGCTGATTGGCTAATTGACGTCACACCCCCAAGTGACGTATGAAGAGTAAGAGGCACAAGATCTACAGGCTGCGGTAACATTGTACACACAATGCGGTATTTGACCCCTCTGTTCAACAGACAATTTATGAAAAAGGGAAATTAATCAATACAGTCTAAGGAGTGAATAATCATTATCAATATATTTTCTTTAAGATCAGTGAACACTTTTGCCCAAATATACAGCTCTTGTTTTGTTTTTTTAACTTTTCTTTGAACAATGTTTTCATCCATCTGAGCTTGCCGAACGATAGTTTTGCATTGGTCTTAAACGCGTACACAGCCGTTTTATGCGTCTGTGCAATGTACTACACATCTTTAGTACGGCAACTATGTTCCCCCTCGTGCTAAGCGACTGGTGAACGCTTTTGTTTGGTTTGTTTTCACTCTCGCCTTTTTTTACTTCGCTTTACATGTACTACGGTAGTACTGACTTAGATTTTTGGCTGAATTCTTCGAGTAACTTAGAGAGATGGATAGTGATCGCGAGTCCGATTTGGAGGACTTTTTTGAGCCAGATACGAACTCTGATTTATCAGATGAATTATCGATACCGAAAGAGAAGAAGCTCAAGTGCAGTGGCAAGGGGAATTCGACCATTATGTTTGAACCCCTCGCAGAAGACGCGCCAGGGCATGGTGAAGGGGTCGCGGGGGAAGGGGCCACGGGTGAAGCTGCTGCAGCTGCTGGAGAAGAAGTGATCACTGCAAATTGTACTCCACTCGCTTGGCCCTTGCCACTCTGCCCGCGTGAGAATACCGTTGCGACCTACAATTTCCGTAGATTTTCATCTTTAGGAAAATGATGTACGAAGGCTTACATCATCTTTAGGGGTCTTGCTATACAGCCCGCAACTATACACCGATTTGGCATTACTGATGAAGTTGTGTCCCAAAATCAAAGTTATTGTGAGGAATTAAACACACGAAAATATGCGATGCAAATGGTCGATGCGGTGAATGTCATGCTCGGCACCGGGCTGGGCCTGCCGGGGCCTGCGGGCGCGCACGGTATATAGGTTGGTGGAATATTTTCCCTTACTTCTCGTACGTCACAGATCACGTGATCATGATGTCGCTCGATGGGTTTTTTTTAGGGGCGGGGCTTATGACTGTGTAAATCAGCAAAAATGTACTTTTCAAATGATTATGAAATACGACTGAATGCATAAAAAAGTGTGTGATAGATATTTTTTGGCTCCAGATGACTCCTTCCTACGAAAAATGGGCAATCAATTTTTTAATTTAGTCACCCTTTAATGTGAGAGAATGTTGATAGACGAGTAATGGAACCAGTTTTGCTGTTTTCAGGCGTATTTTATTACTATTTTGCGGAAACCAGATGTTTTCCAGTCTACACGCCTCTACTCTATCTCTCCGAGGTTGCACTAGCTGCCCTGCAATTGTTGTGTTCGAGATAACGTAAGTTGTTTTTCTTTTAAGTTGTACATGGTCTTTGGATGCCTATAAAAGAAGAAATCAAATTGCTTACTATGTAAAATTTATCAAGATCGAACAAATGAAAATGTGAATTTGATAAACTGATAATTCTTTTTTGATATGAAGCGAAGGAGTTGTTTAGTAATGTATATTGTTATTTGACAAGCTCAATAATTTAATTGTCTTATAATCTTACGATACTAAGAAAATACATATTTTTATGAAAAGAATATGACGGCTAGTTTGCCAGAAATATTGTTTTGTTTGTAATAATAGAGAAGTATAGAGAGGGTATTTATTATACCGAGTAAACATTTATGCAAAAAACTGATTGGAAAATGTGAACAAAAGCTTTTCATGGACTTATTGTTTTCGGTGTCAATATTATTAATGACATGCATAATCCATTTTATGAAATTAATGGGATTATTATAAACGCTTCTTAATGGTTTGCATTGTAGGTATATTTGAACAATGTATTATGATTAGGGTGATAATTGTTTTTAACAGCCCTTTGTCGGGAGTAGACCCACCTTGTGTGTACCCCACCGTGTAATAAAAGTCCAGAATGATGAAGCTCCAGTGAGCACCCAACAGTCGACGTCTACGAGAGGGAAGGATCGACGAATCCAAGGTTACCATTCGCTTGACGAGAGTACTCCGATGTCCCAAGCCTGTCTCTGTTCCACGCGAGGACTATCATACAATAGAGGGATAGCTTGAGAACTCTCGCGAGCTAAATTAATAGGGAAGTTTCCTTTATCAAAATAATTATTTTAACAACACTACCACTTTATTGGAAATTGTAATAAAAGTATATTGTTCATGTATTTCTTTTCTGTAAACTCAAACAAAGTAAATATTTGTTTTTGTTCTTTGATTATATATTTGACTTTTGCAATATTGTGAGAACTTAAACCAGTAATAAATATTTGAATTTCTTTTATTATAACGTATCACTCGGCTGAACAGAATAGTTTGTTTATGTAATGAATAATTTTATTCGTATATCCTAAGTTTCCGCGACACAAGGGAAAAATCGGAAAAATCTGATATACCGGTAGTGACGTACTCTGTTCATTTAGTTACGTTTTTCTTGTGTAGACCTGGGGAACGTTTCATCAAATGTCTTGTCGGTGATTTTTACCGAAAAATTTGCTCTCAGCCAATCAGATGCAAGGATTTCAATAGCTTATAACAGTTATTGCAACTTGTCATTGATGGCAAGTTTTATGAATCAGGGCCCAGGACGCTTGTTGAGATACCTTATGGTGAGAATAGGAGATAATTAATCAACATTGGTTTTTCCATTCTTTAGCATTTTTGCAAACTGGTCTACTGGTAGCTGGGGCTTGTGTAGAAACTAACGAATTACAGTAGCTTTAGCTGTGTGAAATAACCTTCCCCCAAGTAAATTTAGTAAGCTGGAGTAAATCAGCTAAAAACCTAAAAATGCTAAATACAGGAGTGGCCTGACCATGCATGGGGTGTTTGTGGAGTGTTCCACATGAACCCTTCGTTGTTTAGATTTAAAGACCGATTGATTTATGGTCTGAGGGCAGCTGGTTTATCCCACAAGGGAGAGAAATATAGAAATAAAAACTGCACTAAAGAAGACATGAAAAAGTAAACTTCACAAATGACAACAGCCCTATACCATTATTTTCCCGAGCTCGTATCAAAGAGCGAATCTGGGCCCCGTTTTTTTTTCATAAAAAAAAAGAAAATAATAATAATAAAAAATAAAGAGTTGCGATTGATTTGAATCGATCGCAACTCCTATCTAAGTGGAGGTGCCGTGGTCCAGTGGTTTAAGGCGCTTGACTGGAGATGCGAGGATCGGGCGTTCGATCCCCGACACGGCACTTATGCCCTTGAGCAAGGCAATTTTATCTACATTGCTCTTTTATCATACATCAAATAAATGAAGTGCTAAAGGCATATTGATACCAGGGTGTGCGTGTGTGTTATTTAAAAAAAGAAGAAAAAAAAAATCTCTTAACTACACACTTGCGACTGATTTTAAGTTGCGATCGATTGGAATCAATCGCAACTCTTCATAAGACGGGGCCCTGATCAATGTATCTTAATCTGGTATCATGTCAGAAAAAAAAAAATAAATGTATGTAATTATGATTATTAAACTGATTCAGCTAGCATTTAAATTAATTTCGCCATCGCGTTCTAATCCAGGACAACCAGATTCAGATTCAGATTCGGGTTCAGGTTAATTTAGTGATCCATATTTAAACCTGTTAAAAGACATGATTCTATAAAAAAAATTGACCTCAACTGACATAGTAAAATTCAATGTATATGGAGTTTACATGGATTTTCGCAATGAGAATGTCAAGATTTGCACTAGTGTCAAGTTACTATATCCATTAAACATTAATGATCGGTTTGAAAATGAATATAAATACATTGTATAAGTCAATATTAGGACAAAAATGAGATTTCACCGAAAGATATGTATCGAAAAATTGCTTCACTTGATTTAGACCTATTACTAAGCTATTCAAAATATATTTTTTGTTGTTAATAACCACACCCATCTTGTATTTTGTAGGCCTAAATCTGACATCACAACCTTAACTGTTCCCAAACTGCTAATCTCAATCTTAAACGACGTACATGTACGTTTTTGATGATTCACAAGTCAACACCCCTTTTAGGTTTTCATCCTAAATCCTCTGTTTAAAGGGTGCCAACAAGCAAGAAATATTTTGCTTTGCATGTTAGGGCTTCCATTTCGCAATATGTGTACTTTATTAAAAGTATGATCATCAAATATTACTGCTATAAAGAAATATTTCAAGGTTAAATACACTTTCAATGAACGTAAAGCGACTTGTGAATAGACAAGTCGACGCACTGGTACGCATTCGCATAGAATAAGATACGCGCAGAATCCAAGTCCGATGAAAGTTTTGTGCACGGGGTACTTCCTTTACCGTTGACCATGTTGACCTATGAAATGCCTGGAAAAGGTTTTCTTTTTGAAAAGTTGATTTTAAGCTAGGGACGTGTACATAAATTATTTTTCTAGTTGATTGGTACCCTAGAATGCACAATATACGCCACATGCGAATCACATTCTGGTCATATTACTTATTTCAGAATCATCACTGAATGAGACATAATATTAAGTGAGCAGTGTTTTATTACGCACACTCTCAGAAAAGTTTTTAGGTTGGTTAAAATAAGAACCTACCAACTGTTGGTTTATGTTTTACATACAATTTTTTTGTTAACCAACAATTGGTAGATTCATGTTTTAACCAACCCAATGATTTTTAACCAACATTTCTGAGAGTGCACTGTCCCGTCCCGTATTACACACACACACACACACACACACACACACACACACACCTTCCATGATCCACGAGTTTCTTAGTATTAACTGTATCAAGAACTGAGGATACACTATGGATACCACGAGTTAAATGAAGTAAATTGGAAAACAATTGCCTTGTATTCTACACCCCAATATTTTTTACATGATTAGGTCAACCTGTCATTAAAATAACCACTTCAAAAAATTACAGTCATATAAAGTTAAACTATAATGTACAGCTGTAGTTATGATATACACCTTCCAATTTTAAATCCAGTCAATAATGTATGATTCAAATCTTGATGTATTTACCTGATACGACAACCATTTTGAAAAAATCGAGGGCCATTTCTTTTTCAAACCATGATATTCAACTCTATTCTAACTTATAGTTATGATTTGGTGTATACACCTTCTCATTGAATTTGTATTTGATTTTGTATATTATACACCTTCAGCACGTTCAAGGTGAAAATCAAGTTAATCTATAAACAAATTTGCATTCTAAAAACATCTTTCAATGTATTACATGCTTGCCATCTCGTAGATGGCGGCCATATTTGATTTTTGTTTTCAAATGGCTCCAAATAAAAAAAAGAAAGTTAAGGAGGTTAAAATAAATCTCAGACAAATTCTATGCTTTCCTAAAAAATGTTGCATAGACATTTCACCATTCCGCTGGACTAAATTAAATAGCTGGTCCCATATTAACTTGTTAGTCATCTCATGTGTCAAAAGCCTCCCTGATGGAGTTAGCTGAGTCGTGAAAGAAACACAGCATCCCAGGAGCCATGAAACATTACAAGTTAAAACAAGTCGAATTACAAGCAAGTCCACCCTAAAGTAAAAATGTCCGAACTGGATATAAAACAGGGGGTCTATAAAGTATCCGGTACTTTCGAAATCTTGCCAAGCAGCCTTCATTTAATCGACGGGGAGGGCAGGCGGCTAGTAGCGAGAAGAAATCGGGGATGGGCCAGAAAGATTTGTGGAACCATCAGGATAAAAAATCAGATGGCTTCGACTGACAGTGCGGTCCCCAACCTGAAGTTGGAAGTGAATTGTACCAGGGTTATCAACCATCTCCCAGCAATTTACTTCTACTTCTTTTCCGTGACGTATCTCTTGTATGTACTCTACTGAATAGGTCTTCAATTTGTAGTGGATAAGCTCACGTTGAAAAGACTTGAGGAATCCTTCGACAGCTGCAGAACTTCCTGCATCGTACATGTATCGCAGATACGGTGTTTGATTAACATGGCCGTTGTAATCCACATCACTCCACTGCACCGTGGTCTTCCACGTAAAGACATCGCCCTGGCCAGGCTGCAATGGTAAGAACTGAAGTCTTTGGGGCGCTGTCTTCAGAGTTGTCTTGTCCGCATAGTGTTTGGTGACGACGGAAGCGACTGGAACAGGCGTTCCTTTGTCCACGTCTATCGCCAAGGCCTGCTGGAGTGCGGAAAAATAGAGGACCTCGGACTCTACGTCTCTGAATTCAAAGGCGAGATATGTTGATGTTCTTCCCAGAAACGCCACGTACGAATCATATCTAACTGGTCGCGAAACGAAGTTCATCTCGTGGTATGCAGGAAGGAAATCTAAGGTCAAACTGCGACCAACGAAAGATATGTCGTTCCTCTCATCAAGCCATGCTGAATGCACCAGATAACCGGCAAGTTGAATGTTACCAACGTGGCAGTGAGGATGAATTTTGCCTGTTATATAAAAAAAAAAAATAAATGGGGAGGGGGGGGGGGGGGGAGAAGTATAAATTTGATCTTCAAAGTTCTGAGAAGTCGTCCAGGATGACCCGGGCTCCGTATTACAAAGTGTTGCGAATAATCCGAATCGATCTTAAAATTGAGATTGATATTTAATAATCGCAACTCTCTGCATTTGAGATGAGTGAATCATTGTTTGCGATAGAGTTGAGGACTTGCGATCAATTTGGTTCATACGTAAGCAGGTAAGTGTTTACAAGTTATCAGAGCCAACGTAACTCATAAATTAGGAATGTTTCCATTGCCAGTTTTGTAAAAAAAAAAAATTACTGTAACCAGGGGGTGGATCGTTGATACCCCATTTGTGCTATGTTTACGTCGATTGATAATAAACTTCTTTCGGTGTGGCAAATATGATACAAAAGTAAGATTAGTGCTGAACTAGTTTCATCAAAGTAACTATCATCGAACAAATTTTCTGAGACTACGGCTTAATTGCATAGTGGACAAGCGATTACGTGTGCAGTATCGGGAAGGATAACATGATCGCAAATGCCTTTACACGTACTGTGCCATTTGGCACAGACTACACGCAGATTACATAGAAGAGTATAAATATGTGGCAAGCAAAGAGTTAATAAGATAAGCGCAAGATACCTTGCCATTTTTTATTCACAGTGCCGAAATACACTCGAAAACTCGGGAAAAAAAATGAATTTTGCTAATTCAAAAAAGTAAATTGTGCATTTTTTCCCATCTGCATATTTATTGGTTATTTTGCTAACGATTGATCGTGTTTTTATTATGAACTATATGGTTTTGATTGCAGTCGTAACAAGAAAAAAAAGGCACTTTCCTTTTCATAATGCAAAGCAGGGTTGACACGTGCTGACGTGCATACTCATTTTAATATTTTCATCTTTTGTTCATTTAAAGACGGATAATATGCTATTCAAATTCATGAAATTGCATCAAAATTCACGATTTTTCAATGCAGTCTTATGAATTATAATTACAAGTTATGCCTTTGTACACGAACAGAAGAAGTGAAAAGAGTACATAATGTACACTCCACATTACATTAGGAAACGCAAAGTGCGACTTCTTTCTCTTACTGAATGCAATAAAACCCATAACTTCACTATGAAAATATAATCAACAGTTCACAAATAACCTATCCGAGGGTAAGGAAATTCAGCATGCTTTGCTTTTAAATGAACAAAGCTCGAGTTATATTAAAGAGTGTCAGGGAAACTTACTTTTTTGGTTAAGTATATCTCGCGCTTGAATTGATCACTTTGATTTTTAAATACGGATGCCTTTAAGCAATCATATTCACTATATTCGCACTCTTTTCCCAGACTAGGCCTAAACCAGCTGACATTCCGAATCACAGCAGTTGAACAAATAATATACATTTGGTCTAAGCTATTTTGAGATATTTCTAAGCTATAGGATACGTTACCGACCTCATCTAAGATTTTAGTATATCTGATTACTGCATCAAGCTGATAGCCCTAGCAGAGCTAAGATAACATTATCTATACTAATACTGTGGGCTCATGTATAGGCTCAAATAAAAAATCAGTGCTTCGAAATTTGCGCCTACAGAACATAAAAATAATGATGTCATGTTCCTCACCAATTTTGTTAAAGTCATTCCATCCGAACTCCTTTAGGTGATATGATCTCGGGTATTTGTTTGGTATGTTACGGAGGACATCCTTCAAAAAACTTTGAAATTTCGAGAAATCCTTGGTCTCACGAAGTTGGTCCATAGCACTGCCTCCTGTTGAAATTGTTCGGATTCTGTGAATGTAGATCATTTGTATAGGCCTACACTGATAATTATGAATATTCATAGGAAAACACATACCAACCTATCACAAAAATGTTATATTAAACCAATGAGAATATCCTAACTTTACTTCACACACACACAGGCGTATGTTTAATTTACCTAGAAGTAGCACTTGTTGCATCTTTGAAGTGCCGCTCTTTCTCGAAAAAAATATTTAACAAAAATTATATTCGATAACGAAAATATATCCGATTGTCTATCGATAACTGAAATAGTAGATTGAGGATTGCAGTAATGGCAGAAAAGGGCCCCGTTTCATAAAACTTGTCATCATTAATAACAAGTTGCAACAACTGTTATAAGCTACTGAAATCATTGCGTCTGATTGTCTGAGAGCAAATTTGTCATAGAAATGTGGCAGTTGTTACTGATAAACAAGCTTTATGAAACGGGACCAAGGATAAAGAAATTCACCAAGTATTTCCATCTGTAATGAAGCAACAGGAAAATGTATGCGCAAGCACACACTCTCTTACTCCCCCGAGGAATCTTTTAAAGTACACATTCAAAGAAAATCACAAATATAAATAATGTATCACTAGAACCTGGCAAGTTAACAGATAGCAATCGTATCAGTTTAAAGTCAACTACATATCAGGTAATTAAACAATAATACAAATAAAACTACCTCCCAGCATCTGCGATATACAAGCGCTTCGCCAAAAAAATAACACTGTTTCAATGACGTCAATAAAGGGAACAATCCTGTCCAAGCAGACGACGTCCCATAAAGCATAAAGAATGCATAAAGAATGAACATAAGTGCAGTGCAGTTATTTCTCAAATTATAAAGAATTTAGTGTATTCAAACGTGCCCATATTTCACACCATTCTAAAATGGGAATGAAACAGATTCTGATTACTGAAATCTTTTGTTTGTAAATATATAGGATGAGGGTTAATGAACAATAAAAAAAACCACACTTTCAAATTGAAAAGCTCGCTGAATGATTGCAAGGACGGTATTTATCCCTCATTCAACGCCGAACGTCCAGCGGTGTATGCAGCTGTGAATGCTTTGTTTACAAGCAACTGATTCCTTTATTCTTGTAACGCTTCATTTTCCATCCAAATAAACCCATGTACGGGGTTTAGAGTGAGGCAATATATGGATTAAACATAATAGACTAATGCTAGTGAAGTGAAATAACTGAAGAGAAGATGACAAAACAGGCACTAAAAATATGTGAGATGTTATGGGACATCGTCTGCTTGTGCAATTAACGTCCCTTTGACGTCACACATTTCAGCGGCTTTCGGAGAGCTGTTCAGGTGCTATGTCGGGGCTGTATTTTAGCAATTTGTAATTGATAATAATCATTACTTCGAATGTTTGCAAGCGTCGAATTTTGACAAACTTGTCCGGTCTAAGCTTCACCTACGCAATATTGAAACTTAAGTCAGTTTTAAAAATCAATGAATATCTACTTTAAGGTTCTGCAAGTATCAGTAAAGGTTTTCCAAGATAAAGTTTCCTTAATAATGCGCAATTGTTCTTTTAAGAACCCCATAATTTGGGGGAAAAGGCTCTTTTTGATGAAATGGAATTGATATATAAAGTGAAACCCTGTCTATAGTGGCCACCCAAGGGAAACAATAAATGCGGCCTTAGTAGGCAAGTGGCTGTTATAGGCAGGTTCTTAAACACATAATTTTTCTCATGGGAATCAATTATTTTAGTGGCCACAAAAAGCAGGTGGCTGCTATAGAGAGGTGGCCGCTAAGACGGGTTTGAATAGAACCATGAAAATGAATTATAGTCGAAATACACATGATTATCTTGATGCCACGCATGGGTGGTGGTAACTTGCCATTCATATTTTTCTCTTAATTTCGTTTCTTATTCATTCTATCACAATAGAATCGAACATGAATGCTCTTGACTCTTCATTGTGCTCATTTATATTGAGGACAGTAGTGAATTCCCTTAACTCTTTCATGTCAGGAATTATTTAAGGGCTAAATTGATCACATTTTGTTCTTCGAATTGACAACAATAATATTTATATTTTGTTGCTACATGGTTCTAATAAAATATAATGTATTTGAAATGTACATGGTTAGGAACTTTGTCGAAAAGTTGGGAAAATTGCCAATTTCGATAAAAAACAATGATTCTAAACCTACAATATAATAATAATAATAATAATATGAAAAGTTTATATAGCGCCTATAACAAAATGTTTCAAGGCGCTTTACACTAACAAATCAACATTACCAATGAACTTAACATTACTTACATTACTAAAGAAACGAACATTACATATAAATTGCAAGGAAAATTTAACATAGTCATCAGAAAACAATATACATAAGAATATGTTGCCATTTTAAGGAATTTACAGCTTATTTTCCCTTTTTTATAATTCCTGGCGTCAAACACAATATGGTCATGCAGCAAAAATGGACACAGTATGTGCAGAAATTTTCGCCCTTTCTACTCATGCATCTGGTATATTTTTGGTTCCATGACATTTGCTCCTGCGACAATTGCTCCGGTCTAACTTTGCCATGTTAATCCTAAACCTAAACCTAACCCCAACCCTAACCCTAACCCTAATCCTAATCTTCACGTTGTCCTTAACAAAAAACTAAATTATGACCTTTACCTTAACCTTTGACCTTTCGAGATATGGACGGAGGAGCAAATGTCGCAGGAGAAAATGTCGTGTCACCATATTTTTAGAGCTTTGAATCAAAGTTATTGAGCCAAACCACAAAATGTGGTCAATTGTCTTGAAACGGTTGATAACCCTATTACAAAGGTTCCATTGAAGAACCCTCTTGGGGTTCTAAATACGGGACAATGTTAAGAACTCCTTACAGTTCAATTTTGCAACAATTTGTCTAAGAGTCCAGACATTAATTATAACATATATCTTTTATATGAATGTGATATTCTTTGCGGCGAAAAAATCACAACTTCAAAGGTAATAAAACTTTTGGCTCATATCTTTAACCGTGCTTTTGATAACACCCCATTGCTCTTGCTATTATCGAGCTAACATAGATATTTTCTAATCTCTGAAATGTACAGGAGTGTAAAGCCACTCTTTTAGGAGTCATTTTGGAATTACTTTTGTGGAGTGGAAATCCCCGCTTGAGATAGTGGACTCCACTCTCAAAAAAGTAATTCATTTCATTTTCTTTGGAGAGGATTTCACTATGATTTGGAGTGGATTTAACTCCAAAACCAAGTGATCCCTAATACGACTCCTAAAAGAGTGGATTTGCACTCCTCTAGATTCATTGGGTATAATATGATGTGCATGCTGTCAGTGAGGGTTAGGTTAATTTCTGCGCCCTAAAGGTGCATATTACAGCGGATTCAATTATGTTAGCGCATAGGAGCAATGGGATCCAATCATGCCCTTTTCAGTGTTCATCTTAAACCGTATGATGAAAACGATTCCACATTATAATGATTATAATGTAAATTACAAGTTCATGTTTGGCTTTTTAATTGGTTATATTACAGACATTTCCAAAGTGCCCTGCGCTGAGTTGAGAAGTTGCCAAGATGAAAAAAAAAACCAACTCGCAAGGGAGCATCAATTGCAATGTTTCAACTTAAGCCAGTTTGTAAGAAGTTTTATCCAAATAGCCGCGGTCTAGATCACTGTCATGACCATATCGCATAGTTGCGCGTATTTCGGCGGCAGTAACTTCCACACAGTCATACGTTAGCGAGTTTAAACGGATATCTATATTACCCTTCAAATGATGTGTAAATTCAAAATAAGTCAATACGCATCGTTATAAAAGGGACTGGCCTTTTAAAAAAGATGATAGGCTCCTTGATATCATGATCGGTTTACTTGAATAGAACGTGACTTGCAAAACAGGTTCTACATGCAAGCGAATTCAAAGATCTGCACTGGTCTTTTGAAATATTGTTTGCCATTTCTTTTGTTGGCATTGGTACGGTTGTAGAGCTCATGGTGCCTAGAAGAAGCTGTGTATGCCTAGTTCATCTAATAACACAACATGGCGAATCATTTTAAAGAGACTGATAGACTGATAGGGAGAAGCTTTTGGTAATAAGTATAGTTAACATGGGTCATACTCTCAACACTATTTTTGTGAAGTCATGCCCTTACGTACCGACAAGAGCCCTTTTAGCAGTTCTCTCTAAGAATTTGCCTGCACTGTTAGAACGTTGATTAAAATTTTTAATCTTGTTGGTTAAAATTTTAATCAACCGAGGATTACCAGGTGAACCACACATTTGTAGGTTAAAACTTTAATCAACGGCCTGTTGATTAAAGTTTAACCTGTGGTTGATTAAAAGTTTTAATCATTTGTTGGTTAATCGCATTTCGCTCAACGTTGGTTAAATCGGTGTTGATTAAACTTAAACATATTGTTGGTTAAATGTTTAACCATTTGTTGGTTAGTTTTATTTTGTTGGTTAAATGTTTAACCATTTGTTGATTAATCGTATTTTGCTCAACATTGGTTAAATTGGTGTTTATTAAACTTAAACAAATTGTTGGTTAAATGTTTAACCATTTGTTGGTTAGCCTCATTTGGTACGTGAGAAACTCTTTTCATATCTGTGATTGTTGTCTAGCTTAATCTTATAAAGAAATAGATCTACTGTGTGATCTTGCTTTCTAAGTTAAGCGGTTTGGGAAGTTCGACCTGCTCAGACCTGGACTAGACCTGACTATGCAAGGCCCACCGGCCGTAGACTACACCTACGCCTACATTGATGCTATATCTTTTTTTTTCTTCAAGTTCTAGTTCTAGTTTCAGTTTTTGTCGTATTGACCTGTCCGCGAAATATGGACATCCGCGAAGGTGAACACTCCGCCATACCGCCGGCGTCGCCTCCTAGCTACCGTAGGCGTAGTCAGTAGATCTACCAGTGGCAGTGGGCCTGGCTTAGCCAGGTCTAGTCCAGATCAAGCAGGTCGAACTAGCTCCCAAGCCGTTTTAATTAGAAAGAAAGATCACACTATAGATCTATTTCTTCCCAAGATTAAGCTAGACAACAATCACAGATATGAAAAGAGTTTCTCACCTTCAAACACGCTGACAAGCTCTTTGAAAGTCCCCAATCATTCAGCGACTTGAATGACAACGCCTTCGATTTTTATCGCAAACAATTTCTGCGATAGATATAATATGCGCGCAGCAAATTTGTTCCAAATCCATATCCATGCGCGCTGTTAAGTCACGCGATCGGTATTTTAATCAACTTTGATCAAAGTTTAACCAACAAAAAGATAAAGTGTCTCGACAGTTAGCTCTATCATTTTGGCGGGAAAGCCGAGAACACTGTTTTTAATCAATGTTGGTTACAAAGTAACCAACAAGATTAAAAACAATAATTTTAATCAACAATATTTTTAACCCACGCAAGATTAAAAGTCATTTTTAAGCAACACTCATTTTATAACCAATGTTGAGCGATTTTTAATCAACAATTTTTTAATCCGTATTTTTTTAATACATGTTTTAACAGTGTGCTAAAAATAGTAAATCAATGTAACAGAATTCCGTTTATATACCTTCGTACGGTTCGGCAGCTCATCCATAGCAGACATGTAGAGTTGCAATTGCTTGAGTATGAGTCCCTGAGGTTTTCTATATAGCATCAGTTGTAATGGCCTTCGTTGCAAGACTTAGTATTGTGTGTAATAAATATGAAAATTTTGAGAGAAATACTTTCCTACCTTGATGAAGAAAAACAATACCCCTGTGCCAAGCTACATGATCCAGCGCAAACTCTTGAAGTGCAAGAAAACATAAATCTTCTTCCGGAGTTCAGCATGATCCTTGCATGAGACGAAATTATCTACAGCCAGCTACCATGACCTCTCAACTGACCTCTAATTTCCTTTTGCACGGACTATACATTGCTTTTTTTTCTTAATTCAACACTGAAAACAAACCATTCTTTCCACAGCTGAGTCGGCTGAATTTGACCTCTTGCAATGAACTCGTTATGCGTGGCAGCTATACTAATTAGCTGGGAAGTAGTGCGTACAGAGGCCAAAACACTATTCTTCTTGCATTACATATCGATAATAGATATTTTTAAATATCTGTTTATCAATTATTAAATAACAAGTATCAGATTATCAATAATCAACTATCAATAATCAATAATAAAATATCAATTATCAATCTTAATCGATATTTTAAAATTTCAGTCATGAAATACAGGAAAATTCAGACAGGAATGGCCAAGATAAAAATGAATATGAAGTATGATGGAGCTTTAATATGATATAGCAAAGATTACTATCAACTATTTCAATATACAATGATAGCACCTTTTAAAATTACCTGTAAGAGCTAGAAACAAGTCCAGAAAATAACAATTATTTTAATGTTTATTTGGATAATAATGATTTAGCCTGTTTGGAGAATGTTCTGATCTTAAGAGTGTCATCCTGATAATGCATAAGCAAATGTCAGTTTTATTGCATATCTATTTATTTATTTTTTTACAGAAGAAAATGAAATTGTTTAAAAACACTGAGGTCTATCAGAGTCTATATGTGATCCTGTGGGGATTATACATCGATATCTATGGCAGAGATGGTAGATATCGATGGGGTTATTGCTTCGGTGACAATTGCTGTAATTTCATATACTAAGCGGTTTCTATACCTCAACCCTGGATTAAATACTATAGCTAACCCCAAACCTAAACCTAAAGGCCACCGCACACCTTACGATCGGTCTGCGATCCGATTTCAGAAGAAAAGGTAATATCATTTGACAAATTATTTAAAAACGAAAAATATTTTTGATTGAGGGTCTGAATAGTTATACAGATAGTAAAAATCGATAATACGGCCTTTGTCGAGTTTTCTAGTCGGTGGAATGGCCAAATCGGCTCTGAGTCGTAGTGACGTCACAAAAATCGTACGACTGCCTACGATTTGAAACTAATCTTGCCCCTATTCCCTGTAGAAAGCTGACAGCTCACCCAAACCCTATGTTTAGTATTCATATCACTTTTCAGAACCTGAATAGGGTAGATTTCATTTGTTAAAATGCCAATATTTAATGCCATAGCGATTTATTTCACAAATCGGATCGCAGACCGATCGTAAGGTGTGCGGTGGCCTTAACATAAAATCCAATTGTCATCCTCACCCTAAACCTTTATCTTTGACGAAATAACGCCCGGAATAATTATCGCCGGAGCATGATGACCTGTCAATGTGCCAGTGAAAATATAATTCTTGTTGTGTGTGTATGTGTGTGTAATTGGGTTTTTACAGACGCGTATCAATCAGATATGATTATTTACGTCTGGGGACCGACCTTTAACGTCACCATCCGAAAGACGTGACTCGTGCAGTCTGGAACCTGGCCCGCTGAATCAGTTTATAACTTCCACTGTTAGCTGGATTACAGACGCATACACGCCACAACGCCCAGTTAAACTTTACAAAGTCTTATTCAACGTAGAGGGAGATATTCTTTTTCTTTGAAAATCATGCTTTGATCAAATTGATTGAATACGTTTGAATTTAGGCGCTTTTCAAATACTTCCTTTCGAATGCAGCTCTAAAAAATCTCACTCTTACCTTAAATGGCCCATTAGAAATAACTTCTGATATTTCCAGCAAAATCACGTCCCAAAACCGAAGAAATCCCCGCCGATTTTTTCGTCAGCGCATGCATGTTGTTTTCATTCAAAATGTTTGAGACTAAACTCGGCCAAAAAAAAAAAAAAAAATTGTCCACAGAAAGACTCGGTATCGCGCGCGCGCGTCGATTTTAACCCTTTCAGGACAGGAATTATTTAAGGGCTAAATTGATCTCATTTTTTTCTTTAAATTGGCAACAATAATATTTTTCTTTCAGTGCTAATTGCTTTTAAAAAGGTGTAATGTCTTTAAAAAAATATACATGGTTGGGAATTCATCAGAAAGTTGAAAAAATTGCCAATTTTGATGAAAAACAATGATTTTGAACCTCTCAATGTGTTGCCAATTTAAGGATTTTAAAGCTTATTGTCATTTTTAAAATTCCTGGCATCAAACGCAGTATGGTCATGCAACAAAAATGGACATAGTGTGTGTAGAAATTTTTACTCTTTCTACTCATGCATCTGGTATATTTTTTAGAGCTCTGAATCAAAAGTTATTGAGCCAAACCACAAAATGTGGTCAATTGTCCTGAAAGGGTTAACGATGCGCACTCAAAAAATTGTGACTTCTACGTGTGCACGATAGGGACCGAATTTTTGACCACCGACTTTGTTAGGGGGAGATGTCAGCGCTCGCGGCGACCAAAAAAATGTACACAAAGACTTCGATACCCCGTTTCGCCAGAAGTGACAATTTCTGATTTTATTTTCGGAATTATCTTTTTCAACATCGGTGAGTTGAATTTATTGTATTTCATGGATATGTTGGTGTCGGTATTTGTAAATTAATTGCCGATTTTGAGTGAATGTTGGCGACTTTTGTGCAGTGGTGTCTGAAAGTGTTGAGGTGTATGACCGTCCAAAAGTTTTAATTTGTCTATGTATACACACGAAGTATAGTAATGCCTCTATAAGTGGTCGCATTGATAATGTATCTACCGCCATTATAGTGTTAACTGTTCACTTTAAAAGCTAAATTTGAAAAGATTATTACTTTATTTTACATTTTCATTGTGATCGTTGATGGTATAAAAATCAAAGGGTCATAATACATGTAGTTCGAAATTGTATCAATTTTTTGACAGAGATTCACCAAGACAGTCCCCCGAAAGTCTGGCGAGGCTCTCCTGAATGGTAGACGGCAATCGCTGAAAACTAGCTACCGACGATAAAAACTGAACTCAAAGTTCGTGATCAACTTGCTCGAGTCTGGTTTTGCACGAACAGCTTATAAGAGAGCACTAATAATGTAGCAAAAATACACTAGCTAACAATGGAATATAAATAATTTCATGATGATTTTAAAATCTATGAAATTTAAGGATAAATATAGCAGTACTCACCTAGTGTCATTTTCAGCAAAAAGTCAGTTCTTGTTCGGATGACGTCATCGCGCTAGACTCGTACGTACACAGCCGATCACCAATGGCCACCTTGTATAAACGCGTACTTTCGGGGATTAAAGCCCCCCCCCCCCCGCTTGTGCCGTTTGGTAGGTAGCGTTATCTGAACTGACGCGCCCTAACGCTCCCAACGCACCCTTTCGGCAAAAACGGGGGGGGGGGGGGGGGGGGAGGGCTTTGGACGAATGGTGGCGTTCCAGTCAACGCGACGTGACGGAACGCGTTGCTACCACCATTTCGGACCAAGCCCCATAAAGTGTACTTTTGTGTTATCTTTGATTATCACTAGATTGAAACGGTAACCTGTAGGTTTGAGGCATTTAATTTGACTTTAACCATTTATATTTCATCATTAAAAATCGCGTAAATAAAGAGTAGAAATTACGTTCAAATTTAATCTATTTGAAGCGCCCTCTTGAGACTGATAAAATAAATTGCTGTTCTATGTCGAGATCAATGGAATAGGTGAATTCTTCCTGCCATTGAAGTTTATGATCAGCCCCTCATCCCCCCCCATCTCTGTAAACTGATCATAAAAAGGGAAACCACTGTAAACCAATACTTTAATAAATTTTTACATTTGCGGTTGACATGTTTTGACATTTGTGGTTAAGGGTCTGTCAATATTTTAGGGGTTTTAATGGTCAGGAAAACCTCACACACACGCATACACACGCACACAAACATACATCTCGTAATAACTTATCTTACATAGGTGTATTACGCAAGCAATGAGTTTTTACATTTGCGGTTGACATGTTATGAAATTTATTTTGTGGTAACAATTGTAGGCGAAATGTTTTTACATATTCTGAAAGCCTATAAGTTGTACATTTGAATTCATGAATAAAATTGGGGGTCGATCGATCGGGACGTCGTCATATTTGCATATCAACTCAAAAAAAAAAAAATGATTTTGAAAAAAATGAAGTCATCATTTTTGTATATATGTGATAATATTTCAGTAATAGGTTGTCGATTTTCTTCCAAATTTCGATATGTTGTAACTGTGACAATTATCTACAAGATCAATTTCACCATTTTCCATATTTTGATAAAGGCATCATGCCGTATTTTTGCTATTAAAGGAGACATGTCAATTTTTCACATTTTGCGTGTATTCTCTATGGGACATGACTTTTTCTCAAATCTTGATTCTATATTCTAGTCTGCTTTGAGCAGTATCTCTGTTATTTGTGATGGATTTTCTTCCAAATTTTAGTATGTTATAGGTGAGACTATAACCTTTTTTGAATGTTCCCTCCAATTTTTGATCAGATGTCGGGATCATGCCCATTTTTAAACTACAAAATGTGATTTGACAATCCCGTTTTTCATTTACGTCTTATCTCTATTGGAAATATTCTGGTGTATTAATAAAGCACTTGCCTCCCATTCTGATGACCCAGGTTCAATCCCCGGTGGGTCCATTTAAAGAAAAAAAAAAAGAAAGAAAAAAAAAACTTTCTCTTTGCCTTTAATTTAACCATCTTCTTCGACTTTTATAACCCAGGTTCAATCCCCGGTGGGTCCATTAAAAAAAAAAAAAAAAAAAAAAAAAAAAAAAAATCCTTTCTCTTTTCCTTTCATTTTATCATCTCCTTCGACTTTTATAACATATATAATCACAAACAATGTAATAAACTGCCTTATTTTGCGTGTTTTGTCTATTGGAAAGTAGTGTGCAGTAGTTTGTGTACAACCCTACGGGAAATCTGATTCATGCCGTGTATTAAAGCCATGGGGGTTGATCTCCCATGTATCCTGCAATTTCAAATCGTCCGATTTGTTATCACAATTTCTCAATATCGGCTAAGTAAAATTTTCGTCAGTCATCAGCCCTTATATGCTAAAGTTCCCGGATCTTTTTCAAGGTCGTCGGGTTATCTTGACGTCATTCAGACGCCATTTGCTGAAAATAAACTTATGGTCATATCTTCATAACAAAATGTCATTTCTCTTCCATATTTGGCATCGTTAAGGTCAATGTCATTCCAGTCAAGGTCATTTCGTTAAACGCACTCGTACGCGTACGGCCGCGCGTCAGTGCGCGCGCAAAATTTAGAAATTCTCCAAATCGTCCCAAATTCATTTTGCACACGTTTTATGCCATTTCAAGCACTTAAAAAAAAAAAAAAAAAAAAAAACACTTAGAAAAATTGATTCTGAAGGGGCGTCATTCCACTTAAATAGGTAACAGGGGAATTGAAGATAATTGAAGATACAAGTTTGAAATAATCACAGTCATGAATATAATCATTATTATCAATGTCATCTCATCCTATGAGAGTCATCTTTCATATTATCATTTTGTCATTCGTCTTCGTCAACATTATCATAATCATGATCGATTATTAACATTTATATAATCAGTTACATGAATATGAATGACTTCACATTAACACTGCTTCAGCAATGCTGCGAAATGGTCAATCCGTCAATTGGTATATACTGTATATAAATATCATTTCTTACAAAGCAATTTGCCAAATGGACAGACAGACCACCTAATTCGTCTTTAGTGACGAATTAAAATTCTAGTTATCTATTATTGTGGTGTCATTGCATCATTCGAAATTTAATTCTATGCAAACAATATACAATAGGAAGATAGAATTATTGCTTTCACAGTTAGTTCTGGGATGTGCTAGTATAGTCAGACCAATACTTACTTCAGTGCTTTTTTATTGAATTTATAATATTCATTGGCGTAGACAGGTCCTCATAGGTGGAGGAGGGGGGGGGGGTATGATTTCCCTCAAGGGCCTTATATATATATATATATATATATATATATATGAAAAGATTCGAATTTTCAGCCATAGGCCTTCATCAGGAAGGCCTATATATATATATATATACACATGTATATATATATATATATATATATATAATGAAAGAAATGTCACTATGAGACGGTCGTAGCTTTTATTGTCCTCCTTTACCTTCCACTAAAACAACTATGAGTGACAACCAGCGTTGTGTTCGAGGAACATTTCTTACAATATATATATATATATATATATATATATATATATATATATATACACTGTATATATGGTATAGGGTGAGGGTGTGTAAACATGTATATGGCTTTTCTCTTTACACTGTCCAAGATACAACTTTAGCATTATGCTTTACAGTATTGTAGTATGACCTGAATATTGAGCGAGCGAGCGAAGCGAGCAAGCAAACAATATTCAAAATTTGCGAGCATTGGGAATATTGGCTCTAAGTCCCTTTGGATTGGGGCACATGTTATGGAAAAGGGAAACGTGGTACTTATCATGGGGAAAATGACACTCGTCAGAAAAATAAATGAATGGGTAGAAAAGGTAGAAAAGGCAGTTATCAGAGGTGAAAAGGGGCACTAATCACACCTGAAAAGGGGCATTTATTGGAACGGAAAAAAGTTCTTATAAAGTAGAAAAATTAAATCAGTGTCCATACATTAAAAAGAAAAAAGTGACTTCTTACATTAAAAGGGATAAATGCTCTTGTTGAAATAGGAGGATTTATCAAAGGTAAGCTGAGGGATGAGGTGTAATTATCAAAAATGGGCACTTGTAAGAATATGGAACGGGAACTTATTCGAAAGAAAAATGGGGGTACTTATCTGAAGTTAAAGGGAAAAGTAGGGGAACTATGCCCAAATGCAACCCCCGTAGCGGTGCTTCTGACTAGGTCTACATGTTATGATTGTCATTTCATCATTCTTCTTTATGGGTGATGATGATACAGGACCTGTCACAGGTCATCATCCTCGATAAATATTGGGGGTAATATATTCCCTCTTTCCCCACCACATTCGATTCCTATCATGGGCCGTGGAGCAGGGGGGGGGGGGGGGGCTGCAGCCCCCCACTTTTTTGAGTAGGCACGTTAAAAAAAATATCGGAAAAAAGGCTCGAATATTGTCATTAATGAGTGAAGTCAGATCAGCCCCCCCCCCTCCACTTTCAAAAACGCTCCGCGGCCCCTGCCTGTGACTATATTTTCATTTCAGTTTTGAAAATTGTTAGTATTACTATACCAATAACATGAGTGTGGCAAAATTGCATTATACAGGAAAGTTACCGACTGAACCGTCTAAATCTATAATAATTGCATGTACTTTTCATCTAGATAATTTTCTGCATGATGACTTTGAAAAAAAAAATCACTTCAAAACATATTTTGGGGATAGTAACACAGGCCACCCTCCCCACTTCAATTAAAAAAAAAAATTATACCTCCATATCCCTCCCAGATCAACACCCATGCTGTATAATTTGAAGTAACCCGACAGTAAAACGATAAAAGGCCGACAACCTCGATAACAGACTGACATAAGACTGACAGCAAACCGACCCCTACCGACATCGCCCAGAATGGCAGAGATTCTGTCGGTATATGGTCGGTTTGGGGTCAGTCTGGTGATGTGACTGTAGTATTAAGGGGGCGATTACATCATATCCCGTATTAATTTTTTTTTTTTTGCACATGAATTTTACTTAAAATCATTTGATGTGCATGAGCATAATGTTTTTAAGGCACCATTTTTTATGTCTATGGTCAGTATTGGGTGTAAATGTTTTCTTAAAGTGATTTGGTAACTTTGTACTAGAGGCTTGATAAAATCTGAGGTGCCTGGCCTTACATGCTATCAGTGTATGTAATATAGTGTAAAAATGAAGCCCAGGAAAAAAAAGCACTTTAAAATCATCATGTGCTTCACAAAAGTAAACATATACAAGTGACCGGAAATGCCAGACACATTTCCCCCCATAGACTCAGTGTTAGACTAAAGCGTATGGCCATATGCTTTCGTAAATTGGAGTATTCAGCCATAGGTATCTTAATAATGGCATTATATATTTGGAAACCTTTTTATGCCTGGCTATTTATTTATCCTTCTGAACATCATTATACAAGACAGATATCAAAATTCAACAATTTGTTAAAGCAAGCCTCCACAAAGTTACCGAATCCCTTTAAGCTGTACAAGTATGAAGACTTTGAAAAGAGAGAATGTCTGAATAGTGGAAACAAGAACATGAGTATTTTGTATGAGGTGACTAGGGTGAGACTGAATGTAAAGAAAATGAGAGACAACTTGAAAATACTGTACATTTATATGTAAATTGGAATATCATTTAATCATAATACCTAGGCCTAAGCTTATACCTATACATCATATGCGATAATGAAAACAAAAGCATAATACATGTAACTCCTAATTGTTGAATATTGCAACACACATGGAGGTGATAATCGAGAGTGCTGAGAAACGAGAATATAATGTAGAGGTCCTTATAACTATAATAAAAGACAATGAAAAAGACAAAAATTAAGTAAACAATGATACATCATTTTAGACATATGCAAGAAACGGATCATGACTATGTCATGTAATCTATTAAAGGTCTGGAAAATAAGCGGCCATAAAAAGAAAGGAGACGTGAGAATTAGAAGGAGGTGGATTATTCTTTGAAAATATTTATTGTAACACACAAGCTACATGCACCTAGCGGCTCTAGCTGTGTTTATTCATATTTGTCACAATACATGTAAGTTCAAATTGAAAAACCCAAACAAACATATGGCATATTTTGGGGGTAAAGTTTTATTTTTTTACCAAGAAGTATGTATGACCTGCGAGTTTGTGTTATTCATCCAAATTCTGGATGAATTTTCAAGAAAATACATTTTCATCTTCATGAATACTAAACTGCGATTGTTTTAGATCTGATTATTACGAATGGCCCCAGTAGTTATTGACTTCAGGTCGACCCTATTATGGCCTGTGGACGACGCACGACCTCAAACTTCACATCAAGGATTCTCACTCTTTTTGAGGAATGATTTGATCTTGCCTTGTTTCTATGGTTCTTACTCAGAGAAAGGCTATGAGAGCATGACATGCATTGGCTGCCCCATTTAAAGAATGAAAGAATTTTTAAAAAGTTTGTTTAGGGCTCCGTTCTTTTCGGGGTAATCAGACGCGGGCCCCCTTGATCTTGGGAGGACCGCCTGGATTTTGTTTTTCTTCCTACACGATAAACGGCAAAAACCAGTGCACACCGCACACGACATTCGCCAAAAAGTCTTGCTGGAGAGATGGTGATGTCGTCTTTGATGATCAGAATGTCGTGATAGAATTCATTTGAAACCCATTAAGTAGACAAGTCAAGAAAATAATTGTAAGTTTTATATTTTCAACATTTTGAAATAATTCATTCTTTATTTAGGTTTTTCTAAAAATTAGGTTAAATTGGTTATGTGAATATGTTCAAAAAATAAAAAATTGACCTTTGTCTATTCGGAATAATTTCATATGTTGACTATGTTGAGGAATTAGATCAAGAAATATTGTATAAAAAAAAAATGTCTTTCTTGTCTATTCGGATTAATTCCTGCGGTTTTGTTTCATATACACTCACTGCTTACCATTACAGTGGGTTGGGTTAGGGAAATTTTCGTGACAAAGCAGACAAAAGCACCAAATTTGGCATGAACACTCCTTATGGCCAACTAATCAATATTAGTTGAGGAGCCCTCGCGATTTTTAAAGGTACTAGTGTAAACATGGTAAAGTGATGTTGAAAACAGTTGTACATGATTAAAAGGAAAGCTTTTATATTACATGTCCAGAAACTTATATAACTTGATCACGATTGGGTCGTTCAATAATATTGAATTCATAAAGCATCATTACTAGAAGCGAATAATTGATAAGAGAGAATTGATAAGTGAATTGAGGTAGAAGGACAATTGCCTCAACCCACAAGAAAGACTAAAGTACAGCAAGATTGAGGCGGTAAATATCATAAATATTTAGTACATTATTAGAGTGAAACAGACCATCAGTGTGGTGGCGATAATTAACATTACTTATAATTCGCATAGCCCTTTTCTGTAATAAAAAAACTCTATCTAACAGGCATGCCGCACTGTTTTCCCAGGCTAATTTTCCATAATTTAGATATGGTAAAACCAGTGTAGAGTATATAGTGATAAAAGAATGTTTGGCGGAAAAGACCATTTTATTATTTATTAATCATACCAATGATTCTTGATATAAATTTACATACATTATCAGTTTGATGCTTCCATGAAAGTTTATTATCTATTATAGTGCCCAGAAATGTTGTTTCAATCACCTTTTGTATTTGTATATTATCTATCAAAATCGGATGAGGCAGTTTGTTAAAAGTATTACTAAATAACATGTAATTTGTTTTTTCAAGATTTAGTGATAACTTCTTAGCCTTAATCCATACTGCAACTGAATCCAGTTCAGAATTAATCACATTACATTAAGTTTCTAGGCTTTTATGCGAAAAAAAAAATTAGTGTCATTAGCATACATAATAAAAGTCAATGAATTTGATGATCTATGAATGTCATTTATTATACAAAATAAAAGGTAAAAGGTAATTAATATTTCTTAATTGCGACATGCAATATTCAATACAGACATACTGCTGACGTTCGAAACCAATCTGAAACGACGCCCCTTATGCCATAATGTGAAAGTTTGCTTAAAGGCATTGATTAACTTTGCCCAGGATTGAAAAAAAAAATCACTGTTCCAGCTAATGCTGTAATCATAATTGCAAACCTTTAGCTCAGACAGGAATCGCCTGAGTTTTATAAGCTGATCGGTCGTTTATATATCAAGATATTTACGATTGAACATTGATGTCGGGATAGAGTACCACCGAACCCTAAAGAACTCTTACGGTTGGCATACCTCGCTCTATCACAGAATACCGTACGGGCTGGAAACCCGCTCTGAAATCGCCAAGCGCTGGTGCTTGGTTTTTGTGACTGCAGCGCAGCGGAGAAGCCGAGCGACTTGCGCTAGCGATTGATCGCGATTTTCTCTTTTTTAGGATAGTAAACGGGTTCCATTTTCTCTCATACTTTCACATATCCTTAATTATATATGTAGTTAGAGGACTGCACACAATTCACTGGCATTTGAGCTGATTTTACAATTTTTCACAAAGTTAATCAATCACTTTTAAGAGAATTTCATGATCTATAGTGTGGAATGCTTTAGAGAAACCTAAGAACATTCCTATTGTGTGGGTACCGTTATCAATAGAACTTGTAATATTATTAATTAGAGACAGGAGAGCATGTGTTGTATTATGGTGTTTTCTAAATCCGAACTGAGATTCATGTAAAATACCATTAATATTCAAAAAAGCGATTGTACTAGTAAAAACTATTTTTTTCGAGTATTTTGGAAAAAGTGGTTAACAAAGATACTGGCCTGTAGTTTGACAGCGATAGGGGGTTACCCTTTATAAAAATAGGGATTATTTTGGCTAATTTCATTTTGTTTGGAAAAACACCAGTGCTCAGAGATAGATTACATATATAAGTGAATGGTTCAACAATACTTGCTATAATTTTCTTAATTATAAAATTATCCAGACCATCATGTCCACAACTGCGTTTACTTATAAAATTGTTAACAATATCAAGGACTTCACCTTCATTTACAGGAGTAAAGAACATAGAGTTAGGGTTTGGGTTTTGTAGGTAATCATAACATTTTCTATCACCGTTTGGTATCTTACTTGCTAAATTTGGACCTATTTCAACAAAATAATCATTGAAATGATCAACAATATCTTGTAACTCATTAATAGTTATTTCATCAATTTGTATCTTAGAAATAGTACTTTTCTTTTTCTGTTTATTCAGAACTTCATTGATTAATTTCCATGTGTTTTTAGCATCTTTGTTTCAACTCATAAATTGACGAGAAAAATATATCTTTTTTTTCTTTACGTAGTAACCCTGTCAATATATTTTTATAATTCAAATATTTCGACTTAGAACTTTCAGTGGCATTCGCTTTTATTTTAACTAAAGATTATCTTTCCTATTTATTGATCTTAATAAGCCTGGTGTTATCCATGGAGATTTTCTTTTCTTTTCCTATTATGAAGATTAATTTTTCTCATATGAAAACATTCATTAAACAAACTAGTTAATTTAGCCATAAATTCATCAAAACTTCTATTTACATCAGTCATATCATAAATATAATTCCAATCTACTATGCTTTGTCTATCTTTGAATGTGTTAATATTTCCTTCAGACAAATTCCGTTTGTATATTATAGAAGGGCATTGTGTTTGCTGCAAGATGGGGAAATGTGCAAATATGGGAAAGTGATCCGTCAGGTCTGATATTACAACGCCAGCTTGGGGAAAGGGATGCATGTTACTAATATATTGTCAATTAAGGTGGAAGATTGTTCTGCGATGCGAGTTGGTTTAGAAATAAGTGGTATAAATGAGGAAGTTAGAAGCGTTCCATAGAATTCATGAACGGAAGCATCAGAGTCGTAGTTCAATAAATTAACATTGAAGTCACCGTTTAAAAAACAATCCTTGCCCCGCAGTATTGGGTTTGAGAGAATATTTTGAAGGCTTATTGAAAAATCATTGTGGCCAGATTTGGGAGGCCTATATTATGACTCCAATAACGATATTTTTTCTATTAACAAAATAAATTTCTACAAAAAGTGTTTCTATGGAATCATTCACATAATTCAATGCAGGTCTATTATTATAGTTATATTCTGGGGTAATATATAGAGCAACACCGCCCCTATTCTATTGGTTCTATTATTCCCTATTAAGTCAAAACCGTGGATTGAAAACAAAGAATTAGGGGTATCTGAAAGCCATGTTTCTGATAGGCCAATTACAGAACATTAAAACTAAGCCGATCAAGAAGATTACGCAAACACTCGAAGTTTCAGTTCATACTTCTAATATTAGCATGAAACAAACAAAACTCAGCCTTATCCATATTTAAAAAGTGTGAAACTAATTGATTTTCAGAGTAATAAGAGGATGATTTGGCTTTATCACGTTCATTGTCATCGAAAGGTACATCAAAATCGTTGGCATTCGAATTTAGAGTAGTGATCATATCATTAACAAATTTAGTATCAGGGCTGCGAGTTTGAGAATGTAACAACATTTGGAAGGCATCTAAGAATTCATCATTGGTTAAGTTATTACCGGGTATGTTATCGTTATTACCGTTATTTACCATTATATAAGATTACCATTACAGTAAAGAGATAGATCTTAGGCCACCTGAGGGGAAGGGGGTAGGAGTAGGGTTTGGTAGGGAGGGATACTGTCACAACGTACATGAATAAACCATTTAGAGAACAGATATTTAAGAGACAAGAGAACATAACTTAAAAAACAACAACAACAAAAAACAAAACGAAACAACAAAAACAAAGGCAAAGACTGTATAAAACGAGTCTTAGGACAAGGCCATGCATCTAACAGTGAGTATCTAGAAATAGTAATAAGAGTTTAAAACACACGTTGTGTTCTGAAAGTAATAAATTTGCATGACGAAATGGTTTGATGATAGGCACCAGACATTTGACTGGTACAGTCAAATTAAGGCGGTAAATATCATAAATTTTTAGTACATTATTAGAGTGAAACAGACCAAATTGTTATATATATGTACTTTGAAAAATGAAAATGTAATGAAATAAAATCTAAATCTGAAATCTGAAAGTGAATGTGCAAGACGGTGTATAAACAAAAGAGAATGAAGAGAAGGAGGATGCATGGAGGAAGGAGGAGAGTGAAAGAAAGTGAGTGTGTGTGTGAGAAGAAGGGAGAGAGAGGGCAGGAAAAAGGAGGGGTGAAAAGGGAGTAAGACAGAGAAGAGAGAAGGAGATTGAGAGAGACAGAGAGAGAGAGAAAGGGGCAGGAGAGAGAGAGAGAGAGAGAGAGAGAGGGAGAGAGAGGAGAGTCCTGCTCGCTCAGTTTGAAATCACTGCACATGGTTGAAGAAGATGTTTTTTCAACTTGCTTTTGAAACAGTTTAGACTTAGGGAGTTGATCATATCGCTGCTAAGTGAGTTCCAGTAATTCGGGCCGTACTAGAAAAAAAAAACAACAAAAATAAAACAAAACAAAACAAAACAAAAACAAAAACAAAACAAAAAACGGTTTTTAGGGACAATAATGATTTTCAAAGTAATATCTGCAAAGGGTGCCCTCACTTTAATTTAAGCTAATGCATGTAACTCTCACACCTTGACGATTTAGACAGCGTATGCCGACGTATGAAAAATTTGCTGAATACGCTAGCGTACGTCGAATAAGTTCGTTTTTCAGACTAAATCAGACAGGTATGTGATTTTCATTTGCCGTCAAGAAGAGAAGAGATTGCTTATTGGGCAAACATAGTGTGAGTACATGACAAATAGGGATATTCCTTGTAAAATGGTGGTTTACATGTGATTAACGTAGACATGACATATCTAATATTTGAAAAGGAAATGCTCCTCAGAACCAAATATCTTTGGCTTCCTGGAAAAATGATCGCAAAATCACTGTACGATTGCATCGGGGAATGTGAACGATACTGATAACAATAATTGCGTTGTGAATTTTTAACTTTGTGTATTTCCTGGATCATATAAAAACATTATAGCATAAGTGTATTTCCGGTGTGATAAGCTATAGAGCATTGCAGGAAACGTCTCATGAGACAATTTATCCGTCACAGCAACTCTTAGTAGGCCTTCCCTGTGCAATGAATTACCGAGTATCATGCATTTTAAAAAAGACAACTCAGTTTGTGTTCGAAGGTAATAAACATAATCTAATAATCTGCAGACAGTCATAAAAGTCCGTAATTACAGTTTTCATTAGGAGATGAACTTAATGTAGAATGCAGATTTTTGTTTTCCAAAGATTTTAATTTCTGAATAAGTTCGCTCTTTGTTACTCCCATCACTGCTACCACATCGTATTTTGGGGGAAGATTTTTTGTCAATTGTATGTTTGTATTTCTAATTGTCGATCCATGTCGATTCAGTCCTATGACTGCCTTAAAGTGATTTTCAATGAAATGTCTATCTCTGTCATTATTTAATGTATAAATTTCTGCACGCTAGTAAAAATGAAATCAATATTACATTGATATGTACAGTGTAAAAAAATTTGCCGTTTTTTCACGGGAAATTTCCTGGCAGTCAGGATGCCGGGAATGCCCGTTTTTCCACAGTACACGTAAAATAACAGATTTCCGTTTTTTAAATTAAACAGTATAAAAACTTTAATTTCTAACAGGAAAATACCATGGAAACGATTTGTAATTTAACAGGGTAACTTGTCGGGCGATTGTATATAAATATATGCTGATTTCTTGTAAACCAACAAACTTTCTGTTGTTTTACAGGAAAAAGAATGTAATATTGAAATAACGGCAATAACTTGAAGTCCCTAGGGCCGGAAAGTCTGTAATTTTAGTTTTTTTTTTTTTTTTTTACAGTGTAACCTATCCTGCTTTAACTTATTCTATTCAATCAATTAAACTACATATCTTATGAATGGTATTGTGAGGGACGTTACTAAACTTCAAGCTCCATTAAAGTGAAAATTAACTTTATCCCCCAAAGGATGTATGATACAGTAAGGAATACAATTAGCTCCGACAATCCCCCCATCCCCCTCAGAAATGCTTGGGACATGTATAGTAATATGCACCTCCAGAGATTAAATCTGTAAATGCTGAATGCCTATGTAAAAAAAGGAAGATATTTGATGGCATTAACCATAGTTTAAATTTAAAATAGAGATTTGGCAAATGTAAATGTAAATAACAATCTAACCAGTGGACATGATGTGTGGTGGTGCATAGCAGGTATAGTAAAGGAAGAGAAGTAAGATAGTAGTAGGGGCTGTTAAAAGAAGTTCCACCAATGGCTTTGCTTTTGGAAATCGTGAGGGAATCCGGACACGTTATAGGCACATTGCTTCGGCCACAAATTATATATTGTTGAATTAGCCCCCTCTCTGCTAATGCCTCTGGGTAAACCCTGTTCATAAGCCAAAACCTTTGCTAATACCTGGCAATGAAACGACGGTTTTTTGCTCCCGTTTAATGAGCCATGTCGTCTCCACTTGAAGAATGAATTGTAAAGGGTATCATTTGAACCCACAAGATTGAGATAGTCAACAAGTTCTCGCATGGAGCGAAAATCTTGGAGATGGATGAAAGAATTCGGAGGAGCGACTCGCTCGTAATCTTCCCTCGGCGGCCCATAAACGATGGGCAAGAGGTCATGTTCTAGGGCATTTTCCCAAAACTTCTCCGTGATGTAATCTCTGCATTCGCTGTTCTCCAGTGCCAAGTAGAACTTGTAGGTACGGAGGCGCTTCCAGCAACTTTCGGACCTTCGAGTGCAACCTCGCTTACCACACGCTCCGTAGATATCCACTTGGATGTGCTCGGAAAGTTTCTTGACAAAGTCGAATCGTCTCCATGTAGTTCCTCTACAATTTGATGCCGCCCAAGCCACCATATTAGGTCTTCCCTGAGCCCAATTTCGACTGTCATCCTGAGCTATTTCTGGTGTGGTTTCGTGGTAAGAACCGTACGGAATGTAAAAAGTCGAGGATGGTCGATGTGTGGCGGTGTAGTTGTATAAGTGGTCATACTCCTTTCGCGGAAATGCACGAGCCTCCTGGCTGTAAAAAACCCAGGCTTGATGGGGAGGGCGTCTCTTCTGCATTTCAGCCCAGTTCCAATGTGATCGAAGAATATCATGAAGCACAACATGGCTCTCCCGCATTGTCTAAAAGCTATTATCTACAACGAAACGCACCCCGCAATCTAATCCTGGGCATTCCTCGACGCGTTCCGGCTCTTGGTGCCTCTTACTGCCTACCCATTGCTGGATCTGACGGTAACAAGGTGGCTTGGGCTCCGATGGCTCCATTTGCGGTTCTTGGTCTTCATTTTTCAGTCGGGAACTGGAACTCTTAGACACGGGTGTCTTAGACCGAACAGCTGCTTGGTTATCAAACATGGTAAGTTCCCCTGTACGAATGCCTGGCGCCTGCACCAAGAAGCTGTGGCTATAGCTAATCAGTACAGTATATGCGGAGTATAGTGCGATGAACACGCACGTCACCTTCATCAAAATCAGCACTTGTCGCTTCACTTTCATCATTTTGTCGTTTCGATACAACCTAGACTATAAAACAGTAAGTCAATATGAATTAAATGCCAACTTAGCGATGATCTTCAATCGTACAGCACGCGGATGGTGTTCAACAACGTTCAACAGAGTTCAGTAGAGCTCAATTATTACCTCACATTTTGTTCCTCACACTGATTTAGTTATAGGCAGCGCTTTACAGCAAAGTCAAGTTCAGCAGGACATGATGAAAAAAAAAATCAAACATTAATGTGTATACTCCAAACTTCAAACAATTCTAGCAAACGCAGTTCCACCAGAAAGGTAATGTAACTGACATACAATTTTTTTCACGTATGATAATTATTTAGCCTATAATAGCTAGCTAGACGCTAAAATATGGTTATATCGCAGCAGAGCCTCAAATTCTTGATGGGCCTAAAGAGCTCTCATTGTTCCATACATCGGGTTGCAGCACCGCATTGTGCAAACTGTTGTCTCGCCTCATCCGTAGAATGTATTTTCTGCCGCCCAAACATCATAAAGCTAATGCATGTAACTCTCACACCTTGACGATTTAGCCAGCGTATGCCGACGTATGAAAAATTTGCTGAATACGCTAGCGTACGTCGAATAAGTTCTGGGCATAGAAAAATTAAATAGTATTGACGAAAAGGTAGCACGCGCAGATTGCCTTATTTGGATATAAGTTGCAGCGTCACCATTCAGTCTAAGCGTATTTAGGCTCCGCCCCCGACGGACATTTCATCTCTCCCGAACCCTCCGATACGGATAAAAATCTAAAAATATCGATTTCACTTCATGCATTATTTATTTTTGTTTTGCATATCCCGACAATATCAAACTTTGATTGGACCTTACCTCATAAATATGATAATTATTCAAAAGAATTGATCGACAACAAATATGACCTTTTTTTGTCACTTCCACTGTGTGAAAAGTCAATGTAATGACTTCAGCCGCACGAGTTGAGAATTTCTTGTGAAAAGTTTGCCGGTGAGTACAACTATAATTACGCCTAAATTTCGTAAATAGAATAACATTCATAGGAATTTCTACCAATATGAGGGATCTCCTTGAATTTCTGTACATTTTGAAAGGATTTGAAAGTACTGCATGTGATAAATATGCTGGTAATCTTTCATCGAACTTTCATTACCTGTTCTATCGTTCAGGGGAGCGTTTCATCAAGCGTTTTGTCAGTGATTTTTACTGACAAATTTGCTCTCAGCCAATCAGATGCAAGGATTTCAGTAGCTTATAACAGTTGTCGGTAAAAATCACTGACAAAACGCTTGATGAAACGCTCCCCTGAGCTTATGTTTCAGCTCGATTGCCATAGTACCACCCTGCCACTTTTGACAGCTTACCCGGAGTTTCGGGCGGGACTGCGTTATAAAATTCGATTATTAACCGAGAATTTTTATTCGTTAAAGAATTTCATCCACATCAATGACAGTGATCCAAACAAACTGTAACTGTCGGAACAAATTATATCAAAACGTGGTCGGAAAAAATATCTTATGTGACTAGATAATGCAACATTAACATATTAAGACCAGGGGGGGGGGGGGGGTCATCAATAGCGCCACAGAAACAGGTAATGATAATGCAAAGAACAGAAAATTGGATGACTAAAGATATTCTTTTCCTGATTCAAGAGAGAAATATAGCATTCAAAAACATGAAGAAAAGGGCAAAAGATAATACGCTCTCTAAACGATACAGGGTATAAAGAAATATCGTCCAAAGGCAGTTGAGAAAGGCTAAACTCGAATACTTACAAAACGAGAATGAAGGAAACAAACAAGATTCGAAAAGACTTTGAAAGAATCTAAAAAGCTTAGGAATAAAAAGTAAGAAGAGAAAAGAACAGGAGTCTACTATAAAAATCGATGGGAAACTATGTCATGGTAAAATGGCAGTAGCTAATGAATTCAATTCTTATTTTACAAATTAGTAGAGAAACTCGGCTCCTTGCAGAAATCTGTTTGGCGCAGACAGTGATTGTATTCGTAAGTTTTAGGAAAGAAAATGTGTACTTGAAGACAGCTTCGATTTATTACCAGTCAGTGAACAATTTGTTTTCAATGAGCTATACTTAGATTAAATGTATCAAAAAGTACTGGGCTAGACAGGATTCCGGATAAATCTTTGAAAGATGGTGCCAAGATTTTATATAAGCCTTTACGTTATTTAATCTATCCTGACGAGTATACTTTTCCAGAGGATATGAAAATAGCAAAAGGGACTCCACTTTATAAAAAGAAAGACAAAACGGATGTTAGCAATTATAGACCTATAAGTTTTTTAAGCGTAGCTTCAAAAATTCTGGGAAAATAGGTTTGTGTCCAAATTGAAAAATACTTCAAAGAAAGTGATATAATTTATGAATTTCAATCTAGCTTTCGACATGACTATTCGACTGAAACATGATTTGACAGATTATTTGACGACAGAAACTTCCTAAGTAGTGGAGTCATTTAATGAAAAATAAGGCATGAACCTCACACAAACTGCAACAGAAAGTGTGGCAAGTGTGTATTACCAATAAAGGTCTCCTTTCTAACATATAAAAAGTCCTAAGAAATCCGAGTTGTGAAGTTTTTTTAAAAGGTTTTTCTCAACCATCCATGAAAACTTGAGTGCGCTATATATCATTCAAGATCGTCACGGACCGACATAGCGGACCGACTCATATTCCGAACAGGGGAAGGTGAACACGCGATTGCTATAGCGCGTGTCTAATCGCGCTTTCACCATTGCAAAATCGTGTAGCATGGGTCCAGTCATTTAGGGGACACTGGCTGTCATTATGTAGGGGAAGGCATGGGTCATCCATATGGCTTGTGGTGGGGTCGCCTTTACAGTACATATTTATATACATTATTATGATTATATTAATCAACGAATCACTTAAAATACGACCTTCAAGTTCATTTTCCTTTTGGTGAGAACAAAGACAAAAGAAAAAAAAAAAACACACACACACACACACACACAAATAAAACACAACACAAAAATACCAATCATTGGCGTCAACTTAAAATTGCCCCTATAATGATGGGTAGGGTTCCACTCTCCTTTTGAAAGACAATACATTCTAAAAATAAAGTGTTAAATCATCATTTAAAAGGTTGAAATCGTCTTTTATATGCCGTATCACACTTTTCACATTGCTGTATCTCACATTACAAATTAATGTTACATTCAGCATGTTTATGACAGTGTCAGTCCTTGGCCCTTCTCAATGTTGATTTTAACAATTTCAGATTTTAGAGTGCACGACAGCCAGTGCCCGTTTTGCTTTTTGTTTTTGTTTTTGTTTTTGTTTTTCAATCTCCAAAACCCTCCAATAAGTATTTCCATTTTTGTGCTTCACTGCATAATAATAATAATAATAATAATAATAATAATAATAATTATAATAATAACAATAATAATAATAATAATAATATATATATATATATATATATATGTATTTTTTTTTTCGTTGATGTGTTATTTTGTTCGTCAGAAAAATGCCATTTTGAAGAAAAAAAAAAAGGAAGTTATTAGCAACGGAGTGTGCCCCTCAAAATACGCTTTATCTCATTTAATCAACCCTCCGCAAATTTTCTTGAATAATCCATGGTTGCAAGATAGGGGTCCCCAGTGAAGATACTTATAGAAAATTAAGCTCGATAGTAGCTACTTTTTAAATATTTTTACTCATATCAAAATGCACATTTTTTTAAAATGAAGTTTTCTGTTCGGACATCATGCAGCCTCCTACTAAAAACAGATATATTCCATCTGAAAGTTAATAACACTTCCCCTCCTTTCTCCCAATTCTCTCTCTCAATCTCTTTCTCTCCCTCTCTTTCTTTCTTCCTCTCTTTCTCTCTCTTCCTTACATCATCTCTCTCCTTCTCTGTCCTCTGCTCATATCCACTGTCATTATTTCCATCTCATGTTACATGACAATATGTGAACCTCCACCACAAAACGACCAATAAAGCCCGGCGCACACTGTACGATCCGACTGCGATCCGACTGATTTTTGATCGGATCGTGTAGTGTGCTATAGCTTATGACAGCGATCCGATCAGTCGCACGACAAGCGTAGACCAAATCGCAGAGATTCGACATGTTGAATCTTTTGCGATGAGTCGTGCGATTTTAATCTTTTGGCCAATCAGGATGGTGCAAAATGATGACGTCATCGTCAATTTGCTTGAGATGATCTCAAAAACCAGGAAAAAGCTCATCGCACAAAAAAGCAGCTGAAGTTGTACGCACACAACGCACAACTCGCTCCCACAACTCTGGCGGGCTGAAACCTGTGTACCGTAGATTGTGCTTGCTGAACCACTTAGCAGTGAAGGTCGAGGATGTCTCCTCTTACCGTATAACTGGACAGTCTGGGCGAAACAAATTAGACTAGTTAGATAATGAAAAAGAGAAATAATATTAGTCAGTATTCATAAGCAACAGCCAGCCTGTTTCAGGAAAAGACTTCGATGAGTGTCAAAGTCAATTCACCTTCAGTCAAGACAAGACCAGTCCCAGCTATCCAGTTCGAGGTAGGCAACAAGAATTTATTTTCAGATCTAACAAAATGTTAGCTCTGTAAAGTAATTGTTAAAACTAAAGTAAGAAAAGTGAAGAACTTAATTCTTTTTCTTCTTCTCCTCGATCTTCTTCCTCCTCCTTTTTTTTTTCTTCCTCTTCATCTTCTTTTTATTTGTATTCTTCTTGAGTTCTTATTTTTCTCCTCCTCCTCCTCCTTTCGTCTTCTTTTTCTCAGACTCATCCTCCTTTCTTCTTCTTCCAATTCTTCTGCTTTTTCTCCTTCTTCTTCATGGATCTAGGCTCGAGAGTCTACTCTGGAGTCTAACATGTCATTTAGATCTTGATCTAGATTAGTAGATCGAACTCGGCTTAGATCTACATTTTATTTTATTTTTCTTTCTTTCTCCTTCCTCTTTTTCTTTTCCTCTTTTGCCTCCCTGTAATTTCCACACATGCCCAGCCCAGGAGGAGTTCCTGGAACTATTCATGGTGATCTAGATCTATGTCAGTATTTTTTAGTTAACGTTAGATCCAACAGTTGGACCTAACTTTGATCTGTCTATTATTTAACTTAAAGGCTAGATCCAATAATACTATAGATCTAGTAAAAAGGTAGAATAGATGATCTAGATCTAGATTCTAACCGTGTTTAGAAACTTTAGTTGGAGAGTCTAACGTTAGACCATGGTCATGGCTAGACCTAGTAACGTTAAGTCTGCCGTTTGGTCTAGACTGAGTAAACCAACCAACTGTTAAATCTTATGATGAATAGATCATACCCCCACTAACAATGGATAATTATGCCTGTTTACGCCCGTGTTCATTCCTGAATTGAATTCCTACTTATTTTTAAATCTTGATCTAGATTCTAATTGTTACATCCAACAACAGAATAAATCAGATTCTAGAGAAATGTTAGAAAAGGTAAACTTCTACACAGGATCCGTTTTAACGAAAGATTATATCTGTTAGGTCTTGTCTAACTCGACCTAATCTAAATCTTTCTAATTGGTAGACCTGTTTATATGTTGTTAGCTTTAACAACTTAAGTTGGATTTATAATTTTGTGTTTGGCCATTTATTATTTTAATTATTTAGATCTAAGGACATATTTATTTCTCTATCAACAAACATTTACATTGGGTATTTTTTTAAAATTACTTTTAGACCATCTAAAATTTTGCCTGTATTTATTGAGGGGGGGGGGGCGGCTCAATAATTTACAGTTACAGTTTCTATCCAAATATTAAAGGGTACATATACTATAGGGAAAAGATATAGACTGAGTCAATCTCTCTATTATACGAACTAAACTAAGTTCAATTTTAGTTTGCCATTAAATACCTCAGCTTTTGCAACCTAAAAATGAGCATGTGATGATAGACCTCAGACTATAAAACCAAAAATGTATTGTGGTTTCCATTTCAGGTACAAGTGCTGCATAAGGATGACTAACTTGGCTTTCAAGATTAGACAAAGGGGGCTACCTACTCGAAAAAGACCTGATGCAACAAGTACCCAGAAGGTGTAGTAGCTGCATAACATTTGAGGCCATCACATGTATCATCTATATTACGGGTAAGATTAGATATTAGCTTTAAAAACTGCCCTTTCTTGGGAATATACACAACTAACTAGACTAACTTGTTTCACAGTAAAACAAAATATGTTGGGAACGATTGTCGTAACCATGGTAGTGTCAAGACTTCATTCAATATTATGTTTGATTTTTTTTTTTTTTTTTTTTTTTTGGGGGGGGGTATTTGGCAAATCAGAGGGGACAAGAACTGTTCTTGCGACTGCCCCCCCTTCCCCCTTCTGTAACATTTTCCCTGTCTTCCCTGATAATATCTATACACTGTTTGCTTCATGATGTCATTGCAAATTCAGATATTGTTTATTCGCCACTATACAATAAGATACGACCAAATTTTTTCTTCCAGATTCATTATAAATCAACTTTCAAATCATAGACACTTTTTAATAATTTATACATGTGTGTATAGCAAGACCTTTTCATTATTTTCTCTCCAGATTGATGAGGCATTGGCACTGACATGGAGGACCCTGAAGAATCTCCCAGGCATTGGCAGTCACAGATGAATGTAAAGAATTAAGAAAAAGGCAAAGATATATCACTATGAGGGGGATATTGAAAATAAAAGTATGATGAGGAGAATAGTCTATTCTGTGCTACTCATCCTTATGACAGATATCAGACACCAAAAAAGGCAAATACGTGTATCTAAATTCTTATATTTTGCAGCTGCCCTTAGTGGGTCATCATCATAGGCATGAATTTGAGGATTTTTTTTTTCTAGAATTGGCGAGACTGAACAGTAAAATTTCATATGCTTTGCTATTTTCTTTATCCAGTAAGTTAAAAAGAATACCCCCCCCCCCAAAAAAAATCCATTTGAATTTATTGCTTACTCTATAGTTAATATATTGCTTCTTATTTCTGAAAACTTAACATTCTGCAAAGTTTGTATGTATGGAATTACACAAGCTTATCTGTAAAGGGAAGAGGGCAGTTTTCAGTCATTAGATTCCCATCAATTACAGATTAACTATAATTTTGAAACGTGAAAGACCACACTAGTCTCACAGTGATAAAGGAGCTCCGTGACCAGCCCCCCCCCCCTTACCACCTTTCCTGACTTTACAGATAAAATCATTATATTTGCACTGCATGCATTTGAGTCTAATTGCAAGTATATAGGAAAACTATCCCATTTGTTTCTGTCATCATAATTAATGAAATCAATCATGTTTCAAAATTCAATGACTGAGAAGCAAGTATTTTGTTTACTGGAGGACATATAACATCATGTTATCCTTAATTAATATTAGAAAACAGCACGGAAGGCAAAAATGGAAATTATGATCGCCAGAAGCAAATGAGAAGAGTTGTCCGACACTATAAAATAATGTCACCACTGTCACATTACAATTTCTCCAATTTGATATTCTCAAAGAATTTGTTATCTTGACATTCACAAATTTATTATAATTTGTCCCATCATTTTCACATGTTCATGAATCTAATGTGATCTATGAATCTATGAATTCTCAAAGAATTTGTTATCTTAACATTCACAAATTTCTTATAGTTTGTCCCATCATTTTCACATGTTCATGAATCTAATGTGATCTATGAATCTATGAATTCTCAAAGAATTTATCTTAACATTCACAAATTTCTTATAGTTTGTCCCATCATTTTCACATGTTCATGAATCTAATGTGATCTATGAATCTATGAATTCTCAAAGAAATTGTTATCTCAACATTCACAAATTTCTTGATTTATTGATCAGCTTGTTTCATTTATTAAATAATTTAACAAAATAAAGAAGCTTGGTAATGAAACTTTGTTTATTGTTGAGTTTCAAGGCGTTCTATGAATGTCTGAAGAACCATGCCAGAAATTGTGCAATCTACATCATTGTACATTACATGATAGATAGAGAAAAAGGGCATGCTTCTAACATGTCTAAGATTTCTTATCAACATTGCTACATGCATTTTTAAGTACTTCCAGAGCAGAAAAAAATAATAGAGAACTAAAATAAAGGAGAGGTATGAAGGAAATTAGAATGAAATTGCTAGATAAAGATGGTTTTATGGAGAAAAACAATTAATGAGTTCGGATATGTGCCAAGAATATATCTGAAAATGAATGTTTCCATACGATTGATTTGGAGTTAATTATTGAATCTGAATGGAAGGAAACTTCCATTGAGAAGTTGAAAGAAAGGGAGTGAGAGGAAGAAAGAAGAAAATATGAGTATACATAAGAAAGCGAAAGAGAGAGGGAGATGAATTATGGATCAACATTGAAAGATGATTTCGAAAAAAAAAAGGTTTAAGTGAGAAAGGGGTAGGGGGCTGAATCATGTATAAACATTTTTTTTTAATCTGGAACTCCCTTTCCCCTTTTCATTCTTTCCACCCTATACCACCCTATGTCTCCCTATTTCGAATCAATTTCTCTCTTTGTCCCAAGCTGTCTCTCACTCTATTAATCTTATTCTTAATAGCTTATTCATCCCCTCTCTCGCTTCATTTCTTTCTCCTTCCTTTTAACTCCTCTCCTTTTTACTCTGTCTCACTCGAGACTCTGCCCCCCCTTTTTTTGAGGGGGGGGGGGGGGGTCTTCTTTCCTTCTTTCTTTCAATTGCCATTCTTCTTTCTTTCCAAGTTGGCTCAATGCTACTTTTCTACAATATGGGACCTGTCTACACTCAGTCTCACCCCCCTCCCCCCAACATCTTTCTCTTTCTCTCTCTCTCCCGCTCTACTATTCCGTGTCTCAGTTTTACCCTCTTCTTTCTCTCTTTTCATTTCCACCATTCTTTTCACCTCTTCCATTTCTTGCCCACCACCATCTTCATAATTATACAGATCATTAAGGGTTCTGCTATTTGCAACAGTATGATTGATGACAGAGATAATATTTTTGTGGTTATAATCTAGCACAGACTATGACTATATAAATATTTATACAAAGAAATAGTATGGCTACAAGTTGTAAACATATTGTAAATATTGTCAGGTTTAGGCTTATTGATTTGATGTAGAATATAAGCCTCGAAAGGGGGAAATGACATGCAAAACAGCACATTTTCCGCAAAAAAAAAAAAAAAAAAAAAAACATTTGCACATTCATCAGAGTTGTAAATTTTGAATCTTCATGGATTTGTCATTTTTCATGGGAAGTACTCTATTTGCAGTGGTTTGTGGTGTAATATAAATATTTATGTAAAGAAATACATATTTAGTATGGCTACAAGTTGTAAACATATTGTAAATATGTGTCAGGTTGGTTAGACTAATTAATTTGATGTAGAATATAACCACGACAGTTCAATAAATTTAGTATCCTCAAAAGGGGGAAATGACATGCAAAACTGCACATTTTTCGCAAAAAAACCCTAACATTTGCACATTCATCAGAATTGTAAATATTGAATCTTCATGGATGGAATAATTTGTCATTTTTCACGGGAAGTACTCTATTTGCAGTGGTTTGTGGTGTATACTGTTGGTTAGATATGAACAATCAAAATTACAATTATGTCTGTAATGACGACGTACAAAGTCCTATTTATATTTTCAACACCTTTTTTCTTCCCAAAGTATTTTAGGTTATCCTTTTTATTGAATCTGTATAGGCGTATGGTAAAATTGTGACAGTATATAGGGCTGATGTTTTTAACTCTAATTTCAACAGTTCGAAATTTTGGCGAGGAAGTAAGAAAAAGACTGATACTTTACTATAGTGTAGTTAGAATGACAAATATACATGTAATGAATGATCTAACCCTCTCGGTGCCTGAATATGGGGTGAAGCCCAAAAAATTGTCAATCAAAATCCCTGTGGGAGGGGGGGGGGGGGGAGGGGGCTGCAACCCAACCCCACGGACCCTTGTTAGATATAACCGCAAAAGAAACAAAAATATTCAGTAAAATATCTGTATCTCTGCAACTGTGTGCGGTTTTGTGTATAATTTATCATCGTCTTGTTTTAAAGTATTTTTTGGTAGACTAACTTTATGTGCAGTGACCACATCTGTATTTCCGCATAGGTTGTGTATACAATGAATTTAAAAGAAAAACTTTTAGCTTAATGCCTTCCTGTAAATGGTTATTTGGGGGGCCTGTAAGAGGGGAAGGATGGGGAGTACCCCGGGTCTGTCAGGGTTCTGATGAGTAAGTCTGTGGTATCATCTTACAACACGTATTATAAGAACGTGCATTGTAGGAATATCATGTTCAATGTCAGTGGGTTCTTGTATTGAATATGTCTAGACTGCATGTTTCATTGATTCTATTCATTAACAGTAGAACATTCTTCAATACCATGGTTGTGAGTCAATATACACTGTCCTTTTAGAATCATTCATTGATTATACCTGACCGACAAATTTATACTTGATCAATCTATCCTCGCCAAATTTTTTTCTCCCCATGCCGTTTTGCTATAAATCAATCAAAATCATAATTCATCTTTTGCAAGCAGCTGAAAAGAACGCCTGATAGATGTAATGACAGTCGTTGTTTGTCCAATATCCAAGTGTGTATGATGACCAACATAGCTGGCGTGGCAGCAGTACTATAGTATTTTTTTGTTTTTTTCTTCTCTCTATCTTCAGTCTTTCCTGATGAATTTCTTTGTTTTTCTTCTCTCTTGTCTTCTTTTTCTTATGTATTCCTTAGGTTTTCCTATATCTGTCTTTTTATTATGTATTTCTTTGTTTTTCTTCTTTCTGTCTTTATGTTAATGTATTTCTTTGTTTTTCTTCTCATGTCTTCTTTTAATTTCTTTTTGTATTTCTTTGTTTCTCTTCTCTCTTCTTTTTCCTTATGTATTCGTTTGTTTTTCTTCTCTCTTCATTTTTTCCTTATGTATTCCTTTGTTTTTACTTCTCTCTGTCTTCCTTTTTCCTTATGTATTTCTTTGTTTTTCTTTGCCCTGTCTTCTTTTTAGTTCCTTATGTATTCCTTTGTTTTTCTTCTTTCTGTCTTCTTTTAATTTCTTTTTGTATTTCTTTGTTTTTCTTCTCTCTGTCTTCTGTTTAGTTGTTTATGTATTTCTTTGTTTTTCTTCTATGTTCTTTTAATTCCTTTATGTATTTCTTTATTTTTCTTCTCTCTTCTTTTTCCCTTATGTATTCCTTTTTTTTCTTCTCTCTGTCTTCCTTTTTCCCCTATGTTTTCCTTCTATCTTCTTTTTCCTTATGTATTACTTTGTTTTTATTCTCCCTTTTTTCTTATTTCTTTATGTATTTCTTTGTTTTTCTTCTCTCTGTATTCCTTTTTGTCTTATGTATTTCTTTGTTTTTATTCTTTATATCTTCTTTTTATTTTGTTATGTATTTCTTTGTTTTTCTTCTCTCCGTCTTCCTTTGCTTTTCTTATTTCTGTCTTCCCTTTTCCTTATGTATTTCTTTGTTTTTCTTCTCTCTGTCTTCTCTTTTTCCTTATATATTTCTTTGTTTTTCTTAGCTCTTCTTTTTTTCTTATGTATTTTTTTGTTTTTCTTCTCTATGTCTTCCTTTTTTCCTTATGTATTACTTTGTTTTTATTCTCTGTATCTTCTTTTTATTTCTTTATGCATTTCTTTGTTTTCTTCTCTCTGTCTTCCTTTTCCTTATGTATTTCTTTGTCTTCTCTCTGTCTTCCTTTTCAGGATGCACAACATTTGCGTCAAATACGGGCGAACGACTAATAAGAGACTAGGAAAATCACTGGACCGTACGACCTTGCTGTGCGGGGCTTACGTAACAATCAGGAAATTTAACACTAAACCGTTATAACGTTTTCGCGTCAATTTACTACACTGTACATGGTGCTTTGTTGGACAAGCACACAACAAAAGAGTGTGCATCAGGGTGCGTCCAACTGAAATCGAGTTGAACAATTTTTACTTATTTGTTGGCTCTGTTTGTGCTTACATATATGATGGCCGAAAAATGGAAAATGATAATCACAGATTTCGGTATTTATCACTTTCCACCACTTGGATTCATTAGGACTTTTTATATGTTATAGAGGTCATATTCATAAGACTAGAACAGTTGAAATATTTTTTGTTGCAATTTGTGTGAGGTCATTTTCGTAAAATTACTCCACTGAAGGGCGCTTTGTTTGTATGGTGCTCCTTAATCTGCAAAAAAGCTTTTGATACAGTTAATCATGACGTTTTATTGAAAGAGTTACAAATAATGGATTTTAATAAGGCAAGTTTAGAATGGTTCAGATCCTACTTGTCTAAACGACACCAAGTAGTGGCAGTTCATAATGTATTTTCAAAACTACTGCCGATAACATGCGGTGTTCCTCAGGGAAGTATTTTAGGTCCAATTATATTTACAAGTTACATCAATGATTGGCCCCCTATGTGTTTTTGTGTAAAAGATTGTAAACTATTATTGTACGCTGATGACAGCATACTACTCTATTCAAATCCTAATCCGAAATTTCTTGAGGAAAAACTCAATGAAGAGCTGTCTACATGTGTCGATTGGATGACTGATAATAAGCTTTCTTTACACTTGGGTAAAATAGAAAGCATTTTGTTTCGTTCTAAAACTAACCTTAAAAAGTCACTCTCACCCTCAACCTGTGTGTTTTTTTGTTTGCTTGTCATTGATTTTAGTTAAGGCCAATATGAGTATGTGTATGGCTAGTTTTTCAATAACATACTTTTTTCTTGCTTTTTATAATTATGACATACAACCCAACATGCTGCGTACAGGAAGTGTGAAGTATGCATTTCATAACCAGCTAATTAATATTTAAAAATGGCTTTCTTTGCAACCTCCCCTAATTCCGAAGTAAATACATGTAATTCTGTTTAGAAGGAATAAAAAATTAAAATGTTTTCTCATACTTTTTCCCTCCAGATTACAAAACCCTCTAGAAAGCCATTAAAGGAGAGGAACTTTCCAACGTCGTATCTAGGAGACAGCAGACATCACAGCCACGATGATCACCTAAATCTTTCAGAGAATGACACAGCATCAAATATGTTAATATTCTCAACATTCAGTCCATGGAAATTTTATTTTGCTTGGTTTGCATCCAAAAGACCAAAGATTCCGTGATTGTTTTTATGATTCTGTGTGTACATGTATGTGTGTTACACAGTTTTAAGAATGTTGAATAAATCAGCTTATTTACTGTGTGGAGGATTTAGAATTAAATTTACCAAAATCAAATAGGAAGTATACTGAACAAAAGCAGGGCATCAATATTTTAAATCCCACCTTAGTTCATTGTATGGTACACTAACCAGTAATCATGTACATGTAAAGAATTACTTGTACACGAAAGTGATTGTGATATTAATGATGAATAAAGAATCATAAAAAAGTGAGAATGTCATTTTATGTTCAGTTTAAGTGCTTAGAAGCTTAAAACGACGAGCATTCCTGAACCCTTTCCTGCCTAGTGCATTCCCGAGTCCCTATTTTAAAGGTCAAACCAGAGCGCGTTGAAAGAGAGAGTTGTGACAAGCGCTTAATAAGCCTAGGCGTATGCGGTCTTTGTTTATTCATGGCGCATCATCGAGCTTCCAATAGTATAGCTCTGGGTCAAACCAGAGCTTTACATACAGAGAATCGCGATACTGGGATCGCTTCTGATTGGTCAGTCATTTCATGGAACTTCAAATAGTTCCCTCCCATAGAGAATGTACAACTCTCTCTTTCAACGAGCTCTGAGTCAAACCCGTCGAGATCCTATAATAGACACTAGAGGGCGTACTCCCTCAGATCGCTGTGCGGAATTGAACAGGCCGCACGCCATCTCAATCCGGGCAAAAACTCCACTCCCTGCCCGGATTACCCATAGACGTAACGTATGACACTTGTTTGTTTGTTTGTTTTTATTTCCGAAATCAGATAAAAATACACAAAAATATATTTACAATGATAGAAAAACATGCACATAGATAACAATGCAAATCGGAGGAAAGCCCAATAGCAATGTTAATAGAACATTACTGTTCTTCCTTGGGGTCATTTACAATAAAAATAATAAGTATACATAGAGCAAAACAGAGACAATAAATAATCATTAATAAAAAAAAAAAAAAAATGCAAAATACAAAATAGAACAAAAAAAAAAAAAAAAACGAAAATAGCACACACACACACTCATTTTTTTTTCCAAAATATTTTATTAGAAAATACAAATCTTCATTTCGTTTTCATACCATAGTGTTAAATTATTCACAAGACAAGCATGGAAGAATGTTGGAATGAAATCACTAAGTAAATAATATATTGACAAACACTAACGTACGCCCTATACCCCCTCCCTATGTCCCACAATGTATAATATCCAATGTAAATGATCTTTCATTCAAAATATGTTAATGTTCTTTTCTTTTTTGTTATTTTCCTAGTTCATATAAAGATCTCCTTTAAATGAATAAAGGGGTAAACAAAAATGTATAATTACGGTATAATTAAATGAAATACAATTCTTCATGTTATATTCATATCATAAATAATAAGATGTGCATTTAACAATTTACCCAAGAGAAGGGGAAAATGATCATTCATGGAAAGTAACATAATGCATATTTTTATATAAACCCTTCATCGGTATACCTTGTTACCCCTTTCACTACTTAACCCCCCCCCCCCCTTCTCAACATTCATATTCACACTCACTAACATCCAACAAACATACCAAGATTTACACACGCACAACACTAGACACATCATACCTGCCCACATTCACATCCTTATTCACTTTCAGTTCTTCCCATTTCTGTAAGTGTAAATGTAACTTCCCTGCCTTCGTTGCTAGATTTTTTTCTTCCTCTGAACAATCAGCTATATATTTTTGTATTTTCGTAGATGAAGGAACCTGGCCTTGAGCCCTTGAATATTGCCATAACGGTTTCACTTTCGCACAGTTCAGAAATATATGAAAGTAAGACTCAATCTCCTTATAACAAAATGAGCAATAATTATCCTTCACAAACCCAAACCTCATCAAATGTTCTTTTGTATATATAGCTCCATGTAAAAGTATAAATGGAAATTCCCTTTGTTTTCTAATGAGAGCTGTGTTCCTTGCTCGGATAAAAAAAGTACATATTTCTTTATTTGTAAAGTTGAAATTGCTGTGACCATCCTTTACTGTTAAGTTATACGATTCACGTAAATTGTTGATAAAACAGTTATAAATAGTTCTAGATTTAACTACCTGAAAAGTTGTTTCCTGCCCAGCAGTATTCATGTTTATATTAAAGTCAACAAAATCAATTTTCATAAATTTGACCGAAGGAGTAGCATTTTTCCAACTAGTTGGTATGGCATGAGCAATATCAATTATCTGGAGCAATTGATTTGCATTAATCCCAAGATTTTGAAAATAAACCGCAGGCTTTATATGCCCATTGTCAAAAATGTGATTTACAGTGCGTATGCCTTTATTAAATAGATCAATATCACAGATCATTTTACCTCTCATACAAATATTATGATTATTAAATATAACCGGATTAACCTCCCCTTCAGAGTATATATATTTCCTCATATCTTGTCAAGCCTTCAGCATTTCTGAATAAAATTGTGGTATTTCTAATGTTAATTTAGAAGTGTCAAAGTCGCATAAGAACAGAAATCTCCCGCCAACTGTTCTGAAACAAAAGTCAAAATACAATTTTCATCCAGCATCCCTTTCTCCATATAATAAATGTTTCAGCCACATCAAACGCTGTGCCTTTACAAACAATTTAAAATTCATCATTCTTAACCCTCCATGCGAGTAGTCCTGATACATTGTACTTCTTTTTATGCGGTCTTTACCTGACCACAAAAATTCAAAAGTAATTTTTTCCACCTCCGCAAACAACCACTGCGGAACCACTATAAGTGACGAGACATAATTTAAAGGGTGACTAAATTAGAGAGAAAAAAGGTGCTGTTTCCATGTATTTTTGCCTTCAAATCACGAATCTGGGAATGGATTGTCAAAATTATGTCTCGTTTTGGCGAAAAAGGGGGAAAAGGAGAAGTTTGGGGACCGTTCCTTAAAACTCGTGAGCTGATTGGCTAATTGACGTCACACCCCCAAGTGACGTATGAAGAGTAAGATGCACAAGATCTCCAGGCTGCGGCAATGTAACATTGTACACACAATGCGGTATTTGACCCCTCTGTTCAACGGACAATTTATGAAAAAGGGAAATTAATCAATACAGTTTAAGGAGTGAATAATCTTTATCAATATATTTTCTTTAAGATCAGTGAACACTTTTGCCCAAATATACAGCTCTTGTTTTGGTTTTTTTAACTTTTCTTTGAACAATGTTCTCATCCATCTGAGCTTGCCGAACGATAGTTTTGTATTCGTCTTAAACGCGTACACAGCCGTTTTATGCGTCTGTGCAATATACTACACATCTTTAGTACGGCAACTATGTTCCCCCTCGTACTAAGCGACTGGTGAACGCTTTTGTGTGGTTTGTTTTTACTCTCGCCTTTTTTTACTTCGCATGTACTACGGTAAAACTGACTTAGATTTTTGGCTGAATTCTTCGAGTAACTTAGCTTAGAGAGATGGATAGTGATCGCGAGTCCGATTTGGAGGACTTTTTTGAGCCAAATACGAACTCTGATTTATCAGATGATTTATTGATCCCGAAAGAGAAGAAGCTCAAGTGCAGTGGCAAGGGGAATTCGACCATTATGTTTGAACCCCTCGCAGAAGACGCGCCAGGGCATGGTGAAGGGGTCGCGGGGGAAGGGGCCGCGGGTGAAGCTGCTGCAGCTGCTGGAGAAGAAAAGTGATCACTGCAAATTGTAGTCCACTCGTTTGGCCCTTGCCACTCTGCCCGCGTGAGCATACCTTTGCGACCCACAATTTCCGTAGATTTTCATCTTTAGGAAAATGATGTACGTAGGCTTACATCATCTTTAGGGGTCTTGCTACAGCCCGCAACTATACACCGATTTTGCATTATTGATGAAATTGTGTCCCAAAATCAAAGTTATTGTGAGGAATTAAACACACGAAAATATGCGATGCAAATGGTCGATGCGGTGAATGTCATGCTCGGCACCGGGCTGGGCCTGCCGGGGCCTGCGGGCGCGCACGGTATATAGGTTGGTGGAATATTTTCCCTTACTTCTCGTATGTCACAGATCACGTGATCATGATGTCGCTCGATGGGTTTTTTTTTAGGGGCGGGGCTTATGACTGTGTAAATCAGCAAAAATGTACTTTTCAAATGATTATGAAATACGACTGAATGCGTAAAAAAGTGTGTGATAGATATTTTTTGGCTCCTGATGACTCCTTCCTACGAAAAATGGGCAATTAATTTTTTATTTTAGTCACCCTTTAATTTTGATAATGCATATGTTTTTAACAAGTGTATTTTACTCATAAGTGTGAGATCCCTTTGTTTCCACCATCCCAAGATTCTTTTTATTTTATTAAGTATTTCTTTGAAATTCATACACGCGCGCTCGCGCACACACACACACACACACACACACACACAAAATGGTTATGTGAAAGTTTATTTCGAGTTTAAAGGTAACAGAGAGTTTTGGAAGCCCTCAAAAACGTTTCGTGAGATTTCTTTGATTTTACTTAATAAATAGCAGGGTACTAACATAACTAAGATGCTGTGAAGTTTTTTCCTCCTCAAGTGAAACATTTATTGAATGAGAGGTGAAAAGTAATAAAAATCCCTGGCCCCCAAAAGAGGGGATGTAAATTAAAACAACGTACGGCCATACACACTACTCACTACTCTGTGTGTATAGAATACGCTACACATAGTGCGAAACGCTGGGTTCATTGTGCGGGGAACCTTCGGGTGGATATGGTCTTAGCGTGAAGCAGTGAAAAGCCGTTACCAAGCGTTTTTACAGATATTTACACTAAAATTTGTTCGAAATCGTGAATGGAAGGTTAAATAATCTCGTACATGTGTCTTATGATAAAAGGAGAATAGTATGTGACTATGTTAGATAAGTTTCTTGCCAGTATGAATTTTGCTACCGAGACTATCTATGAGCTTTAAGGAAGAGTGTTAAGAAAAATACTATTTATTAGGATACGAAAGGATCTTAATGAGGTTGCATTTCGGATGTCTTCAGATAATTGATTATATTGTGTCACCCCCCTATAGAAAAATGTTCTTTTGCGACTTTGGTTTAGGGAGATCTAGATTATGGATCGAGCGAAATGAATAATTATACTTACGGTATTTAATATTATTGGACATATGTGTCGGGGTGCAATTATTTAAAATCTTAAAAATCATAGTACATAGATGTTTTTTGTAACGGCAGTCTAGAAAGTCCCAATTTAGAGTATCATGAACATGTTGATTTGATGTATGAGAATAGGGATTTACTTTCATTATCACACGGCCCGCTCTGTTTTGCAGCTTCTGTAAAAGTGAAAAGGAGGATTTTGTAGCGGACTGCCAAACTATATCTCCATAATCAAAATGTGAAGGAATTATAGTTTTGTATATTAGATTTAAATCAGATTCATTTATGTAGTGTCTTAACTTACTAAGGAAGCCAATAAGTTTACTAATTTTCTGACACATAATTTCTATATATGTGTATCCCATTTCAATTCATTGTCAATATTAATACCGAGGTATTTTGTATTTTCCACCTTTACAATATTTATATCTCTTATTTTCACATTAAGTACATTGCACATTGATAACATATGACGGGTGCCAATGAGCATAGATACAGTTTTGGTATAATTAATAACTTATTGCGAGACATCCATTTATCAAGATATTGCATTTCATCATTCAAGACAGATTTAACAACACTGGGACATTTGTGCGAGAAATAAATAACGGTGTCATCTGCATAAAGATGCACGTGACAGAGTTTGAAAATTTTAGGGAGATCATTAATAAATATCGTAAATAACAGTTGGCCCAAGAGCGAACCCTGGGTACGCCATGGGTTAAACTCCTCTCATTAGACATAATGTTATTAATTATAGTAATTATCCTTCTCTCAGATAGGTAGTTCTAAAACCATTGTATGGATATTTCATCCAAACCAATAGAATGCAGTTTATTTAAAAGTACCTGATGATCAACCGTATCGAACGCCTTCTGTAGATCGACGAAGACAACCCCCGTATACCTGCATTCATCCAATGCCATTAACCAATGGCGAGCCCTAAATCCAGACTGAACAGAATCCAGTATATTGCTTGCATGAAGATGGCAAACTAATTGAATTTGGATTATACGTTCGAGCACTTTAGAAATGCAAGGGAGCAAAGATATCGGCCTATAATTGTCTGGATTGGATCTATCACCTTTTTTTGTAAAGCGTAATTACCTTAGCTATTTTCCATCTTCTTGGGACTTTACCATCAATTATAGATTTATTAATCAAATATGTAATTGCTTTAATTAAAACATCAACAAAAGTCTTGAGTACTTGAACAGTTATACCGTCAACTCCGCATGATTTTTTTATTTTTTAACTTGTTAATTTCTCTCATTACATCAGCTTCAGAAACGGGATATAATAATTTCAACTTGTCAGGACAAGGAGCATCACTATCAGTTGTATAACATTCATTTCCTTCCAAATAATTTACTTGATGATTTTTCAACAAATCTGTTGCAACATTAGCAAAATGACCATTGAATCGAGATGCTTTATCAAACGTAAGTGCACGACTTTGACAGACGTTATTTTTCGGTAAAAATGATTTCAGAACTTTTCATGTATCAGTCCGATTTGTACATTGCAATCAATAATTTATTCATATAATGTTGTTTCTTTGCTTTTTTAATGACATATGTAACCCTATTTCTTAGACGTCTATACTCAGCCCATAGCTGATCATTTTGCTTAGAAATAGCTTTCTTTTTAACTTTATCTCTTTCTCTCATCAAATTAAAAATTGACTCATTTAACCAACACTGACCAAGGAGAGCATTGCTTCCTCATCCGTTTAGTTCTCAAAGGCATATGCTTGTTGATCACAGATAAAATCATAACTTCCCAATTCTTAACAGAATCCTCAATATCAACAAAATTTTCAACGTCACTCCAATTTTCATTTTTAAATCATTCTGAAAAGCATCCCAATCAATACTCCTGGACTTCCTGAAAGTCACAAGATTATGAGCATGAGTGAGTAAACGTGGCGATTTCCATATCAGGTAATTCATGTAATGATCGCCCATACACACATCAATAACTCCAGACGTCTTTATCTTGTCTTGATCATTCGTCAGCATGTGCGATTTCCATATCAGGTAATTCATGTAATGATCGCCCATACACACATCAATAACTCCAGACGCCTTTATCTTGTCTTGATCATTCGTCAGCATGTGATCTATAAGTGTAGCTGTATCACTGGTAATTTTAGTGCACTTTGTTGTATTAACACAATACAACACATGAATAGCATTTAGCTGATCGTAATATTTTGTTTGCGACATAAGTGGCTTATTAAAAATATCGAAATTTGTATCTCCCACTACAATTGAATGAGAGTTAAAATTATTCATGAATACTAATAAATTTTCATAGGAAAATGATGTATCACGCCTGGAATTCGGCGGTCTATACATCATAATAAGGATTGCTTCTAATTCAAGCATCTGATCATCTAGTACTTTACAATCAATATTGTTTTGTACGTAAATAGCCACACCACCACCATTTCGACTTCGATCTTTTCGTATAAGTGAATAACCATGGGATAGAATTAGACAAATCAATTTTCTGAACTATTTTTCCTCGGTTTGTATAGCTCTATGCAACCTAAAACTCGCATGGCCAAATATTGCTATGTTTTGATATCATTTACTTGTCTTTTTCTCATGTATTTATTTGTTATCTAATTATTTCTTCCTAGTATATACGCTGTAGTAGTACTATTGCCATTTTTCACACGAAGATGACCATGGTAGGCCAAAGAGAATAAATGTTCAGTGGCCTATTTCTAAGAACCGCCCTGCATCATCATGGTCACTGAAAGATATCAGTCGTCGAAGCGACATTTTGAGTGACATCACAGACTTCAATTTTCTTAAAGTTTTGTGAAATAAACACACCAAAGTCATCTGTTATGGAAATTATGTATCTTTTATCTGATTTATTTATTTATTCAAAACGGTATATTGATAAACAACACCCCAATAACAAAAACAAAACAAAACAAAACAACAAACAAACAAACAAACAAAATTGCGGCTTGTGGCCCGAAATTGTAGTAATATTATTGAAACTGTGATACATCCAGCATATATACTAGTTAGAGATAAAAATGCATCTACACATTTGTAAATAATTACAAGAGCAAGCTTCGGTAACACTGCACAAATGATCATTATAAGGCCCCTATGTGAGAGGAAAAAAAAAACTGAAGGGGAGGGGGGAAGGGTCTAAAGAATGAGGACAAATTAAAAGAGAAAGGGAGAAAACCGGAGCAAGAGAGACAGAGAGAGAGAGAGAGAGAGAGACAGAAAGAGAGAGAGAGAGGCAGACAGAGAAAGAGAGAAAAAGAGAGTATGTGTCTGAGAAGGAAAGAGAAAAATAAAGCTAGAAAGAGGAGAAACCAAGATAGAAACGGACGAGTGAAAGAGAGAGGGGGAGAGAGAAAGGTATAAAGAAGGTAAAGAGTGGCAGGAGAGATTACTAAGGGAAATGGTAGGGGCAAGGAAATTGAGGTATAGTGAAAGAGGGGGAGGAAGGAGAGAGAGAGAGAGAGTTTTAATTTTAACTGATTTGTATCTTGCCATTATCCAGGAAATTTTTCTGGTTTATACTATGTTATGTTATTATATTATCTTATATTACCTTTATATGTTTGTTTGTTTTGTTTTATGCTGATTCAGGCCACTTTGTATAAACATTCGTGAATAAATAAATAAATAAAAGAGAGAGAGAGAGAGAGAGAGAGAGAGAGGGGAGGGGGGGGGGGGTTAAAAACCGATAGCATTAACTGCCATGGTAACGTTAATGTCAAGTGAATCTGCAACGTTTGGGGTATAGCTATACACGAGTGCTGACAAATACATGCATACTGCATTTACCAGAGCATCAATAAAAGCCCACAATTACAGTAATGAACTATAAAAAATCACAATAGCAATGTATTGCGACAATTTCCCGCAATATTATCTTATTATTAGGTATGTAAATATAACAAGAGTATAAGTTTATAGCAATGCTTAAAATAGTTATCCACGCTACTATGATAAAAAAACAGGAAAAGGGATGGAGAGAGAGAGAGAGAGAAAGGAAAAAAAAAGAGGACAAGAGAAAGCCGAAGGGGAAAAAAAAGCAAGATGGAGACAGAAAGAGAAAGAGAATAAGAGAGAGAGAGAGAGAGAGAGAGAGTTGTATAGGAGTGGCAAAGATTGTATCCAATTGATGCGAGAGGCATTCATCGATTTGCCTATTACAAGTATTTGAAATCTCTTGGATATAATTACAAATCTGGAATCTAATATATGAACTGAATTAAGTCATGGAGGAGTCCTACGAAATAGTCAAGTATATTGAAAGACCAGGAATCCAGTTCGGTTGTCAACTGCACGAGATAGGTAAGATTTTTTTTTTTTTTTTTTTTTTTTTGGGGGGGGGGTGGTTCACTTTTAAATCTTTATTAATTAACGTTGCACAAAATGTGATCAGTCTTTCTATGTATGCTTAAATACGATTCTAGGACAACTACCCCCTAGACAACTACCCCCCGGACAACTACCCCCCGGAAAACCACCCCCTGGACGACTACCCCCCTAGGACATCTACCCCCCAGGACAACTACCCCCCAGGACAACTACCCCCCAGGACAACTACCCCCCAGGACAATTACCCCCAGGACAACTACCCCCCAGGACAACTACCCCCCAGGACAATTACCCCCAGGACAATTTTTCCGGGGGTAGCTGTCCAGGGGGTAGTTGTTCGGGGGTAGTTGTCCGGGGGGTAATTGTCCTGGGGGGGGGGGTAGTTGTCCTGGGGGGTAATTGTCCTGGGGGGTAGTTGTCCTGGGGGGTAGTTGTCCTAGGGGGTAGTTGTCCTGGGGGTAGTTGTCCTGGGGGGTAGTCGTCCAGGGGTGGTTTTCCGGGGGTGGTTGTCCGGGGGGTAATTGTCCAGGGGGTAGTTGTCCGGATACGTTAAATACCTCGCCCTTCTCTCTTTTATCGTCTCTCTTTATTTTAATTCCTCCCTCCCCACCTTCGTCTCTCTGAATCCAAATACTATCACGACTAATTGATTTCGGACATATCTTTCTGTGACCATGATGATGCAGGACGAATCCTAGAAATAGGCCACTGAACATTTTTACTCTTTGGCCTACATGGGCTATACCATGATCATCTTCGTGTGAAAAATGGCAATAAACAGCGCATATAGGAAGAAATAATCAGATGACAAATTACTACATTTAAGTAAACATGGTAAAAGACAAGCAGAAGATATTAAAACATAACAATATTTGGCTATGTGAGTTTTAAGTTGCATATTGTGATAAAAACCGAGGAAAATAGTACAGGAAAATCACACCCGTATATAGCGCCTATGGGTACAATCCGGGCAGGACGCGGACTTTGAGTGCTCTAGTGTCTATAGATCTCCGTGGTCACACCATATACTGCCCTCTAGGGTGAGATAAAGTCATTCCATGTTGCTAGTAATGTAATACATGTACATATACACTATTCTTTTAAAGGGGAGGGGGGGGGGCACTTCCGACCCGTGCCCCCCCCCTTTTAAAAGAAAAGTGTACATTGTGCCCCCTCTTATTTGAATTGCGCCCCCTTTTTTCAACTGATAACACTTTTCTTTTTTTCTTTTTTTTTTGCTTGCCAGAGAATTCTAGAGGCAAACTGGACCCCCCAAACCCCTGAAAATCCCCCCTTTTTTGCTTGTCAGTATTTTTCTGAGATTTGTGTGCCTCCCCACCCCCTTTAACAAAATGCTGGATCCGCCCCTGCATCGATTTTTTTTTTCTTCATAATTGCAGTTGTTACCAGGCATTGACAGCGATCAATACCACCTTCATACATGAATGGGCAAATTCATTTTTTTTAATGAACTGCTTATTTTCCCCCAGATTCAGCTATGCATGCTAACAACAGTGAAGCTGCAGAGGCCCTTCTGAATAGCATGATAGTGGGGCTTATGAAGCAGATGATGTTACCCCGGTCTGGTCCGACTCTGAGGACGAATTTCCAGAGGTAGAATATGATGCAACATATTCAAGACTTGACATTGAGGAGCCTGATGAGGAAGAAGATGATGTCCCACTCAGTAAACTGATGGCCAAGAAGGATGCACTAGAAGCTGCTGAGATAGATACCAATGCCGATGATGAGGGAAATGATGAAGATGACTAGCCCCTCAGTGCTCTTACATGTCAGCGAAAGAGAAGGTGGAAGAGGAAAGAAGCCGTGGCAGACCAGTCTCTTATCGAAGAAAATGCGGATTAATGCAACAAAGATGAATTTGCACACTGCTCTTGTCCCACAGACGTTTTCTTGATTCTTGACAGTCTTTGACAAAGACATTTGCGAAAAAAAAAAAAATGTTTGAGACAAGCGAGTTTGCAGTCCAGAAAGGGCGGATGTTCATCCCCTGATGAGGAGCTTCTAGGATTTACAGGAATCAATTTCTTCATGGGATAACATCATCTCCTGTCTTGGAGAGACTATTGGTGCTCTGATGAAGACCTTCATGTGGCCATTATTGTAGAAACCATGAAGTGTCGTGTTGATTGTTGTATTGTATTGTATGATTGTTATACCAACTAAATTAAAGTAACTGATAAAACAAATTTTGATTAAATGCTTATCAAAATCATTCCTAATATAAAAAAAGGAAATTCTAATTTTCTTATTAATTGACATATACATAGGTGTAATGAAATGACATATCCTAAAAAAAATCAATGACATGCACATGCAAATGTTATACAGCAATAAACTTTTGTACATTAAGTCTCATTTGACATCTTAGCAAATTAAAGTTTTGGATAAAGATAACCCAGTTATCATGTACATGTACTATAGTTTGTATGGTGTCATCATTAATATTGGTGATGTGTATCTGCTGAAGTGTGAATGTTTGTGAAAGTAATAATGGAGTGGAAATGCTGGGACTTTTAAGTCCCAGGGCCATTGGTGAAAAAATTGATAGGTCATCAGCCTGTCGGGACTTCAAAGTCCCGCTGCTAATTAGCACTGATAATTAATGAGCAAAAGTACTTTTCCATAATTGAAGGCGTTTTCCCATAATATTTAGGGCGTAACTAAAGCAGAAAGAAATCACAATCCACATTTGAATTCTAAAAAATAATTTGGGCAGGAAATGGTTAAAATGTCCCATCCAAAAATATAAGGAACTGCCATTAGGAGAGTAGTGGCTGTAGAAAGAAAGTATAAAGCACAGCCGTTGACATTTCTAATTGAAGACCAAAATCGATTAATAAAATGTCTTTGCAATGACTTTTTCTCATATTTTCTGGCTAAATCATCGAGGAATAATTGCAGTACGTACCATGAAATAGTTAGGTTTTAAAGATGTGCCTAGCCTAATTACATTTATGCTTTGACTGGATATTGAATTATAGATTTCCCCGGATCCATGGTTGCATCCTACATTTTATAGTAATGATTAATTCAATACATAAATTGTTTCATTCACTTACAGGATCAGTTTACATTGCGTATATACAATGCGTATAAAAAAGGGGTAACCTCGCTAGTCATAAGGACCGCTATTCATAAGGACCACTTATTCATAAGGACCGCTATCCATAACACGTGACTAAATGAATAGCGGTTTTGTATAAATAGCGGTCCTTCTACATAGCGAGCAAACCATAGACAAATTACCTCGCTATTCATAGACAAATTACCTCGCTATTCATAAGGACTTCCTCCAAAAAAGTATACCCAACTTTGGTAGCTTCTAATTAAAATGTTATTATCAATGTAACTTTGAAATTTATTTCGTGATGAAGAGTAACTTGTTGCTGTCCAGTGGTACCTCATTCATGACATTTCTGCCATGGATGACTGAGCACCATGGTTTTTAAAAAGTGTTGTCAAAATCTCCTTGTTCCAAGTTGGGTTAATGCAACGAATGTTGGTCAATCCATATGAATGTGTTACTTTAGTCTAAAATCATTTTAAAACTTGAATTCTCCTTTATGCTTCAATGCTACAATGTTTAAAGTGATCCAGTGTATCTAAGCTTTCAAATGACCTTGTTTCAATCCATATGATAATCTTCAATTTATTTTAATAGCCTTCCAACTTCTTGTCTCGTGATAACTGAAAACTTTCTGCTCAATTGTCCATTGCATCATTTCACCTGCATAAGGTGCACACGGTGTTTTTCGCGAATAGCACACGAACTCAAAGGTTAACCGACCTTAAAGACTAAAAGAAGAAGAGGAAGGATACGTGTGTTGAGAATTACCAAGGTAATTGATAGTCGACTTTCAAGAAAAAGATAACTTCCCAAATAAAATTTGTCCATTTTGAATGACTCGGTAAAAAGGCTTACCTTAAAAAAGGGATTCGATGAAGCCAAGATTGTGTTATCATGGCAAATAAAATATTATAAATTCAGCTTGTTATAAGCCCTTTCTTGAGTTTGAGTTGACTTTAACCATGGGCGCAAATCTTGGGGGGGGGGGGGGACAGGGTGACATATCCCCCCCACAAAATGTGATAACCTTTTTTTGTTTTTGCTTGTGAAAGAATTTTGGAGGAAAACTAGACCCCCAAAATGTGATAACCCTTTTTTTTTCCAGAAAAATTTCGGACATTTCGGACAGATACAAAAGTTAAATCATGTGATGACCCCCCCCCCCCCCCCCGTATTTCAAAATGGATTTGCGCCACTGACTTTAACACCTTTTCTATTCAAATTTACAAAATCCATTGAAAATAACTCAGCAGTTGTTTTTAAACTGAAGTAACTAAAAAAAAAAAAAAAAAACAACAACAAAAAACTCTCATTCTCTTCCTAAAAGCCTAAACCACAGCAGTTGTAAAAGTAATGGGCAAGTCCAAGCTATTCTGTCCCATACGTTACCAAACACATGTAAGATTTTACTATATATGATGACTGTATTACGCTGATAGCCCTACCAGATCTAAGATAGCATTATATATATTAATACTGTGGGCTCATGTATAGGCTGAAAAAAAAAAATCAAGACTTTGAAATTTGATCCTAAAGAAATAATAATATAATAATAAAAATAATTACGTCAAGTTGTTCACCAATTTTGTTAAAGTCATTCCAACCGAACTCCTTTAAGTTATATGATCTTGGGTATTTGTCTGGGATGTTACGGAGGACATCCTTCAAGAACTTGTGAAATTTCGAGAAATCCTTGGTCTCACGAAGTTGGTCCATAGCACTGACTCCTGTAGAAATTGTGCGGGTTCTGTGAAAGGGTGCAAGAAAGATGCTCTGAATGTCGATTATTTGTATAGGCCTACACTGAGAACTGTGAATATTCATAGGAAAACATATATCAAGCTATTAAAAAAAAATGTTATATAAAAATTGATGAGAATATCCTTACTTTACTTCACACACACACGCGCGCGTATGTTTTAACCTTGACGTTGTGTTGCATCTTTGAAGTGCCGCCCCTTTCTCGTAACGAATATTTAATCAAAATTGTCTTTTGATAACGAGAGAGAAATACTCATGTATCTCGATGCCATGGGAGGTGGTAACTTGTCATTCATAATTCTCTCTTTCGTTTCTTATTCATTCTATCACAGTAGAATCGGACATGACTTTAAATGTTCTTGAATTATCGGTGTGCTCATGTGTATTTAGGAGAGTAGTATATTCCCTTCAGAACCCTATTACAAAGATTCCACTGAAGAATCCTCTTGGGTTTCTAACTACGGGACAATGTTAAGAACTCTGAACAGTTCTGTTTTGCAACAATTTGTCTAAGACTGCAAACATAATTACAACATATCTCTTTTACATGAATGTGATATTGTTTGCAGAAAAAAAAATCACAACTTTAAAGCTAATACAACTTTTGGCTCATAGTAACCATGCTTTTGATAACGCCCCATTGGACTTACTTTAATCATGCTGGCATAGTTATGCCACTCTCTAAATGTACAGGAGTGTAAATCAACTCTTTTAGGAGTCATAATTATTAGGGATTACTTCATTTTGATTGGATATCCGAGCTTGAGATAGTGGAACCCATTCTCAAATGATTAATTCAAACCACTTACTTGGAAAGGATTACACTTTATTTTGGAGTGGATTCAACTCCAAAAGGAAGTGATCCCCATACGACTCCTTAAAGAATGGATATCCACTCCTCTGCATTAATTGGGTATAATATGATGTGCTGTCAGGGGTGAGGATTAGGTTAAGGGTGTAAAGTTTGAGCCAGAACAACACAAAAGAAACTAAGTCAGTAATAAGAAAATACTGTTTATGGGTCCCCTTTAATCAAATCTCAGTTTTCAGGAGACTGATAGTGCATAATTCCCAAGAGAAAAAAGTGAACATCATATATTACTACAACAATTGATATATTATAGTGATAACACAGGACAACCCAAAAGGAAGGTGCCCTTATGCCAGCAATTGATAAATAAGTCTTAAGTGGAACTAGACGATCAATTTCTAATCTTGAATTTTAGCAATAAGTTTCAGCTGAAACAACAAAATTAAACCTCAATAGCAACAATTAAGTACATACATTCAACATTGCTTATTATGCTTCAGAGAATCTGCAATATTATTAACATTGTAGAATCAAAACAGTCCATAATTATGTCCAAGTTTGAAAGTGTCTTAGTGTGCAGTTACCAATCACGACTCTGTCCATGAAGGAGGTCGAGTTCAATCATGTCCAATTATTTATGTGTGGTTGATGATCTCAGAAAACCTGGCCTAGAAAGTGAGGATAAAACAAAGAACTTTGGCGACAGCTGGAATGGTGCTGTAGAGTCTGTGATATCTGTCCAAATCACCCAGGGGGTGACGATGATTGCAAGGTTGACGGGGTTCTGCCACGACGTCCAGCGGGAGGCGTGGTTGAGTAGAATATGACTCTCAATCTCGGAGCGCTGGGCCACTACAATGAGCAACGGTCACACAATTCCACGAAGCCAATCCTGCCGTTCCACCAAGATAGCAGGAGGTCACACTCATAAAGCGCAAGTTGCTCCCACGCAGAAAGGGCCCACCGAGGCGGCTCCGTGGTTGAGTCCATCAAAAGGAGGTACCTGAAAATTATAATCAACCCTTGCACATGTTGCAAGTACAAGTAACTATTTCTCCATAATTTTCAAATAATGCGACCATATAACACAAGAATAGTACCGACAATAATCGTTTGTTTTTCGTAATTTTTCACATTTATACAGATTACAAACTGCAATTCAATGCACAAAAATAAATCTGTTCACCAATTTAACAATATTTATGCTACCTTTCTAGAGCGAGCAATAAAACCTACATGACAAAGTCATTCTGATTACACATAAAGGTATAGTAAAAGAAAAGTCATTTTCACTTACAAATTGACTTGTGGTTCTCTAAAAAAGAAAAGGCCATCTGGCAGTGTTACACAGATAGCTAAAGCCAAGACACAGGTCTTTCCTCTCCAAAGACAAATAGGCAGAGTCCATGTATGCTACACAGGTAAAAAAAGAAACCCCCTAACACTCATAATTTCATACACTTTCTATAGATACTCATTTGCATATCAAGCCGAAATGTTGCTCCTCACTGCAATAAAAGAAAGAAAGGAAAAAAAATATGCCTATCTGCTACCGAGATAATGAATTCATGGATTTTTGTCAAAGAAAGAAAGGATTCACATCTGATAATTTCCTCCCTCCTTACCTGAAAAAAAAATCGTTATTATTATTATGTTTTTAACAAATAAAGAGAAAAAGTTATCTGAAGAAAGATCAACACTACAATACCATACAAGAGTTAATCTCTTAATCTCTGAACTCTGCTAGGCTCAGAAAGTCAGCTCCTATGTTCTGGGAGCTCTTAATGCTTTTGACCCTGAATCTGTATCGTTGCAGGGTCATAGCGCATAATTTTTGCAATGGACTGTACGTCAGGGCCTTATGGTCTGTCTGGAGCACAAACTCTCGACCATATAAGTACGGTTCATATTTTTTATGCCCCATACGATGGCCAGAGCTTCCTTCTCTACTGTTCCATATGATTTTTCTCGAGGAAGTAGTTTTCGACCGGCATAGCTCACAGGAAACTGCTCGCCCGTCTCATCATTTTCCTGGAGGAGGACCGCTCCGATTCCTGCATTGGACGTATCTGTGCGAACGTAGAACGGCTTATCACTGTTTGGGAGTTGAAGAATGGGAGATGATGCAAGATGTGCCTTCAGCGCACTGAAAGAAAGGTAAAGTGGAGAAGCCAAAGCGGCGAAGTTCGGGATGAAGCATCGATAGTACCCAACGAGACCGATTGGGACGGCTCAATGATTATCACCTTGAGCATGTTTTCTACTTCCTCCCCCACTGTCCTTTGTAATGCATGGGGAAAAAGATGCTACTTCTTTCGAAAGGGTTCATTGGAGGCGAGTTTAATCTCATGTGCACAGATATGGGTCCTTGCAGGAAGATCAGTGAAGACATCTGGGTATTCACGCAATAGACTTTTCATTTCAGGTTGTTGTGATTCATTTAGACTCTCACTGACGAGTATATGCTGGGGACCTTCGGTTACTTTCAGCACAGGAGGCTGACAACAAACAGATCTGCTGGGTAATGGAGTGTCTGATCCTTCGGTGATACACTTTCAACTCTGGTGTGATATGCTTTCAGGAGGTTAGCGTGGAAAGTTTTGGCTTGGCCATCGAGATCAATCCGGTTATTACATTGTCCTTGCCGTCGAACCACAGGAAATTGTCTCTTCCAGTGGAGAAGTAATTTGTTGCGTTCAGTGGGAAGGAGCAACAGTACTTGATCGCCGATGTTGAAGGAACGGTTACGAATTTTCTTGTTGTAGTATGCTCGTTGTTCCTCTTTTGACTTCTTGATGTGCTCATGGGCTAATTTACAGGTGTCTTGTAATGTGTTCTGCAACTCAAAGACGTACTCATATGTACTTCGTGTCTCGTCGTGTGGTAACTCAACTGTCCACAACTTCTTCAGCAAAGACAGTGGTCCAAGAACCCTCCTCCCGTAGATTAGTTCAAACGGTGATAATCCTTGGCTGGCCTGCGGGGCCTCGCGATAGGGGAAGAGCACCGCCCCTAGGTATCGGTCCCGATCGATTGGCTTTTCCGCGCACATTCTACGGAGTATCGTCTTCAGTGTGCCGTTGAATCTTTCAACTAACCCGTGCCCGGCTGGGTGGTATGGAGTAGTAAACAAATGACGCATCGACAGCAGCTTGGTTACTTCTGCAAACAGGCCTGAAGTGAACTGGGATCCTTTGTCACTAAGAAATTCCTATGGCACACCAATGCGAGAGAAAATATCAACAAGAGCATCAGCAATGGTTCGACAGCTTCAACATTTTTCAAACATGTCAAAGGAACTGCTTCGGGGTAACCTGTGGGGAAATTTACTAGGGTGAGTATGTACTTGTTACCTCTAGAAGTTCTTGGTTCTATGGGCCCCCACAATATCTACCGCAACCCTCTTGAATGTCTATGATGGGCATATGTCACCCAAGGGGACTTTTTGAACTCTTCCCTTTGGGAAGGTTCTTTGCCAGATATCGCATGACTGAACATAGTAGGATATGTCCTCAACTATGCCCGGCCAATAGAAACTCATCAGAATTCGGTCAGAAGTTTTCTTTATTCCTTGATGACCTCCAAGGAGTGATTTCATGGGCGATCATCATCACTTGGCTGCAGAGTGCATGGGGAAGAACTACTTGTAAGGCAATTAAATCTTCATGGGGGAACTTGTATTCACAATACAGTATCCCCTTTTCTACAAGAAATCGAGTTACAGACCCATCCTTACCCATCTTTGGATCGCTGTCCTCTGCTAGCTTGAAGTAATGACTGAGCGAGGGGTCTGACTGCTGTTCTCCGTGCAAGGATTCTGCTGTCACATCTGTGACGGTGGAAGGCACCTTCAGAGGTTGGGCTGGACTCTCAGTCCTTGCCTTCTGTGCTCTGGTCTGAACGGCCTGGGCCTGATGAAGTACACCATCAGTAGGTTGTTGATCATCATCCGATGAACAGACTGGTTCCCAATCGGGGTCAGGTTCGGACGGGCGATACACTCCCGGTATGTTTCCTAAAACAAGATCATAGATAGGATTTCTTACACAAAGAGCAGTAACTTTGCCCCTATAGAACGGGGTACCAACCTGTACTCGTGCCACAGGCATCGTCCTTACCGTGGGATATATCAACACACAAACTCTATGCTGTCCTGTAAATTGTTCATCTTTGACCAGGTCCTGTCGGATGATGACATCACTACACCCACTGTCCCTCAAGACTTGAACTAAGTGTTACTGGCATGTCATTAGAACTCTTTTCCCCATATGCGGCCGACAAGATTGGTAGTTGATGTCCACATCTGAGAGTTACTCGGCCCGACTCGATACAAGAATCTTCGAACTGTTGAGGGAAAGCACAAAAAGCGACATCATCCTGGTCAGGATTTGCTGGATTATCATCATGAAAAACAGAAACTTGTGGTTTAGTGACTTCCTCATTCAAATGATTACCTGCTTCATCACCAACAGCCTCTTCAAGGTCCTCTTCGGTTTCTTGACTGGAGTCGGTTGATACCGGCATTAATTGGCGAGGTGCCCAGGTCTCTTACAAATGTAGCATGTCCTGGGGGGGGGGGGGGGGCGTACGATTGGCTGGTCCCGGCGGACGAAATGATTGGTTTGGCTTTAGAGGCTGACTGGTCGTCGGATGATGGGTGTCGACGAGCTCGGCTTCCTGTCAGGCTGACTGAAGTGTGATAACTATGACCACCGTGCCTCTGCATAACGTTCGTCTGCTGTTCAAGTTCTTCAAGTGTCAAAGAAAGAAAGGATTCACATCTGACAAAGGGTTAGGGTTGGTGTTAGCAATCTCTGCGCCCTAATGCTACGTTTACATTATTTTCCCGGCGGCCACGGCAGTCACGTTTCAGGCCACCGTGGACAAAACGGGGTGGACGTGAGACAACGGGGGGGGGGGGGGGGGGGGGGATGGGATGGGTAAATGTGACAGGCCGTGATTACAGTGGATGCCGGGCGAGATTATTAAACTGTCAAAAAAAAAATTGCCACGGCAGTCACGGTGCAGATGAGAAACCTAGTAGGCCGTAGTAAAACTGGGTGAATGCAACAACACGTGACAATACGTAAAATAGGCCGTAACAGTGGCGTAGCTAAGATTTTTTACAAGGGGGCAAATTCTGCATGAAGGTAGACCCGCATTTTTTTCTTCCCGCCAGCCCTCCAATGGCGGGGGGGGGGGGGGGGGGGGGGGGAGCGGGGGTGGCGGCCATAATTTTTTTTTCTCGCAAGCCCTCAAAAAAAGTCGCTCAGTGGGGGGGGGGGGGGAAGGGTTAGCACATGTTTTCCTCCATAATTCTCTGACAAGCAAAAAAAAAAAAAAAAAAAAAAGGGTCCCCCAAAACAAATCGAGGTAAAGTTGACAGGGGGGGGGGGGCACTCTGCCACCCTTCCCCCCCCCCTCAGCTACGCTAGTGGGCCGTAACAAAACTTGGAGTGGGACGGAAAGCATGTGTATTCCCCGGCATATTACGGTCCTTTCAAGTTTTGTCATGTTCTGCCAGGTTTAGTGGGCGTCCTGGCGCAATACGGTTCGTTGCGTTCTACTACGGTCTGACACGGCGCGCGCGACGTTGGAGGGAATACAGAAAAGCCGGACCCGGCTGCGATCCCCACTGGTTTACGTGTAAAATATTACTTTGTGCGAGCTCGGATACCATAATCACAGTGCGATTTGATCCGCTAAATTTTTGTTATGACAAAAGTTACTGTTTGTGTTTACAAGTCCTGTTTTCCTAATGCTACTGGAGCACAGAACATGATTTTTTAAATGTGAGGACCCCATGATTGGCAAGTCGCACATGTATTCTTTGACTCTTATCTTTGTTCTGTATATAAAAGATATATTGACTGCTTTGATATTCGAGGCATAGTTTTTTCTATAGGCTCAAAGGGACCTTACATCCTGCTATGACCCCTCGGCGCTCCTCGGTGTCATAGCAGGATGTAAGGTCCCTTTGAGCCTAAAGAAACAACCATGCCTCTCATAGCAGTAAATATATCTATAATAACGCCTTTTAAATCTAAGAGCTGGAAACAAGTCCTGAAAATTGCAATTATTTTAATGTTTATTTGGGTAGTAACCATCTAGATTGTTTAGATAATGTTTTGAGTGCTCCTGATAACTCATAAAAAAGTGTCAGTTTTGTTGCACATTTAAAATAACCCCCTTTTTTACAGAAGAAAATGATATTGTTTGCAAACATTCTATTAAGAGTCTGTTAAGGCTGTGGTCCTCTGGGGACTATAATTCCATATCTGGTAGAAATGGTAGAGAACCATAGGCGCCGGAAGTGGGGGGGGGGGGGCAGGGGGGGGGGCGGTCGTCCCCCAAACGAAAAAATGGAGGGGGGGGGCAAAATGCATTCCCCCCCAAAAGCCCCCCCTTAAAAAAAAGAATCAATAGTAAAGGAGTAAACTTACATCATAAGACACACTGACACCCTCAAAGAATGATATTGGGTTCTAGTCGCAGAACGTATCCATCATAAGAGCATTTCACTACGCTTTTTTAAAAATCGTGTGTATATTAAAAGCTTGATTGCTTTATTACGTAATTGTAAGCCTTTGTATTCATGTTTCGTATTCATGGAGATCACTGAAGACAGATGAAGCATTCAAACTTTTAACTTTAACGTAGTGGAGGTTTTGTATTAGACGTGTTTAATAGCGAAATATTCTGAAATGTGTGTACGTGCGTCTGTATTGTTGTGAGAGGGTGGGAAAGCGTGTGTGTTTTTTTTAGGGGTGAGAAGACATGAGCCCTTGAAAGGTGAGCCCCCTTGAATGTTTGCCCCCCCCCCCTCCCCCCAATCCCAAACTGCTTCCGGCGCGCCTGTAGAGAACGATGGGGTTATTGCTCCGGTGACAATTGCTCCGCTGTAATTTCGCACATTAACCGAACTCTAAATATTAACCTTGGATTAAATACTGTACCTAACCCTAACCCTACACCTAACCTACAATCCATTTGCCACCCTGACCCTTACCCTTTATCTTTGACGAAATAGATCCAGGAACATCGGTCGCCAGATCATAATGTTTGAGTATTCCTTTCGGAGCTTGCTTTACCTAATATGGGCGCCGTTGCATAAAACTTACCGTTAACGGTAACTCTGCTATCAATGGTAACTACCATGGAAACATCACTCAACAGCCAATCAAAATCAAGGTTTTCATGGGAGTTACCATTGATGGCAAAGTTACCGTTAACGGTAAGTTTTATGCAACGGGGCCCTGGTGTGCCTGTGACCACTGATCTCTACGTAGAGATCAGTACCTGTGACAGTTGTCTTGTTCTGTCCTGTGTTGTCCTGTCCTGGTTTTGTCCTGTTCTGTCTTGTATTATCTTGTCAGTTTCTTGTTTTTCCTGACTTTTGTTTGTCTCCCCCCCCCTTCTTCCCCCTTTCTTCCCTTTTTCTTTCTTTCTTTGTCGTGTTTTGTCCTGTACTGTTGTCCTATCCTGGTTTTACCCTATCATGTCTTGTCCTGTTCTGTCTTGTATTATCTTGTCAGTTTCTTGTCCTCTGAGTCTCGTCTTGTCATTTAGTGTACAGCATCTTGCTATGAAAATTTTCATCATTATTGATAGAGGATTCGTGACTATTTACTTAATTATGTTGTTATGAGAGATATGCCAATATATATTTTTTCAAAAATGTATTTCACTTCCAATCTGCCATGTTATAAAAGACAGTTATGTTAATGTTATATTTATTTTTGGGAACCTACACAAACAAGCTATGCTTTGCATAGGTTTCTTTTTCATTTCATGATTTGTACTTTGTAAATCATATTGTTTTGTATTTGGAAATGAAATGAAATAAACCTTGCATCAAACCTTGCAAATGGACGTCTATACTAAGTCTTATTCAACGTAGAGGGAGATATTCTATTTTTTTGAAAACCATGCTTTGATCAAATTGATTGCATACGTTTGAATTTCAGACGTTATGACGGCATTATGTCCATCTTCAGTTATTTTCCCATCATATAACCCTCTACTGGAAAAATAACTTATGATTTCTCGATTTTTTATCAATTGAAATGGCATTAAAATTAAAAACTTTGCCATGCCATTTTAAAGAGGCTTTGATGTCATGTGTGACCAACGGTTATGTATACAGGAGGGGAAGATGTTCTATCTTTTTGTGTAACAAGTGGACATTAAAAAAGTTTTAACTACGGCAAGTATGATGGGTCATGATGGTTTTTCATTATACATTGAAAAAAAAGAAGAAAAAAAAGTCGATTCGAAGGAAGAGAAGATAGAAAAAAGAAGAAGAAGGGATTAAAGACTAATAAAAATAAGATGAGAAACAGGAGAAGAATGGAAGTTCTGAGTGATCGAAAAAATTTTAAGCAACAATCACAACAATAACAAATGACCCGGCGTGAATTTCTTTGTGTTTTATGTCATATAATTTTATTCTATTCCTGCTTCATTGTGTCTGTAATGCTGGGGAGAGCAAATTTCAACGAGTTGTAGCCAAAGCATAAATCATCATAAATTTTATCATTACCATTAGCTTCTTTTAGGGGACCAACTTAAATCTAAAATCATGCTATCACTTTTAACACATGATGGTTAAGAAGACATGTACAACCATGATTCGATTACCTACATGTATTGCATTTTCTTTGTTAGACTGCCTCATCTTTTTTAAGTGAAGATTACTGGGAAATTATTTTCACATTCCAAGCCAACGGTCACGATACTGCACTTACCATCAGAGTCACAACAGGTTCATATTTCACGGTTCTCCAACTACAGGGAAATAGGGTAATTGATACAATGGAGATTCGGTTAAAGGTCTTTCCCGTGAGGACGGGATGTTTTCACTTTCACTTACTAAATTACAAGCAGGGCGGGGGAGGGATGTGGTGGTGGTGGTGGTGGGGGGGGGGGATGGTTCAGTTTAAATAGTTTTAAATCATTGTTTCTGTGAGTTTTTTTTTTCGTTCACCTCCATGGTTATTGCATAGATTGTAATTTCCTATTCTCAAACTGAAGGAAACTGAAAGTACAAGTTTAGATTTCAGTGTGACATTATCATTTTTTTTCCCACTCTGCTTAGAGAGAAAAAAAAGTTATTGATCCCGGTATATTTACAATATTGAATCCTTTTGATATATCTATATAGCAATAACAGATAGTTATCAAATAAACAGAAAATATTGCGCATTCATTCTCACACACAAAACTGAGAGAAGGCACTTATTTCCTTGTAATTATCTCTTCCTTGTTTGTTAAAGCAAACCAGCATAATCACCACAATGTTGTCTGGATGTATTATCGATTATTGTGTTCCTGTAGCATCATATGAAATGTAATTCATTGCAAACAATATACTACGGGCAGATATAATTGCTTTCGCAATGGGATGTGCTTGTATTGTTAAACCGATACCTCTTCAGTGTGTTATTTTTTAAACTGCAATTATTCATATCATTTTGGCAGTCACGCTATTTCGCAATGGATATTGTAATCTAAGCAAAATATTCCTTCAGGACATGTTACATGTGAATTCAATTCCTCATCTGGACTTTGGACTTGATACATACTGGCGATCACGCACTCGTGATTTCCTTTCATGCTGAAATTCTCTTGATTCAAATTAAAATTTGATAATAATAACAAAAGAGTGGCATGATAGGGATTAGGGGTATCGAGGGTGGGATGACGCTTTTTCCTTGTTGAGGGGGAAAAGTGAAACCCCCTTCGGCCGTTTTGAAAATTGGATCTACTATCCCCCCCCCCCCCCCCCGCAGTATGAACAATTGAAAATCTAGAGACCTTTTTCTTTCTCCCTGTCTCTCCATTTTTGTTACTTATTGGACAAATGTTGTTACTTGAACTTCTCGGCAAATTTGGTTCGACATCCCCGCATCCATATGGATTGGTTTCGCCTTGATGTTTTTTTTGTGTGTGTGTGTGCCTAATTTAAGCTCGTTGCTTTCCAACCGTCATATCCTTTGATCCGATACTAACTTTGCACTACGTGCATGGAATAATACAGTTTTGAAACGGTCGTGCCGAAAAAAAACGAATGAAACATCTTTGACTGTTTGTATCATTAATAAGGGGAATTGCTAAATTTGCCATTCTAAATCATGTTAGTCACAGCATAAAATACGATGTAAGCTTGGTCACTTTAGTCTCCGTCATATACATGTATATCCCGCTTGTAATTTTTTTTTGCATGATATATATATATTACTTTAAATCACTCGATGTTCATGACCATAATGTTTAAATTTTATGTGTACGCAGTATATAGGTTACAAATGTTGTTTTAAAATGTCCCATCCGAAATACACGGAATCGCCCATTAAGAGAGTAGTAGTCTTGCAAGAAATGGGACAAACGTATAAATCACAGCCATCTAAATTTCCCATTTAGAAACAAATCAATTAATAAAATACCTTTGCCATGACTTTTTCTCACATGTTTTTGCTCACTCATAATAATCACAAGACGTACCCTGGAATAGTGAGGTTATATGTGCCTACCTTAATTTTATTTATGTTTTGATGGATATCAAATTATAAATTTAACCGGATTGCCCTACCATGAAATATGAAAACAACATTATGATATCGATTAAACAGTCCTATACCATACACATTATCAAATTTGATTAAAGGCATGCATGCATCATACATTTTATAGTCCTGGTCTATGCAATACAAGACTCAATGAATTAATCTTCAGTAAACTTTCACACAATACTGAAGGTTAATTTCAAGACCTGTTAATCATGAATGATCCTGTTTGTGATACACGATATATCTTAAGTACCCCCTTCTGATTGTCATATATAGCCTGTCTCTTTATATGGCTAACGTTTATATTGCAGAAATGTTTAAATCATTTTGCAACAAATAAGTTTTGCTTTTAGAATAATATGATTAATATGAGGACACGTGCAATCTAAACTCTGCCATCTACAACGTTTTCAAAATGTAATAAATTATATAAATATATATATACAAAGGCGTAGAGTTAGTCCAAACATTGAGGGGGCAAGGGCATCATGGGGGGGGGGCGGTCTTACTTGGGAAATGAAATGCGAATTTACAAGGCCATCGATTAGGGGGAGGGTGTCCTATCGTCTGCTTTTCTTTTACTTTTCCCCTAATTCTCACTTCCTTTTCTTTCTTTTTCTTTCTTTCATCTTCATTCGAGGGGGGGGGGGGGTGCCCTCCCATGCCTACCTGTAGCTACGCCACTGTATATACAGTTGGGCCCGCCCTGCCCGGAAATTAACATACACCTGCCAGAAAACCATTGTCCCTTGTATTTTCACAACTTCAACCATTCCTGCCAACTTTTCTCCTCGTGGCTTTCATTTAAACGTGAGACAATAGAAAAAAAAATGTGCTGAATTTTACAAACAGAATGGGTGTGGAATGTGGAATAATCAGCAAAGAAATTGAGGGGGTTGAGCCACTACAAAGAACACAATTTTTCGGTGCCATTAATGCACCTACATACATAGCTATCAATCCAATTAATCGGAATGAGTACCACTCAACTAATTTCCGGAGAGGGGGGGGGGGGGGGGGGGGGTCAGCACATGAAATATGTCCTGTTATGAGGACATTTGTTAAATTTGCTCCAACAAGAAAAAATATAAAAAACAAACAAAAAAACTTCATCACTTTTGTTATAAGCACGCCCCAGGAAATCCGAACACATCGCTCCTATCCTCCGATCTTTGCACTGGCTCCTAATTTCACAACGGCTACAGTTCAAGATCTTGCTCTTAACATTCAAAGCTAAACATGGTCGCTCCGACATACCTCACTGCACTTATTTCTCCAAAATTGTCGACTTGTTCCCGTAGACTCCGATCCACAACCCATGCACACCTTGATCCCGCACCTGAACTAGATACGGTGATCGCGCCTTCTCCTCAATCGCACCTAAACTTTGGAACAGCCTCCCAAAGGAAGTCCGTGATGCCCCTTCCTTGAAAGCATTTAAGTGTAGACTGAAGACATATCTATTCTCATCCTACTAGTGTTGTAGTCAAGGCCCAAACTCTCAAGGCCAAGTCCAAGTAGCAAGGCCAAGGCCAAGGCTTTGACCCTCAAGGCCAAGGCTAAGGCCAAGGCTTGAAACCCCAAAGCCAAGGCCGAGGCATTAATAAAGAAAGGAGGGGAAATGGCACATACAAAGATGGAGGCTCACATGCACACAACACACGCACACACACACGCACACACACACACACACACACACACACACACACATACACGCACACAGAAAAGAAAGTAGGCACTGTCTTCAAGAACCAAACAACAGCAGGGGTGGCTGAACATTTTGCAAGAGGGGTTGGAGGGGGGGGGGGGGTCATTGCAAAAAAATTAAAATGATTAAAATGAACAGCTATGGAATCTTGATATCTATGTCGATTTCAGTCGAAGGGTTATGCACTTTTGCCCCGCTCAATTTGCTATTATGCGACTTAAATATATTCCAAGTACAGGTGAATAAGTTTATCAGTGATACATCTTACTCTCTAGATGAATATAAGCAGGATGTACAACCAGCATGGATAATTATGTGAAATCTATTCTTTGATTCAAAACTCCCTATCTCGTTCATTATTTTTTTTTGTCTCCATCTCTTCTCCTCCATATTCTTTCTATCTTATTTACTGAAAAACCACTCACCTCGCTCTCTTTTTCTCTCTTTCTCCCCCCCCCCCTCTCTCCCATATCCCTCCCCATCTTAGTAGAGCCCTCCATACACAGAGTTTGGACAACTCGGCTCCAGTAGGTAAGAATATGGCACATGTTGCTTTTTTAGGCAAGTTTGCAACAAAGGAATATGCGCCATGTTGTGTCTATCTGAAACCGAGTTGGTCAAACTCTGTGTATGGATGGCTCTGCATGTTAGTTCACTCTACCGTCCTCTGTAGTTGGTAAGCCCCACATGCAAATCACATTTACTTCTGAAATTTGGATTCAAGTAGGTTATTTGTGTTTTCATATCAATATAGCCGTATGATTATTCACATACGCACGGACTGAGTAATTTAAACGTCCAAACCTGTCTATACTGATTTTTAATGTTGTGCTGTTTATCTTCCACTAATGAGATATAAAAGTAATTTGTAGCGTGATTCAATTATATGATTGTCTACGCTAATTCATGAAAATAAATGCTAATCAATTCATCTTATTACTATGGTGACTGGGCAGGAGTGAATATAAAATATAGATTATCCAAATAATTTGCTTCAGCGTATGGGAAAATGTTCCATTTATTAGAAATAGTACTTTGATCAAGTTTGTTGAATGAGAATGTGAAATTCAAACGTAACTTTAGGCAACCATTCTTTGTGTCCTTCGTGCTAAGAATTGATTTAGCGGAAAATTGATTTATCGGAAAATTTATAAACATGCACTTAGGTCAGTCCTATGATAAAGTTGAATTAAAGAACTATTCCAAACTTCACTGAAACAAGAAACAAGACATTTTGCCGTGTAAAATTGTTTCATTGGCCATTCTTAACACAGCTCATGACGTTATCATTTCTTTTATGTATTAAATATGTACAGACATATAAATATATGCCTAAATACATTGTTTTACATGTACTGGTTGGTTGTCGATTCCGACTGGTGAAATCTCTCCAGATGCATCTAAATGCATCCACAAATGTGAAAACCACTATTTTGCTTTCGTGAAAGAAAAATTTGAAGTTAAAAGACACACCCAAAATGTGATGACCATTTTTCTTCTTGTCAGAGAAATTTAGAAGTGAAAAGTCCCTCTAATAATCTGCAACTGGAGACCATTTCGGTTACAAGATAAAGATGAACAAATGATTATTGTGGTAAATATATAACTTGAGTTAGCCTTCTTGAATTTGTTTCTGTTTCTTGTATAGGGCCGTAAGGCAGACAAGAATCAATACTCATAAAGTATGAAGTATATCCTGGTTGAATAATTCGACACATTACTAGTATTGTTTATGTCTTAACATGGTTCTCGATTAAAATTACTTTGCAGTTGAGTGTAATGGTCTGATTATTCATTTGCGAGCGAGTGAAGCGAGTGAGAAAATTATTTAAGATATTTTGAATAGCAGCGATTTTAATAATATGATAAGAAGACAATGGTAAATGCGAGCGAGCGTAGCGAGCGAGCTTTGGAAAAACTTTTGAAAAAAAATTGTCCTCCTTCCTGATATGACTTAGGTTCACTGTTCATTCTTGTATAATTTAGGGAATCGTGCCCCTCCTGCCCCCTGCTCCACTGCCTCACATTGTGCTGATATCAGTAGGGGAATCTACTATTATGAAGCCTCTCTGATTATTTGGAGCTAGGACTAGGTATATGGCTCTTTTGTGCAATTTAGGGCACAGTTTGTAAGCGACATCGGGGTATATAGGTAAAATATATTAGATATATATAGGTATATTGGTAGGGCACTTATCAGAAGACAAAAGGGGCACTTATCAAAAGGGAAAATAATACTATTAGAAAGAAAAAGGGGAACTGATCAGAAGTAAAAGGGGCACTGAAGAAGAGGCATTTATCAGAGGTGAAAAGGGCGCTTATCGTAAGGAAAAATTGCACTATTAGAATGGAAAATGGGCACTAATCAGACGAAAACAGGGACACTTGTCGGATTTCAAAGGGGGCACTTGTCTGAGCTTAAAATGGGCACTTATCAGAAGGTAAAAAAGGGCACTTATTAGAAAGAAGAAAGGGCAGTCATACGAAGAAAAAGGGTCACTTATCAGAAGAGAAAAAGGCAGTTATCAGAAAGAAGAAGGGGCGCAGTTACGCGAAGGAAAAGGGGCACTTATCAGAGGTGGAAAAAGGCACTTATTAAAAGGAAAAATTGCACTATTAGAACGGAAAATGGGCACTAATCAGACGAAAAAAGGGCACTTATTAGATTTTAAAAGGGGCAGTAATGTCTGAGGTCAGAGGGGGCACTTATCAGAAGGTAAAAAGGGCACTTATGAGAAATAAAAAGGGGCACTATACGAAGAAAAGGGGGCACTTATCAGCTATGAAAAGGGGCACTTTTGGGGTACTTGAAAAATGGGGGGGGGGGGGGGGGGGACTATGCCCCCTGCCCCCCGGGAGCGCCGCCTCTTGCTATGTGAGTTTTAAGATGCATATAGTGATAAAAACCGAGGAAAATAGTACAGGAAAGTCGCACCCGTATATAGCGCCTATGGGTAATTCGGGCAGGATGCGGACTTTTTGCCCGGATTAAGATTAAGTGCTCTAGTGTCTATTACAGGATCTCTATGGTCACACCATATACAGCCCTCTAGGGTGAGATACAGACATTCCATGGTGGAAGTAATGTAATACATGTACATGTACACAGTGGCGGATTTAGTGGAGGGGGGGGGGGCACTTCCGGCCCGTGCCCCCCCCTTTAAAAGAAAAGTGTACATTGTGCCCCCTCTTATTTCAATTGTGCCCCCCTTTTTTTCCAAATGATAACACTTTTTTTTTTGCTTGTCAGAGAATTCTGGAGGCAAACTGGACCCCCCAAAACCTGATAACCATTTTTTTTTTGCTTGTCAGTATTTTTCTGAGATTTGTGTCCTCCCCTTTTACAAAATTCCGCCCCTGCATGTAATATATTTTTTTCTTCTTCACAATTGCAGTTGTTATCAGGCATTGCCATCGATCAATACCACCTTCATAAATGAATGGGCAAATTCATTTTTTAATGAACTGCTTATTTTCCCCCAGATTCAGCTATGCATGCTAACAACAGTGAAGCTGCAGAGGCCCTTCTGAATAGCATGATAGTGGGGCTTATGAAGCAGACGATGATACCTCGGTCTGGTCCGACTCTGAGGACGAATTTCCAGAGGGAGAATATGATGCAACATATTCAATACTTCACATTGAGGAGCCGGATGAGGAAGAAGATGATGTCCCACTCAGTAAACTTTAAAAAAAAAATATATATTTACCCTTCCACAGTGCTCCTTTATTATTTATAAACATTCATTTCACAAAAAATTCGATACATGCACTATTCCATGACATTGTCAAATAATTATTCAAACATTAGAACATAACGAAATAATCTCGGTCACATTGTGACATAAGATAGGACATAGAAAATATAATTTGTATTCTGCATATATAGCAATCAAACAAACAAAATTTAAACAAAAACATTCAGAAACATTTGGTAAAATGAAACCATTTTTTCATAAAATTCTTTTCTTTAAGACTTGTTTTTGCTAGTAAACTGATGGCCAAGAAGGATGCACTAGAAGCTACTGAAACAGATACCAATGCCGATGATGAGGGAAATGATGAAGATGACTAGCCCCTCAGTGCTCTTACATGTCAGCAAAAGAGAAGGTGGAAGAGGAAAGAAGCCGTGACAGACCAGTCCCTTATCGAAGAAAATGAGGATTAATGCAACAAAGATGAATTTGCACACTGCTGTTGTCCCACAGACGTTTTCTTGACAGTCTTGACAAAGTCATTTGCGAAAAAAAAAAATGTTTGAGACAGGCGAGTTTGCAGTCCAGAAAGGGCGGATGTTCATCCCCGTAACGGATGAGGAGCTTCTAGGATTTACAGGAATCAATTTCTTCATGGGATAACATCATCTTCTATCTAGGAGAGACTATTGGTGCTCTGATCAAGACCTTCATGTGGCCATCATTGTAGAAACCATGAAGTGTCGTGTTGATTGTTGTATTGTATTGTATGATTATTATACCAACCAAATTAAAGTAACGGATACAATCAAATAAAGTTTTGATTAAATGCTTATTAAAATCATTCCTAAAATAAAAAAAAAAGGAAATTCTAATTTTCTTATTACTTGACATATACCTAAGTGTAATGAAATGACACATCCTTAAAAAAATCAATGACATGCACATATAAATGTTATACAGCAATACAGTTTTTTACATTAAGTCTCATTTGACATATTAGCAAATTAAAGTTTTGGATAAAGATAACCAAGTTATCATGTACATGTACTATAGTTTGTATGGTGTCCTCATTAATATTGGTGATGTGTATCTGCTGAAGTGTGAATGTTTGTAAATGTAATAATGGAGTGGAAGTGCTGGGACTTTTGGGACATTTAAGTCCCAGGGCCATTGGTGAAAAAATTGATAGGTCATCAGCCTGTCTGGACTTCAAAGTCCCGCTGCTAATTAGCACTGATAATTAATGAGCAAAAATACTTTTCCATTATTGAAGGCGTTTTCCCATAATATTCAGGGTGTAACTAACGCAGAAAAAAATCACAATCCAAATTTGAATTATAAAAAATAATTTGGGCAGGAAAGGGTTAAAATGTCCCATCCAAAAATACAAGGAACTGCCATTAGGAGAGTAGTGGCTGTAAAAAGAAAGTATAAAGCACAGCCATTGGCATTTCTAATTGAGGACCAAAATCGATTAATAAAATATCTTTGCAATGACCTTTTCTCATATTTTTTGGCTAAATCATCGATGAATAATTGCAATACGTACCATGAAATAGGTTTAAAGATGTGTCTAGCGGCCTCTAGCCTAATTACATTTATGCTTTGACTGGATATTGAATTATAGATTTCCCCGGATCCATGTATGCATCCTACATTTTATATTAATGGTTAATTCAATACATGAATTGTATGACTCACTTACAGGATGAGTTTACATTGCATATATATAGTATATTCTTGAAGTGAAATATTCAGTGCCTACATTCGCATTTTACTTTAAAAAATGAAAAGAAAGGATCGTCAACAATAAATTATTAAATCTTTGAAATGAACTTCCCTTGAAATGAGTATTTACATATGAATACCATAATGTCAGTTCCTCATAAGTTTGTATGTGGAATAATTAATTCTATTCATATTATTTTTCATCATTCTAAACCTGGTCGAATATCCCACTCTATCAGGATGTTTTCTTTAGATTTTATTAAGTATATGTCACTTTGTGAAAAATAGTAGTATGATCTGCTTTTATCATCAACCAGGTTACATATTCATAGATGTGTGTTGCAGTACGAAGTAACAGACTATCTTTATATAAATTTCTATTGCCTTTGAAGAGTGAATTTTTTGTATAAAGATACTTATATTCATTAAAAAAAGATAATTTCTCACATATCATTAGGGTACTTTCAAGACCTGTGCAAATGAATGGATCCTGTCTGTGAAATAGGATGTATCCTAAGTACCCCCTGATGTGATTTATGTCTATATAAGTTTTGCTGTTAGAATATGATAAATATGAATATATCCGCAATCTAAACTTTGCCAGCTGCAACATTGTCGCCATGACTGCAGACATAATGAAGTCATGGTGATGCAACCTGAGCGTGCGCGACCAACACAGATGATGCATGGGGATGATCAGGGGAGCGTTTCATCAAGCGTTTTGTCAGTGATTTTTACTGACAAATTTGCTCTCAGCCAATCAGATGCAAGGATTTCAGTAGCTTATAACAGTTGTCGGTAAAAATCACTGACAAAACGCTTGATGAAACGCTCCCCAGGTGGTGACAATGACAATGACAATGTTTTTTAATTTTTTCATTTCACCCTTGAAAGGGTATTGAAGAAAATCAGGGCCCCGTTGCATAAAACTTACCATTAATGGTAACATCACTCAACAGCCAATCAAAATCAAGGTTTCCATGGCAGTTACCATTGATGGCAAAGTTACCGTTAATGGTAAGTTTTATGCAACGGGGTCCAGATCAAACAATCAAATAAATCATCAGAATTATGTACAACACTTTGATTAATAAAGACATTTATAATATCTACAATATTTACATTCGAGTAATATTTGATTCAGGCAACAATTTAAGCGAAATTAATGAGTAGGCCTAAATAACAATGTATTATTTAAAAAATTGCATAAACAAAAGGGATCGAATAAAAAACAACATAACACATAACAAAATAACACAATTATAACAAAGGTATTTACATGATCCGTATATACAAAACTCTACATCATTTATTTTTAAATGCCACTTAGTGGAGCTTTAATATTTCTATTGTGAATTTTGCTAAATTTGTTAACTGTTTCATACTTCATGAATTAAATAACTGGTTCATCTTGAATGTATTTGGTCGTATTCTAAAATGTGGGTTGATAAATTTTTGCCTCAACTTTTCCAGTCTTTGACATTCAAACAGATAATGAAATTCGTCTCCTAGTTTATTAAGATTACAAAGATTGCATGTTCTATTTTGCCGTTCTATTCCGTTTTATCTATACCCGTAACAATTGGTAACCGATGATTTGCACATCTGAATTTTGTGAGGGCGATCCTATAGGGACATGGAATTTTGATTAAGTAAGATTCAAGACCAACCTGATTTTCAAAAATTCTATAATTAATACATTATGTGCTTTTGTTGACAATGTTTGGTGGTTGCGCGCGCTTTACAGTAACTCGTTTATTAGGTAACAATAAAAGATGACAAAGAAGGATAGTGATGAGTGACTCATAAAGTGCATATATTGTGAGAAGAAGTGAAAGAAAAATAGAAATATAGAAAATAACTCAGTCTGGATAAACATTTGGAAAAATGTTGAGATCAAAATAGTCACTGACTGCTAAGTTTAGAGCAATTTCCAAATAAGAAATTTATCATGATTGAATGATGAGATACCGAACAATTGTAGCACTGTAAATGTATAAGTAGGTTAACGAAAGAATAAGTATCCGCTGAGGAATGACAGATCCCTGTTCATACCTTCCCCTTCGAAACTCCTACTTTTCACAATTACTCGCAGTTCAGCGATTCTTCTTTCGTTCGCTGATTTGTATCCCCCCCCCAAAAAAAAAAAAAATGCACACTTTAACATCCGCCAATGAGTTTATTAACAATTGTATATTATTATGTATATACAATTGAGAGAAATGAAACTGAGAGAGTAATGGTGGCGTAGCTTAAATGAAAGTTCAAAGTTTGTCAAAGTTGAAAAATTTTCAACCTCGATAATTAATTCCTTTTCCCCTCATATTTTCAACCTTTCCAGAAATTTCGAAAGGGAGGACATCTCTGAGGATCTTTGATTTCAGCTACGCAGCCATTATTCTCTCATTTTCATTTCTCTCAATTGTATTTATTTCGACGAAAGTTGTCAAAGCTGTTGTATATGTTATTTCCTTACACTTGTATATATATATATATATATATATATATATATATATATATATATATATATATATATATACATATATATATATATATATATAGTACCCATATATGTATTGGTATATATGTATATATATATATATATATATATATATATATATATATATATATATATATATAAACAAAATATGAAAGTTCTGCGTCGGGGTGTAAATAATATATCGAAGTTGATAAAGGTCTTTGACCGAAACGTCAGTAGAAATTTTTGGCTCCTGCGGTGTTTTTATTTGACTTCTGAGTATTTACTCTTTCCTCGATATATATATATATATATATATATATATATATATATATATATATACCGTATATATATATATATATATATATATACACACAAGTGTAAAGAGATAACATATAGGGGTAATATTATTGCGCCTTGAGCACCATTCATGGTGGATATGAGCGCTATATAAATATCCAATATTATTATTATTATATATTATATATACAACATACATTTTCTAAACCTTTGCAAAAATTTCAAAACGGAGGACAGCTCTGGGGAACTTCGATTTAAGTTACGCAACCATTATTCTCACATTTTCTTTAATCACAATTATACAGTGCGTCCAAGAAAAAATGAAACCTTAAAACAAAGGCTTATTGTGAACAAACTATAAGCTGTATGAATATAATACTTTGTTTTCCACGAAGTAAAAGTAATAAGCTTTTAGATGATAAATTGATGGCATTAATCCGTACATTCTTCACAGAGCAACATTGTTTTGAAAATGGCATGTAAAAATTCTTTTGTGCCAAATTGTGATGAATCCTTGAAAACGTCAGTATCACGTGCGAACATGACGTAACATGCGTAAAGAAAATGTAAGCTTTAAAAGATATGATACACAAGATTCCCATAGTGTGGTGATATGCATTCAATCAGAATTTTCATAAAACATGGGCCAATGCCAATTGCCTCGGGTGGCAGGGCCGTACACCCCTGAAATTAATTAATAAATATCCATTGAGCGATGAAAAAGTGTCCCTTTTGTAATTGAAAAAGGTGCCCATCCTGAGGAGGAGAACTGCCATATTCTGATATTTTTCCTGCCTCATGTGCCCTTTTATACCATACTTTACCTTTTGATGACAATGGAAGGTGCCACTTACTTATTTTTTAAATGAAATATCACCTTGCTCTCTGCTTTGTTTTTTTAAAGAAGTTGCAGTTCTGAACAATGCAAACATTGATTTTATGTACAATTTCTTGACAAAGGAAGCCCTTTCTTGACCCTCACCGTCAACAAAAATTGTACCATCTTGAATTTAATGATGAGGGAATTATCATTACCCTCTTTATTAAAAGAAACACATGAAAGTAATCTTTTCATTAGATTAATTTTTTTTTTCTTCTTCAGGTCATGTTCGCATGTGATCCTATCGTTTTCACTGTTTCACCCAAATCTGGCACAAATGGATGTTTACATGTCATTTTTAAAATGATGTGGCTCGGTAATGCATGCACGTAGGAATGCCATCAAGGTATCATTTGAAAGCAGAATATACTTCTACTTTATGGAAAATAGATAATTTAGGTCATAGAGCACATAGGTGGTCACAATACACTTTTGTTTTATGGTTTTGTTTTTTCTGGGATGCACTGTATATATATATATATATATATATATATATACACACACACATACACGCACACACACAAACACACACACGCAACAACAACAACAACAAAATGTTATTATGATTCAAGTGATATAATCAATGCATAATGAATTATTTATCGTTTCACGTCGTCACGCTGCCAACACTCTCACAATATTTTCTGAATTGAAAAACATTTCTTCAGTAATTTCTCTTCATTGAGAATCGTTTAATAAATGTATTTTGCCATTTCGTAATAACACCTTACAGCTGATATAATTTTCTCAAATCAAGGCAAGGCAAAGCATTTGATTCAGCTGAAATTTTTTTCTCATCTTAAAACCATGAAAATACAGTTTATTACATTATTATTTAGACCGAGATATCCAAACAACTTATTTTGTGGTTTGTAAGTATAATTCTTCAACCAGTATTATGCAATACCCAGTGCAGGGGCGGCGCTCCGGGAGGGGGGGGGGGAGCAAGAGGGCACAGTACCCCCACTTTTCCAAGTCCCCCAAAAGTGCTCTTTTTATTTCTGAAAAAATGCCCTCTTTCTCTCTGATAAGTAGCCTTTTTACTAATAAAAAGTGCCCCTTTTCCTTTCTGATAAGTGCCCTTTTTCTCCTTCTAATAAGTGCCCCTTTTGAAATCTGATAATTGGCTCCTTATCTCTAATAAGTGCCCTCTTTTCCTTTTGATAAGTGCAATTTTACTTTGGAAAGGTGCCTATTTTTCTTTCTTATAAGTGCCCCTTTTCAAATATAATGATTGTCCCCTTTTCTCCCTAATCTGTGTCCATTTCTCCCTTGATAAGTGCATTTTAATTCTGATAGGTGCCCCCTTTCCATTTTTTAAAGTACATGTACCTATTTTACCCTTCTGATAAGTGCCCATTTCAAGTCTGATTAGTGCCCCCCTCTTTCCTTCTGATAAATGCCATTTTCCTATCTAATATGAGCCCTTTCCCTCTTCTCATTAATGCCCATTTTCATCTTCTGATAAGTGCTCCCTTTTAGCTATATTTTCCAACTGTTTCTTACAAAAAGAGGCATATCGGTGCGGCTTTATGTAGTAGCAGGTACAAATATACTACAACTACAATGTAAGGCAGTGGAGCTGGAGGCTAGAGGGGCACAATGTCCCTCACTCCGATGTGCCCATAATTTACACCAAGTATAAGGGCAATATTTTCTAAAAATGTCTCATTGAGACCTGCATCCGCGTAAATCACTTTCTGAAAAGCACCCTAAACGGGGATTGCAGTAGGAGTCGGTTAGGAGTAGTTTTTAAACCCTAAACAGTGAAACCCGTCTAACATCTCTGATTTTTATACCCCTTCTTCTTATCACCTCTGAATTTGATACCCTTTTTCTTGATTTTTGCAGTTTTTAATACCCTAAACGCGTAACCGGGTTACGCGCCTAATGCTGAAAAAGTACTCTTTTTATCCGTTTTCCTGTACGCGGATGATGTACAGGTCTCAATGAGACATCCCCCCCCCACATAATTTCCTGTCCGGGGTCCTGTCATGATGTGCCACACGTATGGAAATTAACGTATATTTTCTTTACCCAAGTCTTATTCAACGTAGAGGGAGATATTCTATTTCTTTGAAAATCATGCTTTGATAAAAGTGATTGCATACGTTTGAATTACAGACATTATGAAGGCATTATGTTCATCTCCAGTTAATTTCCCATTATATAGCCCTCTATCGGAAAAAAACATTATGATTTATAAATGTATTATTAATTGAAATGGCAGTAAAATTTGATGACCAACGGTTATGTATACAGGAGGGGAAGATGTTATATCTTTTGTGGATCAAGTGGATATTAAAAAAAAGTTTTAACTACGGCAAGTATTAATGATGGGTCATCATGGTTTTTAATCATACATTGAAACAAAAAAGAAGTCGATTCGAAGGAAGAGAAGATAGAAAAAAGAGGTAGAGATGAAAGACGAATAAAAATAAGATGAGAAAAAGGAGAAGAATAGAAGTTCTGAGTGACGGAAAAAATTTAAGCAACAATCTCAACAATGACAAATGATTCGACGTGATTTTTTTGTGTTTTTGTGTTTTTATGTTTAATATTTTTATTCTATTCCTGTTTCATTGTGTCTGTAATGCTGTGGAATGTAAAATCCCACGGTTTGTAGACCACGAATAAATTATCATTAATATTACCATTTTCATTAACATCTTTTAGGGGAACAACTTAAATTCAAATTCATGCTTCCATTGTTGAGAATATAACCTTCTTTCGATTACCTACTACATTTTCTTTTCTTTATTAGGCTAGGTCGCACCCAAATTCATATTCAACGGTTCCCTTACTCGAGAGAAATCGAGTCCTTGACACAATGAACTTTCTGTTAAAAGCTTATTCGCGGGACAGGATGTTTTCACTAACTAAATCATAAGCAGCGCGGGGGTGGGGTGGGGGACGCAACGCTGGTTTCTTTCGAATAGTCTTGAACCTTTCTTTCTCATGCTGTTTGTTCACCTCCATGGTTATGCCTATTTTGTAATTTTGTATTCTCAAAGAAGAAAACTGCAATACAAGAATCAATAAATTTAACTGTGACATCATCATTTTACGCCACTCTGCTTAGATAACATAGTTATTTGTCATTGTGTATTTACCATATTGAACCCTTTCGATATGGTTAGTATGGCCATAACAGATGGCTATCAGATATAATATTGCACATATTTCATTCTCACTCACAAAACTGAGAGAAGAGAAGGCATACTTATTTCCTTGTAATTTATCTCTTCCTTGTTATAGCAAACCACCATATCACCACAGTATTGCCTGAATTGCCTGAATTATTGATTGTGGTGTCATTGCATCATTCGAAATTTAATTCTATGCAAACAATATACAACAGGCAGATAGAATTGCTTTCACACTTAGTTCTGGAATGTGTTTGCATACAGTCAGACCGATACTTACTTCAGGGTTACTGAATTACATTTTTGTATTCAAATCATTTTTGCAGTTTCGCTAATGGGCATGGGTTCACATGTGCAATCATTCATTCGTGTGGACTTTGGACTCTGACAAAGACATCATTTCCTGCACTGCTGAACGAACAGAAAGCTTTCTTACACAGCCAGCACATGATTTCCTTATTGTTGTTCAAATAATAATACGATAATGAAAAAAAGTTGCAGAATAGGGATTAGGTGTGTCGAGTGCGGGGGTGACTTTTTTGTTGTTGTTGGGAAAAAAATTGAAACCTCCTTTGGCAGTTTTGAAAATCTGACAACCAGCCTTTACTCCCCCCCCCCCCACCCTGCAGTCTGCCAATTTGAAAATCTAAAGACCCCTTTCTCTCTTTCTTTCTTTCTTTCGTTCTTTTCTCTCTGTTTTTATTTGTTAGACAAAATTTGGCTCTTGAACTAGTAGGCAAATTTGGTTCGACACTCCCGCAGCCAGAATGGAGTGGTCTCGCGTTGCTTGCCATATCTTTTGTTCGTTCCGATACACACAATCTATCATATTACGTGCATAGAATCAGTGGCGGCACCAGGATTTTTAAAGTGGGGGGGGGGGGGGCAAATGGGGGCAAAAGAAAATGTTGGGGGGGGGGGCAAGGGCGGACAAAAAAAATTTTGACACTTTTTGTAGTGAAAATGTACAGAATATTCGGCTATTATTATAAACCTACCCAGATATGAGGACATTTTGAGCATCTAGCTGAACTGCCCGATTATAAAGAGGTGTTAGTTATATACTGCGAGCGAGCGAAGCGAGCGAGCAAAAATTTTGACATTTTTCGTAGTAAAAATGTACAGAAATTACATATTCGGCTATAAAACTACCCCAATATGCATGAGGACATTTGAGCATCTTGCTGCCCGATTATGAGGTGGTAGTTATTTATTGCGAACACTTTTTGTCGTGAAAATGTACAGAAATGATTATTTGGCTATAAAACTACCCCAATATGAGGACATTTGATCATCTCGCGGCCTGATTATGTGGTGGGAGTTATAGGCCTGTATTGCGAGCGAGCAAAAATTTTGACACTATTATAGTGGAAATGTACAGAAATTATTCGGCTATAAAACTACCCAAATATGAGGATATTTACACGAGCTGAGCGAACAAATTTGCCCCATGCCCCCCCCCACCTTGATGCCGCCACTGCTTTCCAAGTTTCCGTTTTCTTTCTTTTTCCTTCTTTTCTCCATTCCTTTTTCACTTTTTTCTTTCCTTTTCTTTTCTTTTTCATTTTCCACCCTTTTATTTTTTTTCACTCCGAAAATTATTGGGGGGGGGGGCAACTGGGGGGGGGGGCAAAGCTTCTGACTGGGGGGGGGGGGCAAATGCCCCCCATGCCCCCCCCCCCCCTTGGTGCCGCCACTGCATAGAATAATATTGTTCAGAAACGACTCTGCTGAACAAAAGAAGAAAATGAAATATCTCTGACCGTGTCACGGTATCATTTACAAGGTGAATTCCAAATTGTATTACAGTAAAATGTTAGTCATAACACAAAAAAGTGTAGGCTTGGTGACGGTAATTCGTTATGAGGGGGCGATAAACGGTTCATATACATCCCGCATGACATTTTTTGTGCATATAAATTATACTTTAAATCACTTAATGTGCATGAGCATAATGTTTCTTTAGGACACCACATTTCATGTGTAGGGTCAGTATTGGCTAGAAATGTCGTCTTAAAAAGTCCCATCCAAAAATACAAGGAATCGACCAATAGGAGAGTAGTGGCTGTAAAAAGAACATGGAGAAAGGTATAAACCACAGCCATTTAAACTTCTAATTGTTTGTTGTTTGTTTGTTTGACTGATTTTATTTCTGCGTTCAATAGCATGATACAAAATATAATAATATTACAGAAAAAAGTATATAAACACATCGTCAGACATTAACAATTTACTTCTTAAATACAAAGAAAATATGTATACAATATGGGAAATTAACATTTTGCAATTAACAGGATTTGTGAACGCAGGAGACCGTCATCATGAGCGAGTTGCTTGATGTCGATGGCGGCCTCAATTGAGGACCAAAATCAAGTAATAAACTATCTTTGTAAAGACTTTTTCTCTTATTGTTTGGATCACTCATCGAGGAATAATCAATACCTACCATGAATTATTTAGGTTATACAGATGTGCCTATCCTAATCACATTTATGTTTTGACTGGATATCAAATTATAAACTACCGTGAAATATAAAACTGACAGCATCATGATATCGATTGAACAACCCCAATACGCATGATCTAATCTGATTAAGTCCATGTATGTATCACACATCTTATAGTAACGGTCAATCCAGTACATGACTCAATGTATGACTCATTTAAAGGATCAGTTTACAATGCATATAAGAAAATGTTCTGTTCCATTTTACTTTAAAAAAGAAAAGAAAAGAAAGAAAATGTCAACATAAATTATCAAAGCATTGAAATGAGCTTCCCTTGAAATGAGTATTTATGTATGAGAGCCTGATCGGTTAAGAGTAGGCATTTTGTCCTTCCGTGACATTGAATATTTTATGGATTATAATTTCAGTAGGCGACCATGGGAACCAAATTTTATCAAATTTCAACTCCTTAATCAGTGATGCCCCTCACAATGAAACATAAAATAGCTCTCTCCAATCAAATACTTATTTTCTACAGGCCTTCAAACTTTCAAAATTGGTCAAATGTCCGTCCGTGACTAACTGATCAGGCTCATGAATATCATATGTCATTTCATTATGTGTTTGTGTTGGGAATCATTAATTCAATTCAGATTATTTTTATCATTCTAAACCTGATCGAATATACCACTGTATCAGGATGTTTTCTTTACATTTTATTGATTATATGTGGCTTTGTGAAAAATAGTAGTATGATCTGCTTTTATCATTAATTAGGTTATTTACATAGATGTGTGTTGCAGTACGAAACAACAACTATCTTTTGATATAAATTTCTTAAATTTTGTAAGAGCGACATTTTTGTATAAAGATACTTCTATTTATAAAAAAGAAAGATCAATTTTTACATAGCATTATGGTATTTCAAGACCTGTGAAAATGAATAATCCTGTCTGTGAAACAGGATGCATCCTAAGTACCCCTGATGTCTTATCTTGTCTTTATGGCTATAAGTTTTGTTGGTATAATACGATTAATATGAGGACATCCGCAATCTAAACTCTGCCAACTACAACATTTTCAAAATGTTATACATGTATATATATATTTTAAAAACAGTTTCGAAGCGTGAGCAAAGTTATTGAGAGGGCACTGGCATCATGGGGATGGGGGGGGGGGGGGGGGGAGGCACCGGTCTTACTTGGAAAATGGACAAGGCCACTGATTAGGGGGAGGGTGCGGGAGGGTGTCCTATCGTCTTCCTTTCACGTCCTTTTCACATTCTCTCTTCCTTTTTTCTCCTTTACTCCTTTCTTTCTTTCTCGTCCTTTCATCTTCATTCAATGGGGGGGGGGGGGGGGAGGGGGGATGGAGGGGGACGTGCCCACCCGTGCCCTCCTTTAGGTACGCCAATGTATGTGTGTGTGTGCGTATATATGTATATTGTGATGCAGCAGGAATAGGATGTAGTAATTCAGTAACAAAGACATACCTTACTAAAATTAGATTCCAAATGAAATACACAATAAAAAAGCCTCCATGAATTACAGAATATGATTGATGTGAAGTAATAATTTTAAACAAAAATGTGCGGAATTGCACAAACTCAACTAATTTCCGGCGGCAGGGAGGCCGGGAGGGTTACCACCCGAATTTTCCTATCATAAGTACCCTTTTGACTTTAACTAAATATATTTTTTTATTTGTTACATAAATACTTTTTCACTTTTGTTATGAAAGATGTACAGGGTGAATCCGCGGACGAAGTAAATGTATAGATGAGATATCAAATAATAGCACCATATTTCATATGATATCTATTCAACATGCATGACAATTGGTTCGCGATATTCCGCTTCTGTGCTGAAGAAAACCATACATGTACAATAACAAAAGTGATAATTACGTTCATGAACATATACTAAGTATGAATTAGTTATATGTTCATTTCATATATAGTGGATATCATGTTGCCAAATATACAAAAAACCGAACAAAAAAAAAAAATTGGTTGGCAAGGTTACAATAATTAAAATTATGGTCTTATTTACCTATACGGTATACATCATCAGTATTAAAACTTCTCTGACTGAAACAAATGTAAAGAGAAGGCTAACTTCGGAAGTTAAATATTTGTCACAATATTGGTTCATCTATTATAGCATTGGAACCGAAACGATCTCCATTGGCGAACTCGGTATTTTTTTAAACAATATTTGTCCTCGATTTTTTTAAAGGGTACTTGATGACATGATTCATGTCATTAAGGGAGGCGAGACAAAGAACATTCCCAAGCAATTCACAATATCCTTTGTGCCGAGTCTATTACGTGCACGTTGCAAAATTATCTTTTTTAATGATTGATAACGAAAATGAAACATATCTGCTTATATTCTGATTTGAAATCAGTGAGATGATTTGCAATCCTAAAGTATGTGCTTGGTCATTTATTCACGAGTATCATGACTGCTAGGCTGTGCCGAAACAGGGATGTATATAAATATATATCAGAATCAATGTACTGAATAGACCAATATAGATCTTCGCTATATTTGCAACGAATTGCAATGATCCATTAGTGCCTCATTCATTCGTCACGGCCAATTTAATACATGACTCATTCTACATGACTCATTCTTTAAGGATAAGATCGCGTTGTCCAATATATTCTTCCTATATGTCAGTGTGAAACCATTAATGGGGGGGGGGGGGGGGGCGGGGGGTTTAATCGTTTTTTCCGAAGGTTCATAATTCCAAAGGTTAGTAATTCCGAAACACAAATTTCTCATAGCAGGGGGTTCATAATTCCAAAAATGAAATAGGGTTCATAATTCCGAACATTGGATGCATGCTATTTTATGAATTTAATATGCCATTATGTCACCAATGTCATATTTATTATTGTTCTTTTTATGTGAATGTTATATAATATGTAAGCCATTTACTGTGAGCAAAACAAATATCCATGTTGAATACATTGGACCAATAAATACTATACTATATTATACTATACTATACTATACTATTAATCCGAAGGTTCGTTATTGGTTCGTAATTCCGAAAATGAAACAGGATTCGTAATTCCGAAAATGAAAAAGGGTTCATAATTCCGAAGGTTCGTCATTCCGAAAATGCAATAGAGCCCTACATAACTTTTCGGAATTACGAACCTTCGGAAATATGAACCCTATTTCATTTTCGAAATTACGAACCGTCGGAGTAACGAACCTTCCGAAATACAAACCTTCAAAAAACCTTAGGAATGATGAACCTTCGAAAAAACGACATATAACCAGAAGTCTTTTATCGAATGGCGAGAAAAAGAGAAAGGAGAGCAAAATGTGAAGAATAAAAAAAGAGGGGGGGGGGGGAGATGAAATGAAAAGAAAGAAAGGGGAGATGGGAAAGAGAACGTGAAAAACAACTTTAAAACACCCAATACCCCATAACTGTGGGAATTGTCAATTCGCATTTTATCCTCCAAATATGTGCTCCTCAGTTGTTGGAAGCTGGATCTATATATATCCCCAAGAAGTTGAAAATTCTTGTTTTTCCGTTTTAATGAATCGGGTTTTGGAAGCATTTAGATTGACGCCCCTCAAGATTTGTATAATAAATATCAGCTTTTTCTTAATTGTCTTTTATGGACTTTATAAATGATGTAAGCTGTATTAATACATTTTTTTATCGAGCTAAAACACCTGGTCCAATACCATCTCATAAAATGTTTTACTTGTGCTCTAAGTTTGTGCTGACAACAATGCCTTCGATAAAATTCCTAGTTTGAATTTTTTTTGCCGTACAAGGCAACATATTGTCCCTTATTATATTACATTCCCCATTCTTAATTTTATGAATCAAAAGATAAGTATAGGGACGGAAGATTAAAACTAAACAGTGATTCTTAACCATTGGGTCTTGTCCCCAATGGGGATATTTATCTATCCATTTTTATTTTGTTGGGGGAGGGGGGGGGGGTGAGTAGGTCATAAGTGAAACTAATCCCATTTAAATCTATGTAGAAATGTGAAGTGAGGAAGGTCTTATGATTTTTTTGGGGTATTTTTATGGTCATAATTCTGTGTTTTAAAAAGAAAAAAAATCTATTTTATCATGACGGGACACTTATGTCAAAGGGGCTAAGTTTGGGACTGGCCAACACTGAAGTTTAAATCATGAACAGTTTCTATGATGCATTGATAGAAGTATTCAAAATAAATTGTTGTTCACACCAAAAGGCGATTTGGGAGAGGGTTTCCCATCTAGAGCAAATGGTCTGATTCTAATGTCTTCCCTCACTTTGAAAGAAATTTGATAATGCTTTATATGTCTATTTAGCATATGGGGCTGGGTGGGTAATGAGAGGGAAGTTCCCCTTCTGTATCGTGGTAAAAATATTTCATTGCATACAGTATGTTGGAGGGGAATGCTAAGAAAATTTAGTGATCCAAATATTAAGAAGGTCATATTCATGTGATCTAAAAATGTATTTGTTCTAGGTACCTTTTTACAGCACATGTACTGTATCATGCTCGTACAAGTTTTTTTTCCCACTCCAAAATCATCTGACAAGCACAAGTACGGGCTTGTACGGCCATCTGTATTCATTCGTTATAATCGCTATCAACAGTATTGTAATCACCACAAAAAAAAAGAAGAGATATAGTTACCCCTCTAGGCCTATGGGCATTAGGATAAACCATAAAAGAAAAGGGTAATATGAAAACGTAGTTACTATTAATGTATATAAATCATATAAAGCCAAATATGGGGCTTGCAATTCCATCATGGAAGGCTGAGGGTAGGTAATAACCATGAACAGAAGATATAGAATGAGAGGCCATACTTTGCTTTCCTATGCCCGCCTGCCTCTACGGCGAAAACGATTATGATCTGCTGTTGAAATGAGGCACCACAACATGACTGTCTATCGTGTTTAGTGCCACATCTATCCATTTATTAAAAAAAAAAAAAAAAAATCGACAAGAAGCAATGAGAAGATCCCCCCCCCCCAATATTTCTTTCAGGTCATTTCCGGGCATAGATTGCTGTTTCTATTATTATTAAGAATGTTCGCAATCCTGTTGTTAAACATAAGAGTTTATTTTAGAAATACATACAAATGAAATACTGATGTAGAATGAGAGTCCATATATTCGCCACTCTGCCTGCCTAATCTCTGGCGGCATCAAAGCAACACCAGTATACAAGGGACTGTTGGTGTGAGGCAGCAAAATGCCGTTTTCTATAGTGCATGTATTTACTTTTCTATTATTTTTACCTTCAAACAATTACCTGTGAGGAGAACCCAAAGGTAAAAAAAAAAAAAAACAAAAAAAAAAACTATTTCAAGGTAATAGTTTGTTATGTTTGTTATTAAGAATTTAAGAATGTTTTAAATTCTGACATAAAATGATTAGACTTTATATATTGGGGAATACACAGAAATAATATACTGTCGTAGCATAAGAAACCAGATATCCCGCATAACTTCAGTTCTGACCAAATTTGCTGAAAAAAGGTAGTATTACCTGAACTCTTTTCTAACCCCCCCCAAAAAACAACAACAACAAACAAACAAAAAAACAAAAACCAAACCAAACACTCACACAAATAAACCAAAAAAAAGGCCTGAGATATTCAAATATTTGCTGATAAGAAAAAAAAAAGAAGGTTACTGTCGCACAAAAAGTATTCCTCCAGGAATCCCATCTGAGTTCATATCGTTAACAAGATAAAAATTGCAAGATTTATACCTCTTCAATTCAATAACAATCCCTGTCAAATATTAAGATATTAACATATCAACTGTGATGCTTACGAAAGGGAAGTAAAATATCAATTTCATATCCGGATGTTTTAGCTTGAAAACATACTGAAATTCCTTCCCTCAGGCATATAACTTGAAGTCCATTGCAAATTAAGTTTACTATTTGAGGAAGGCAGGTCCTTGAATATACATCTTTTATAATCACAAACTCTAAATTATTTTTTATGTAGTTCGGTTTCATTGCTAGTTGCAATGCTGCAATAACAAATTATGTTATCCCCTAAGTTGACCTTAATTAAACTGTGACAAAATTCAACACAAACGTGCTGCATTTCACAAATAAGGAATACCATACGACAACATTATTTACATAACTACAACAACAACTGATGGAGAAAATGGAGCCAAAGTTTTACCCTAGCCCATTATCCACTATCGATAAGCAAACGAAACAATAATGTTATGTTTTATTAAAAAAAAAAAAATCATAAAAAACAAACGCGTGATGAAAAGGTCATAAGTGGCGTACCCACAGAATGAAAAAAGTCATTTGTTAATGAAAGGCCGTATCTCATGATTAAAATAATTAATGGAAACATACTTCAACAATTAAAGCGACTCATTATTATCTTATAGTCATGACAACGTTAAATAAAGTATGATTGTAACAATTAGAAACATTTATCATATAAAAATGTATCATTCTGCGCGTTCTTGTCTTCCAGTTGTATATTTGACAGCAGGGTGATTCGTGAATCCCTGATTCATATTTAAAAAGACCGAAAACAACAAAATAATAAAAAATAATAATATAGAATTCATATTTCAATCAGCAACAGGCTTACCACTTGGTGATAGGAAAGACAAGATCATTATTATTTTCTGGGTGCCTATTTTCCCAGATGAATCCTATGACAAGCTTTTTTACCCTTGATGTGTACGTAAAATATGCGAAATCGGTTTTTGGTTGGGGGGCGCCCCTGTGCCCCCCCCCCGATCTGCCACTGCCGATATATGTAGGGCAATACGTCAACTATTTTCTCTGATCAACCGTAGAATGTTCAAGTTTATTAGCATGCTTGTTCAAATTTACCGGGCGGAGGGGGGGGGGGGGTGTTTGTGATTATGATGGTCCCCC
>CM046833.1:6578679-6691179 GCA_025618425.1 Heliocidaris tuberculata
GATTTTTTTTTTTTTTTTTTTGCATTTTGCATTTTGCAGCATAAAAAACTTTGCATTTGGGAGGATTCCTCGGTAAGATATTTTTATTATTTTGCGAGGTCGCATATTTCGACCGAAGGAGAACATTTTGCGGTTTGGAAGTTGTGGGCAAGCACGGACCCTAATTTGACGATTTATCAGAAAATTATTGTGTCTAGCGAGAAGCCTAAGCCAGGTCCTACTGGTCGTCAGGAGCAGCTATAGTACAGGGCCTATGGTAGTCTCAGTTCAAATCCTCTGTTACGCGTTTCGACTGACTAAGGGTTTGTGCATGCGAAATAGTTTCGAACAGCTCTGCTTTTTAGGGCACTTTCAACCACATTGTAAAACACAGGGGAATATCTGGCTAAATAATATCTACGTTTTAGAGACCTTCTACAATATTGTACAGTTTTAAGTCCTGGTATTTTGAATAGGGAAGGTTTGCATTTTAGTCTTCAACCCCCCCCCCCGGATCGCCTTCCATGGTCTCAGGTCACGGCGCACACATGTACAAACAACTTTAAACGTCTGTTACACGAATCTACTATTCAGATACAACAATGCCTAACCAATCAGAATACGCATGTACGTGTATTTTGTAATTATAATTCTAGCTGCAGTTCACTTCAGAAGTTCGAAGGTCCACAGGGTGAATATCACACTAGTGGCATGATCAGCGCACTGACTTTTAAACACTCGCGCATTATGCATGTAGATAGGATAGTTCGTGCTGAATACAAGGAGAACTGTACATGATAATAATATTATCACCTCGGAGGAAGCCACAACTTTAAACGTCTGTTACGCTTTAGTGCCAATATTGCTACTTCTATATTGGAATGAAAAGTGTTGGAACGTTTGGTCACACGTAATATTTGGGACTCGACCTTAGGAATTATGTGAATGTGAAGAAACTCTTCTAAATACGAGGATAAAAGGATACAGTGATGGAGTAGTTAGTTCTACACTGTACCGTATACTGTATTGTATATTTCCTGATTAAATGTATAGGTAATCCCATCTACGAGTTCTTAAGTGATTAAATTTGGTATGAAATGAAATGCAACACCAGTTTCCTGAATTTTCCTAAATAATATGCACGAGAGACCCGTTCGAATTCATATACATGTAGATCATCACTTCGATATAAGCCCCACACCAATCTATTTGCATAATGTGATGATTTACTTCTCAATGTAATCTTTGTTTTTAAAGACACAGTACAGTTAAAGCTTTTCTGAATTACAATTTTTTAAAAAAAAATCACAATCATCACAATCATGCCACTATGCGAAAAACTTGCGCCGAAAACATATAGATGTCAATTCATATGTAATACAAAGATGCTTCTTTTCCCCAAAGTTCGTCGATTGAAGGTCCATCGCTCAAGTTCTCAGTTACGAAGATTTGTTTATTAGAAGGTTCATAATTCTGAAAATTTAATTGGGTTCGTAATTTCGGATTTTTTTTTGGTCTTAAATAACGAGCAGCCCCATATATGTGCATGCACAACCCTTTGATCGTATCATTATTATGATTACACTTACTAATCTAAAAAATTTGAAATTACACAAAACTGTATTATAATATAATAACACATTATAAAGATACAAATTGGAAAAAAAGAGAATATAAGACAAAGATACAAAAAAAAAAAAAAAAATCCAAAGAGAATTCATTTTCAATTTGATGGAGATGGTAAGTACATGACAACGCAGGGGAGTCGGGTGTGGCCATATATGTGTACTGAATTCACTGGAGAGACTGACTGGCGTACAGAGAAAAGAGGAGGTGAAATAAGTGATTAATGATACGAGCAGTGTAGGGGGGAAGATGGACACACTGTATGTGTGCGTGGGTGTGAATATGTGTGTGTTTGTGATAGAGAGGAAAATACAGATTAGAAGAAGTGAGAAGCAGTAAATGTTAAGAGCAAAGTCATCAAGTTGCATCTAAGTCCTTTCATGCCTTTGTGTAATGCTTTCAATGGGCAGACTGAATGGCGTATAAAGGAAAGAGGAGATTCCATGATTGACAAGCAATATAGTAGGATATTATGTACGTGTAGCCTATATATGTGTGTGGGTGTGTATGGGAGTGTGAAAGAGGTTAGAAGAAATACACTGTCAAAGAAATGAGATGCAGTAAAGTAAACTTATGAAATTGCATATGAGTTAGGGGCATCATTATCATTATTACTATTTTCTCACTATTAAAACATTACATGTAATCATGGTTTTCTTTCATCCTTTCACATGTTTCCTATAATATGTGAAATCAAAAGCACACCAATACAACACAAAGTGTTTATGTGAGAATTCACCTAACAATAGAATAAAATAATGTGTTTACATTAATTTCTCTCAGCTCAAGCGAGAAAATGCAATGATTACATAATCTTGATACATTTTTAAAGAATTTAACTACCCCTAAAGAGAAAAATTCAGTAGGTGTGATAATTCAACTATCCATTTTAGAACCGAGTCCATCTGTTTCGTTTTCAGATACCAAACAATACTGGAGGTGAATACTCTTGATATGTTTAATAGTAATAACCACAGTGGTAAAAATAGGAAAACAATAATGATGACGATAATGATAGTAATGATACTACTGAGAGATATGATATTGATGAAAAAAGAAATAAAAGTAATGACTTCAGTAATATACATAATGATGGTGATACTGACAATACTGATTACAATCCTAATAAAAATGTCATGAACAATAATAGTATAAACATATAGGTTTTGATTATAACATTTTCTCTAATGACGTCGTTCGAAATTTTCACGTCATTTGACAACCTGTCAGAATATCAATAATAATCACTCCTTTACACTTTTGGAAATACTAAGAACAATAGATATTCGTCAGTGCTGGTCATCAAACCCTTCAAATTTTATGGGTTAAAGGTAACACCACAATATTTTTATAGCATCAAAACAACCCGTGAATTCCATTCGCCACTTCAACTTTAAATAAACAAAATGAGACAAATTTGATAAAATATATCACACATTACTTTTTATTTACCAAAGTTTATGCTAAGTTCTGGCAAAGCCCCAGCATTTCTTTTGCCAGATTTCTTTAAATTTAGTTTATAAATACCAGGATACTGACAATTCTAAACTGCTGGAATTTTTTTTTCTTCCTCATGTCGTATTTCAAATGGTGAGAGGTGAAAAATTGTGTGCGTACCAAGCTCTGGCACAGAAATTCCCTCGTACGATTGCAATTAACGTGTGAAACACACACTGGATGTGGGTCAACGGATATTCGTCCCAATATCTGTGAGCGGAGCACTACCGGGCAGACGGAGGAAGACGTGGCCTATAGCCTGAAATTGTCGTTCCCTTCAAATATTGATAGAAAATAGAAAAAAAAAAATCACCGGATTGGATGAACGGAACACCAACATAGCTGGAACCTGGATCTGTTAATACAAGTGGCACAATATGAGAACATTATTTATTAAGTTTCATCCCAATGCCCTTTTCGCCACATAATACCAGATATTATCATAGGCTACTAGGTGATAGTGAGTTGTATTAAAAAATTCAATTCAATTCAAATTAATATAATGAAAGAAAGCGCAATCCCAATAAGCATACGATTGTAACGGGTACGCCTGAATACAATATGTCTTTGTCTATCACGAAAGTGATAGACCAAGAGAGGGAGAGAAGAGGATACGAAAATTGGAGTATAGATGAAGGAAGAGGACTGCCACATAGTAACAGTGGAATTGTATGGCATGCATCAAGAATAAAAAACTACAAACTCATACACTGAATATTAGATTTCTTTCTTTCCAATTACTTGAAAACCTCATTGATTTGTAATCATTGTTGGCTCATTGATTATCATTTTTTTTTACGAATAAACACATATCTCATATCGTCTCATCGATTTAACTGAACTAGCAATTTCATATCTTTCATTTTTTTTTCTTTGACCCACTGGTTGTAGTGATTGTTAGATATTAATCTGGATTAAGCTGGCACTGGATTAAGCTCCCCTGGTGCAACCCAGCCTTTTTTCAAGGGTTTTTGGAGTGAAGAAAGAAATGTGATCCATATGTTTGCGACTGTTTCATGATTACTGCATTGGGAACACATATTGCAGTGACACGCATGGTATTTTCTCCACTCAGGCTTGTAGCAGGTGCGACCCAATATAGAATATGATTTTTAGTTGTATGTTTTTTTCAGTTGTCTCTTTGTACAGCTGGAACCATACTTCAGGCTAGGCATTAATATTCCCATACAAAAAAGCGGGATGGCTGCAGCTGCTCAATTCTTATCTGAACTCATTGTAAGAAAATAATGTATAGAATGAACACGATTATTTTTTTCTTTTCAAAATATGCTCGTATATAATTATAGCTGATGGTAAGCACATAATCCTCTCCGGTCGATGTGTAGAAATCCCATTAAATTTGTTCCTCTGATATTCTTTTGACAAGCATTCCTAGGTACCATCAATGATATGTTGATAATGTAAAAAAAATAATAGATAAGATAAGTTTAGTGGGGGAAAGCAACAAAACAAACATAAACAAAAAGACGAAAAAAAAAAGAAAAAAGAAATATAAAATAAAATCTTGGATGAGCCGAATCCACTGTTTTTTAAAGACAATGGACCATTTTGCGGTTATTTGACAGGGGAAAATCAACAACAACAACAATAATAACAACAACAACAAAGGAGAAAAAATACAAAATCTTGGATGAGCCGAATCCACTGTTTTTTAAGGACAATGGACCACACGAAAATTTTTTGCGACTATTTGACAGTAACCTTTTTTCATTACCTTAAAGAAAAGAAAAGAAAAATGTCAGCATCATGCCATACAATGGATATCATTTCCCAATTTTGTAATTTAGGAGCTGACGATAACATCTGCTGGCACCGGCTCACGTAAAGCATCTAAACATTAAAAACCTTCTAGATTACCGTCAATATATCGAATCTATATGAAGAAAACGATAACATCTGCTAGCACCGGCTGACAGAAAGCATCCAAATTAAAAATCTTTTGAATAACCGTCGATGTCTAAAATCATTAGATACGTAGAAAGCGAAACGAGACATAATGAACAAATTTATTAACACTCTTTATAATACAACCAAAAGAACATTTATCGACTCGTACCTATTATATAAACAGTGCATGGTCTATCATGCACTATACTAGATTATGTGCACGACAAATACTACATTATCCTGCGGCAGAGGTGAATTAGACCTGCACGAGGGATAAATTAGTATTTGGAGTTCATATAATCAAGTAATGGTGCATAAATAGAACATGCACTACTTTTTATAGTAAATAGACCCCTAGATCTATAATTGTTATTGTGTATTTGGCCCGTGCAAAAATTTAAGTTATAGTGATCGTGCACTATAACATTTTTTTTACACGTCAGGTGATGCGAATCTAACCAATCACAGCGCGTATTATACATACACTATTTACTACATATATATATATATATATATATATATATATATATATATATATATATCTTGACTGAAGTACATGCTTCGGACTATGAATATAAGTAAGATATAACTAAAAATCCTAATTCAAAGAACTAGGTAGTAAACTTGCGCAGTTTAATCTGCCTACGGCACTGAAATGCTAAATTTTGAATTTGGTATTTGGTAATAACCAACACGCTCTCACCATTTATTATTTTTTTCTAGAAATGATCGCGTTTTCGTGACCTTACTCAAAATAGCATTCCTAAAATAAATAGATTTAGTCTCATACTACGCAAAGGAAAGCAATTGTTAATAGGGTGTGCCAGTTTTATTGGGATTTCACATTATACACACACGTTTGAAATTGCACTGAGTTGACACCATCATTCCTTTCTTAACCTCAATGACAGATAAGAATAGATATCCATAAACATAAAACTAATTGCTCAAATGTTCAAAACTATAGTGAATAAAGTGAATCAACATGAATCATTGTTTGTCCGTGGGAGACTTTTTACTATGCATGGTAACCATCATAATTACAGAGTGTGGTGAAAAGCAGCATTCAAAATCAAGGTTCACGAAATGTCATTGTGTGGTATTTTCTACCACATGGACTTTTCTTCACTGAATAATGATACAAAAGAAATCCAATCGCTACTCTTTTTGTGCGGGCGTGCATGATACACACGGCCTGGTATAAATTTCTCTTGTCTGGGACAGCCGCCAGGAAACATTGATTATTTTTTTTGTCCGCTGCACACACATAGAATTATTCTGTTTCCTAAAGAATGGAAACAAACAGTTTCCCTCTGATCATTGTCAGCCTGCGTGCTTCTCATACTCTCGTTCTGATGTAGTCATGGATTTGATTGTTGTAATAGAGGCAGCTACCTATTGTCCTAAGATGTTGAACTTATGTTTTCCCGCTTAAATTTTAATTAACGGAAAAAAAACCATGTGCCTCAATTACTAGACCACTAATTCATCTTTTGAGTAGAGATGCAAAACGCGGAAGGAGAAAACGCATATGCAGTATATGAGCCTATCTATGCTGCGGCTTTAGAAAACCAAATTCATACATCTTCGAATGAATTCTTAGCCTTATGAGGTCTATCATTTCTGGGATACTTGACCATGTTAATGTTCAAATGAAAATATATGTACATATTCAAGCATTTAACCAAAAGTCACGCGAGCTTTGTGGTACTGTGTGAGCAGCGTGGTAAATTGGTAAATGATCTTGACTCTATATATGAGCGGTCTCGGTTTCAATCCCTGCTCGGACAATGTGTTTTGCCTACAGTTTTCCCTTTTGACCCAGGTGTAATAAATCATGTAAATGGGTACCTAGCAATGCCGGGGTAATAATAATCATAGGGCCAGCAGGAAGAGCAAGATTAATACTGATCTGCATGGCTACCCTTGGTAAAGAAGACCAAATTATTATTATTATTCTTGAATGAAAATTTTTGTTTATACTTTCTCAATTTGAAAAGGCCTAAAAGTAATACATACTGATAACGTTAAGTCGTTTTGAACATTTCTAGCCACCTCGCCCATGCCCTACAGAAGCGATGAAGACTTTTTATTCCCTTTTAAAATGTAATTGCCAGTGAACTTTGAACCGAAATAAATCCTCTACCGCATTATGATAATAAATTAACGCGCTTTCCCGCCTTGCGGAAACCGCCTGCCAGCATATCAACCAGAATTAACATAATTGTACCAATGGGGAAATTTGGCGTGTACATTATATAGTTGCTATAGATGCACCAGGCGTATGATGTAGTCTCCTTTCCACATGCACGTTGAATTTCCCAATATGGACACAATTTCCGACTGCAGGCCGACAATGCTAGACCGCACAGGGCCGCTGCAGTAAAAGAATTCCTTGAGGCAACGGGCGTGGAGCAGTTGCCATGGCCAGCTTGCTCGCCGGATATGTACCCCATATAGCATGCATGGGATGCCTTAGGTCGAGCCATCAACGACAGAGATGTTATTCCTCAAACTCTGCAGGAGTTCGCGGACGCTCTGAGGAAGAATGGGATGCTATGCCTGTTGACCTCGTCAACAATAGTGGACAGCATGCCACGACGTCTGCATGCGCGGATTCCTGTGAGTGAGTTACAATAAGGACTCTACTGTGATGCAAAATGATCCATGAAATCACACAAACAAATATTATTTGGAAAACTAACAGAGATTAAAAAGAAATGTGTCATTATCCTTAATTTACTCTCTATTGTAGTCATTGTCGTTTTACGCTCAAGACACCAACCGATTAGGACTGACAATTAAAAGAAAATTATTGTCAAATGTGCATAACAGACAAAATAATAAAATAAAGTGGTTATATGCACCATACATGACACTGTTGATTTAGATTGAAAAAAAAAATGATGCTTTGAAAATTCTATGGAAAAAAAATCACTGTCAAATGTGCATAACAGACAAAATAATAAAGTGAAGTGGTTATAATGTACCATACATGCCACTGTTGATTTAGAATGAAAAAGAAAATGATGCTATGAAAATTTTATGACCAACAGTTTACTACTTTTGCTTAGGACTTTGCGAAAATAAAGTGATTTTATAACATCAAGTCTACTATAGATCAGTGTAGAAAATAGAATATAATTGTGGTAAAGGCCTAACAAGATATCACAATTGATTTAATATCAGTTTATTAAAAAGTGCAAGAAATATACCGTACCTTCAATGAATTTTTAAACCAAATTTCCCTGTGTATTTCTTTAATTATCTAACTTCAGATGTTACGTATCAAAACGTTTAAAATTATTTTTTAAAGTTCAGAAATCTCAATTCGAAATATCCGTAATGAGATTTGTATTGCAAAATTCCAAAAGAAGAACTTCATTTAAAAAAAAAAAATCATATATTGGCCTTGTTTTGATGCCGGGTTTTTCTCATGTAGATATCTAAATAACGCATAGCGTGAAATTTTAAAGTCATTATTGGCAGGTTTCTTTGTCATGGGGAAAACGCCGAAGGCCAAGTATCAGTTTAAAAAGGTATAGTGATGATTCACTATGGAAAAAAATCGTTTCAAAAGAAGTATTACCTCCACGACGAATGCAAAGTTGAATGACACAGCACAGGATTTCAAAAGACATGAATAGGGATTTAAGTTGATGTAAGTACTATAACCTACGTGAGGCCAACCAAACAAACTTTCCTTTATACATAAACCCGTGGATACTGAGATAAACATAAATACTGAGAGAAGTTCCATTATGATTTGCCCAGTCTATTAGGTTTCGTCATTTTATAATCAGGTTTGAATTTCATGATTAAATAGTTTGTTTTAAATATATAACTTGTACAAGCAGGTCGCATTACAATGTATTCTTTAATATTTTGGTTAAAATGACATTTAAAGCACATTCATATATCCAGTTTTTTCCGGAAAAAAAAGAACCTTATCTAAAATCTAGAATCGCGAACCTTCGGATGTTTGAATGCTCAGAGTAACGGATCTTCGGAAGATGCACTTTCGGAAAAAAACAAAAAACCCGGCATGTAACCCACCTTTGCCCCTCCCTTCCCTCCAAACAAGAAGATTCTACATTTTCAGTATATATACACTTTGCAATTTAGCAATGACCTTGGTATACCATATTTATTTTATTTCGAGGTCGCAATAGTGATCGAGCGACAAAAGTTTGCCTAAGTTTCACAGGCAATTAAGTCTGATCTTAATATCGAAATTTCCCCCTTTTCAGTTGTATTAGGCAGCGTTGAATCAATTTGGCGAATTTAAACATTTCTAGTGGACTATACCCCCTTGAACATTCACCGACCCTGCATTTCATATAGGGCCTCAAATTTGCATTCTCTAGCTTTTGTAATCAAACAGTGAAATCTATGCCTATTCATGATGGTTTACAAGATCTAGTATACAATGTTTTTAAACTTAAATGTTTTTATGGGAGGGAGAGTAGCAACTGAGCGAGACATTTGAAAATGTTTGAATAGTGGAAATTTGCATTCTAGAGCATATCAGAGCCTAAACAGTAGTCTTTCATTTTGCTATTCATGACCCCTGTTTCTTTTTATCTCAACATTTCCGGGGGGAGGGGGGATGGTTGTGTCCTCCGTCCCCCCGGAATGCCTCCCCTGATAAAGAGACTACCCGCCCTAAATTGCTTTACCATGATTGAATTTTGAACCACAAGCGTCTGCATATCACGTGATATTGCAATGACGTCGCTTGAGTGATAAAACATCGTAACTAAAAAATGTTAGATTTTCAGGAGAGCAAAAAACAAACAAACAACAAATGACTTTCACGATCGATTTACACTGTGACAGTAAGTGCATTGATGAACTTCCTTTTACAGATCGCTTTTGGCATTATATTTCAGATATGCACTACATGGATTTTGTCACAACATTTGATTAGTAATTAGCTACATGATTATATTAAAAAAGATAAAAAAAAAAAAATCGCCGGAAAATGAGTTAAGAGGTTTTATCAACGCAACGACGATGTGGGATTTCCCACCATGAGGAGACCGCGTGCACGTATTGATCCTTCCATGAATGAGGCGTCCTTTTATTGCAGTCAGTAGAAAAGAAATGGGACTGGGTTAATTGGAAATTTATGTATGACATGTGTGTCTATTAATGGAAACCATCTTGCCATATGTTAGTTGTTGGTTTTCTGGGCAAACTTTAAGGTTCGCCATGAGTAATTGTGTAAAACCAAGGAGGTTCAAACAGATGGAGTCTCACCTAATGGTAATTAATGTAAACACCTGGCAGATTATAAAGGATGTACAATTGAATTAATAAACTGCCTTGATTCTTTGACGTAGATGTCTGATGCCCCCAAAGTAAACGGGGAAGATTTAGAGATGTTTTGACATTTGAATATTTACGATGCGCAGTTAAATTTGTAAATCAACAAACACAGAAAGTCAATGCGAATTTTCAATGTAAATAATATCGATTTCATTCTGACATTCCCCTGCCTCAGGATGAATATTTTTTTTTTGAGATATAGCCTTAAAAGTGTCACAAATGTATGTCTCACAAGGGTAATTTTAACGGGGTCCACTCGCTATTCATATATAGTTAGCCGAGGAGCCGCACTTCTCATATGGAGAAGAAAAAACAAACAAACATGAAAAAGCAGTGAATTCTTATGGTATCGTTTGATCGTTAAAATGACCTGCATAGGTTCTGAACGTTAATTAGAAAGAGGGAAGAAGAAGAAGAAGAAGAAGAAGAAGAAGAAGAAGACGAAGAAGAAGAAGAAGAAGAAGAAGAAGAAGAAGAAAGAAGAAAAGAAAGAAAGAAGAAACCCTTCGAACATTTCTTTTCATTGTCAGTGATTTACTGAGTTCAGATGGTGGACGTGATTCCTGACATCGTATTCCTGGGGAAATTTTAGCCCCTTCCCATTTCGGGCAATCCTGGGTCTGCGGCCGTCTGCCGCTGTACTTGCATGGTTATTGATACTGCTGTTCATGATTTATGAGCCAATTTACATGTAAATGTCAATGACAGCCTATGTAAATGTCAAGAACGGTAACCCATACGTTAATGTCGAGGTTCATTAATCAGAATGAACCTCGGAATTAACATGATTAAAGAACCCGCAGAAGGTTCGTTACTACTGTAATGCAATGAGCCGCTAGACGACCTTTATTAACATAATCATTTTGATTCGGGCCAATTATTTGTTTAATAACCTTTTGTAACCTGCGTGCCAAGTTGCCAATACAGCTGCAACGATATTTTGTAGTCACTGTTAATACAGGCCTCCAATTTTTGACACTTAAGCGATCTCCTTTCTTGTATAGTAATGTAATTATACCTTTTCTTTGGGTTTTTGACATGGTTTCATTCGCATAACACTCATTCAGGAAGTTCACAAGAATATGACTAAGATCTTTCCCGAAAACCTGATAAAATTATATGTGGATTCCATCACAACCGGGTGCTTCAATTTTCTGCATAGAGAAAATGAAATGTTTACATACTGCGACTGTCAACGAACCTTCGCATGGATTTCTATCATCACTGTTGAAAAATGGTATATTATGCGAATGATCATACAAAAGTCCTTCATAAGCTGATAATTTAAGTTTCCATTGGTGTATTAAGCACTGTTAAATTTCACCGTTTCTTTTAAGATGTCCGTTTCTTTTATTGAGTACCCTTTAGTCAGGTTCACTATGTATTTTTGTTCAAAGTTTTTGGAGATTAGCAAAACTATACATTTTTGGAATCGGTAGAACATGGGGAATCCGAAAATTGATGTTGGCATTTGCACAAAACCCTGACCGAGCAGCCATTTTGGATTTTCAAAATGGCCGCCATATGTAACAAGTATTGAACACTTTCGAAGATATTTTTGTAACAGAACCTAATTCTGTCATTTTTGTGGTAGCATATTAAAGGGCATTAAATTCTCTACAACATGACACCATATTCGATGGGTTTCGTGATGATTTGTACAACAATTTGGGGAAGAGAGTGTGATATTTATTATTTTTTTCCTCAAAAATATGAATTGCTTCAAAATACATATTTCTCCATATTTCAAAAGTCCATTTCACTATAAATGACTTCCAACTTTACAGAAAATGAAGTATATATAGGGTCAATATAAAAAAAAAAATACAAGTTCATTGCTTATCTAACAAAAAAGTTATAATACTCTAAAGTTCACACTTTGATATTTTCTAAAACAGAGAAATAAAGCCAAGCGCTGCCGTCTAGTCAGGTTCACTACATATTTTTGTTCAAAGTTTTTGGAGATTAGCAAAACTATACATTTTTGGAATCGTTAGAGCATGGATAAGCAAAATAATGATGTTGGCATTTGCACAAACACCGGCTTGGTGGCCATTTCGGATTTTAAAAATGGCCGCCATAAAATACATAATTTGCCTTATCTCAGTTTCTTTTTAAGGTATAAACGTAATGAAATGGGCCAGTCCTACTATTTATGGGTGCAGAAAACAAATGGTGACATCTACACATCTTCTTCTACCGACTAGGAAAACGATTAGTGACATAATTAAACTTCCAATCTCAACGCTTCATTGGACATGGTGACCATTTTGAATTTTCAAACTGGCCGCCACAAACACATTTTTCTCCCTACGTCGGCTTCTTTTCAACATAGAAACTGAATGAAATATGCTAATCCTACGTTTCTTGGGTCGAGAAAAGAATCTGTGACATTACTAGACTTCTACTCCCAACGCTTCATCGCATATGGCGGCCATTTTGGATTTTCAAATTGGCCGCCATGAAATATTATATTGCCCTATCTCTGCTTCAAGGCAGCCTAGAAACATATTGGAATATTCTAATACTATGTTTCCAGGGTCAGAAAAAACATTGGTGACGTCATTAGAGTTCCCATCTCAACGCTTCATGTGGCTTCCATCTTGGATTTTCAAAATGACCGACATAAAATGCATATTTTGCCCTTTCTCTATGGTCAACATAAAAACTACATGAAATATGATGTTTATGTTTCCTTGATAAGGGAAATATTTGGTGCTATCACAAACTTATAATCTTGATTCTTCCTTCACTTTAATCATTTGGGGCGCTAGGAGCCCTCAGACAAATTTTATTGCGTCTCTAAACTGAAACTGCGCCACGTTCTGGCTTTTGTCCTTGAAGCCTTGCACATATTTTGACACCAAGTTTAGAAAAATTATACAGTCATGCCATATTTTGGTTTCTAATTTTCTTCTCTTCAGGCAAGAATTTATATTTTTGTACAATTTGAATGAAAAACAGCAATTTGATTTTATTCCTTTGTAGATCATTTGTAATTTCTTCTTCTTTTATTATCCCTTTTATATCTGAATATTGATTCAGAAAAAAGACCCTCTAATAACAGACCTATAAAGCAAGATATATGGTTGAAAAACAATTGAATGCAAATGAAAAAAATCACTTTTAACGACTTTTTTTTCAGTCTACGAACTTTCCCATCGACTATCATCACTGGTCAGTCCCCCCCCCCCTCCTCCGGATAACTACCCCTTGAATTAAATACCATATGCAGTTCTTTGGCTGTATTATTGTAACCTACTATATACTCAATTATACAGTATCAAACTAGAGACAGACTTCCTGTTCTAATATGTCGACCAGCAGGTGCAAACTAAATAATTGTATTTTACAGTACAACAAATATTTATTATATACTTTACTTGGCCCAAAGACGTTTTAGGGCACTCCAGTTAGGCTAATCTATTACAGTTGTATACATGTAGGATCACGCCATTGCAGCACAGACAGCTCACAACCTTTAAAATGCTCATTTCCTACATGTCATATTGTTTTTTTTAACTTTATTTACTTTCAGTTCTGCTTTTTAAGGTAAATAGTAAAAGCTTAATAACATAAATAAGGAGAAATAAAGATATACAAATAGAATATGAAATATTGCGTTTTAACCACTTTGTACAAAAACAGAGAAAAAATCTCGAAAGGTCACATTTTGTTTTGCTTTCAGTTCTTCTATTTAAGGTAAATAGTAAGGATTAAGTAAGACAATTTTCAAAGATACATGTATAAGATAAACAGTGGTAGCAAGAAATATTGTGTTAAATCACTTTTTACTCAAAACGTCACCTAAGTTTAGAAGGATCTTTCGTGGCAAAAGATTTTTGCAATGCTGAAATGAAGAAAGTCAAAATTTAGAGAGGCGTGAAATGCGCTGATTGAGACCAACCGATGAACTTTATCTAGAACTGAGCCATGTGTGGGGGGGGGGGGGGGGGGGGTTGACGTCTCTTACCCGAATGTAAACTTTACTTTCAGCCCCTAGCCCCCACCCCTCCCCACCTCGTAAGACTATGCTCGTTTTAATATTGAAAGCACTTGGAAATGTTACAGGGGACCCAATTTTGGGGGTCAACCAGACTTGGATTGATGGTAAAAACTGTTTGGTATCAATATGTCCTCCCTGTACAACTGAGGGGGGGGGGGGGGGGGGGAGGGGGTGCGGGCGCAAGTTTTGAACCCCACCACCAAGTATCTACATGTTTTAGAGTGTAAATCTTGTCTATCACGTGAATACAGGTCCCATGTTATTTCACTGATGGCCTAAATTGCTTCCTTGTACCGATAATACTTGTAGGTATTGTTTTAAGTTAAATTTTAGAGGGAAAGGGGATGGGGGGGGGGGGAAGGGTAAGGCATTGGCAGATACTTTTCCAGTAACCATGAGATTTTAATGATTTGTCAAGGCTCACTGATTTTTTTTACCATTATCCAAAGTACTTTATGAATATTACTTTGTACCAATTTGTCTCGTTTTAAAAACAGAAAGGGGGAGGGGAAGGCATGGACATGTAGGGGTGCAAGTTCTGTACCCTATAATCTAGTACATACGTGTGTAGGAGTGTGAATCGTGATTATCACTTTAAAACAAGTTTCCTCATATACATTATTGGACAGTTAGCCTTTTTATTTCTCAACACATATCATCGGTTATTAGGCACATTTGTATCATAGCAACGGGAACTAATTGTATATCACTAAAATATGATCGTACTGAATCATCTGACATCACACTTCCTATTAAAATATTCATCTGCATGACAATAGCATGTACTACCGAAATAATCAATTTCACGTCTCCCAATGTTACCATTGTCAGGGAGAAGGCAGCACTTAGTAACCACTTTTGTTATCGATTCTCTACTTTAGCTAATATCAAGCTGTCAACTTTAGAGTGCTATAGCAATGGAATTGTCATTGTTATATGATATTAACCATACATATGGGCAGTTTTCTGAAAAGTTTGAACTAATTAGTGAAAATAACTTTTGAAATAATGAGAAATACGTATTTTGAAGAAATTCATATTTGTAAAAAATTATGTAAACAATCACATTCTTGGCCAAGAATCGTATCGCAAATCATCACCAAAACCATTAAATGTGGTATCATGTTGTAGAAAATTTAATGCCCTTTAATATGATGATACATACATGGTAAGATGAGGCTCTGTTAAAAAAATATTTTCTAATTTGTTCAGTACGAGTTACACATAGCGGCCATTTTGAAAATCCAAAATGGCCGCTATGGCGGTGATTTGTGCAAATGCCAACGTCAGTTTTTGAATTTCCCATGTTCTAACGATTATAAAAATGTATAGTTTTGCTAATCTCCAAAAATTTTGAACGAAAGCTAATTTTCTTACATAGTGAACGAGACTACTTCTCTCCTTTTCTGATGTTATTTGTGTTTATTCCCTTTCGAGACACAAGCGGTGAATGTCGGACTTTTCATTAATATTGATGGTACGATTTCGCTCAATATCTTTTTTAATTTTGAGGTCAGGAGCAAGTTTTGAGGTTGGCAACATGTCATTTTTGCTTTTATACATTATTTCACAAACTATCATGCTAAAGAAACGTGGTTGCACTTGCCGCCCCACGGAAATTCACAATTTCAGTGGTCATCCCACAGTCTAGTCCAGGGAAATTAAACTGCACAGATTGTCGTCAGTTACTGTGTTCCGAAGCAGATAATGACGATGCCAGAGATTATATTGATGATAATGATGATGATGATGATGATGATGATGATGGTGATAATGGTGCTCATGACGATGTTGTTACTGATGATTTATATAGACCAGAATTTATGCAAATGTACTCTTCTGACCTTTAACAGTAAGTAAAAATACTCCTTACCCAAGAAATGGGACAACTAGACATTTCTAATCAATGTGACAATGTGGTGGGGAGATACCCCTCAACGAAGAGGGCGCAACATGTATTTTCGCTTTTTTTATTTTGTGATGCTTTTTCAATGGAAAAATCAATTCTTAAAGAAAGATGTTTTTGTTTTTATAAGGGGACGGGATTGTTTGCATATTACTATGATATACTCTAATATTCAGTGAATAACAGTGAAGCCACGACTATGAGGTTCAGAACTGTTAACAATGAAAGGTCTAGAAGGGTCTTTTCATTAAACCATCAGACTTAAAGGAAAGTTTGAGTTCTGAGAAAGGTAAAATATAATTTGTGAGCTTTCTCATTCTTTTTATTTTGGTTTGGAAGATTATCATAATGTCCTGTGAAAAGGATTTCTCTTCAAGTGTCCCTCACATTCAAAATATGAAAAGAAACAGCTGAAATGTTTGGGCCGAAAATCTGTTTGTAGTTCCATATACACATTTCTGTGTGCACTGCATGTGACTCTCAATAGGATTGAGTCAATTTCGCATCATTTTGCTGATTCCAAGACCTTACAGCATCCACAAATTCTTATGTGCTATATCATCAACCTTTCCCAAATTGCTTTGAGACATTTTCTTTCACAATTCAGTCTCATGACAAGATCGAACTCAACTTTTTCTTTAATAGGTGTTTACAAAACTGAAAAATGCATTTTATGAAATTGAGAACAATCAACCAGTGGCGGATCCAGGGGGGGGGGGGCCCTCCCCTTGGACCAAAAGGGGCCCTTAAAATGCTGAGTACCTCTTTTTTATTTGTTTGGTTGTCAGAATATTTTTGAGTTAAAAAAGGGTCCCAAAAATGCTGAGGATTTTTTTTTTTTTTTTTTTTTTTGCTTGTTCAGAATTTTTTTCTGGTGTAAATATTGAGCCCCTCCTTCAAGAAATCCTGGATCCGCCACTGCAATCAACTGTTGCCTAGCAACTGAAGCTTTCCCTTGCATTAGGCATACACATCGTTGCATATAAAGTAGTAAACAATGCTGGTCACTGGCGTATCTACGGGGGGGGGGGGGGGAAGAAGGGGCACGTGCCCCGGGCGGCACTTGAAGGGGGCACAAAAAACGCAAAAGAGAGAAAGAAAAGGGGGAGAAACACAAGACAAAATGCATAAGAAATTGTGTTTTATAGGGTTTGAAATGCAAAAATCTTCTAAAGCTCGGTCGCTTTGCTCCCTCGCATAATTATCTTCAAAATCTATTTCGCGCCCCTAATGGCGTTTTAAAAGTGTAAACTATAAATTGACTCTAGTTACTTTGCCCCCCCCCGCGCATAAGGCATGAGCTTGTTAAATTTTGCACCCCCTGATGGGATATAAGTGCATAAAAAGCACTTTCAAAGTGTAGAACATTCGAAAGAAATCATAAATTTGCCTTGCGATTGCCTTTTCATTCATTTTGCGCCCCCAAAATAGGACTGTTCAAAGAAAAAAAAAAAAAAAAAAAAAAAAAAAATTGCTAGGTTGCTGTATTCCCTTGTTTTGTTTTGTTTTGTTTTGTTTTAAATCTGCCGCTCGGTCGTGTTGCTCCCTCGCTTATACAATAACTCATCAAATCTGGGCTAACATCTCCGGATTATGTGCATCAAAACTCATTTTCACGTAGTGCCATCATTTCTAAATCAAAACCGCTCATTAATCTGAGTTTGGGCATGGGGGGGGGGGGGGCGCAGGTTTGACAGCTTTGCCCCGGGCGCCATAATACCTATAGATACGCCACTGATGCTGGCATATCTAGTTACTTAGTTCACCGCCGTGAAGTCCCCTCGTGCATATTCATTGTGTTGCCTGTTTGGATCCTCCCGGTACTGAAAGGGGGGGGGGGGGGGTCCTCTCGCTAGTCATAAGGACTGCTATCCACACCGCGTTTTAAATGAATAACGGTTTTCTATGAATAGCAGTCCTTATGAATAGCAAGCGGACCCCCTGAAAGGTATAGGTATAACTATTACTAGCATTTGACTTTGAATTGTGCCTTTATTAAAAAAAAAAAAAAATGAACCCCACTGTCAGTTTATGTGTAGGCTATTTCAATCCCGTATACATACTCGCCGATTAGGAGTCTGTGCATAATATCACACGTATACCGTTTCATGTGGGATTCCCAGATTCTCTAGAAATGGGGAAAACCAAACGTCGTGGTTTTCCCCGCCATGGGATCATTGTCAAAAATTGTATTGGGAACTGCATTTTCTCTTTAGAAAAAAAGAAAGAAAAACAGAACAACAGCAGCAACTAAAACCTGAACCGGAACAAACATCATTATTCAGGTCTTCCTTTAACAAATCATCATATCTGCAGCACTTCACTGGTGAATGCTTCTTTTTAATAAATCACTGAACCTGATTTTGTTATTGAATGGATGTAGAGTGATGGCTATTTCTCAGCATTTTTTATGCAATCTGATATGCTTAAAAGATAAAATTATTTTGCTTTTATTCTATACAGTAACAAAGAAGTATCGTCATTCATTGGTAAATGATATGCAAGCAGTGGATGTATCGAGGATGTCGATGTCATGTCTAATATCAGTGTTTGTCAGTTAATTATTACGTCTTTTAGAAACTGAAAGAGAGAAAGAGAGAGAGTAAGAGATAGAGAAAGAGAAAGAGATAGAAAGAGAGGGGATAAAGAATAAAAACAAAGCTATTTTCATGAGATAAAGGACCTCGGGAAGGCGGAAACTTTAATTTTGAATGGTAAGATAAGATATGTTACAGGACCTTTGGATTAGCAGCTGATTGTATCTGATAAGGTGATTAAAAGTTAAATTTTACCTATTTTTTTAAAGATAAAACGACACTTGTTTAGAAAATAATCTTGATGCTAATAGCTTCTTGACGTGGCTGTATGCCAAGTTTGTGGCGCATTTTTATTGAACCTAACGTGCCGAGCACTAAATCAACAAAATGATATTGAATTCACCTGAGGCAAAAATGTATGTACATATGGCCATATGTGCATTTCATTACAGCAACTTAAAATGAATCATAAATCCTATGATATGAATTTTTATTGTCTAAAAGTGTAAGAGAGAAAGAGAGAGAGAGAGAGAGAGAAAGGAAAATGATGAGGCAGTGACATTGTTACTGTTTTTTTTTTTTTTTTTTTTAGATCTTCCTGCATTTACACTTGTTGAATACAATACGAATTGTTAGCTTGAGGATTGCAAAGAAAGAAAGAAGAAAAAGAAGAAGAAGAGAGAAAAAAAAAGAGATCTGAGATAGACTAATAACGTCAGCATTATGTGGGAATTCCCACTCTTCTTGAAATACATAGTCTGAAATATGATAAAAATAGGTTCCCACGTCTTTGTTGACCCTATTATTCATTTGATTGCAGACATGTTTCAATTGTGGATATAGGGCTCAAGTTTAAATGGTGGGGCGGGGGTAGCGGATAACAATTTTTGTGACATCGTTTTTGTGCCTGTAGAAATATCCTCCCAGCAAAATTATGCAGGGGCACTCTCTTACATTTATTGGATTATTATTTAATTCTAACATATTGTTTTACTATATATATATATATATATATATATATATATATATATGTATAAAAACTTGTAATATTTATGCTTTCCAATTCACATGTCTCTTAAGAAACATTTTGGCCTAATACCCATTCTATACGAGGCGTCATTCTGAATGCATTTTTACGCTAATCAAGGAAATAAAGGACACTTACCGGTTAAATTTAAAGCCATGTTTGCAAAATTCTTTGAGAATTCACATTTAGTACGATTTCACTCTCACATGGTGCCTCAAGGACTGCGCCAGTCGCGGACGCATTCCTACATCAGGAATAAGACGGCTTGTATGCAAGGGGCATTATACTTGTATATCTACTGACGTAGGTTTGCGTCACTGAATGGGGGGTTCTCTGAAGCGCCATTGCAAAATGAACAATTCACATATTAAGTTGAATTACTGGTGTATGTGCTAATATCGTCTTCATAGGCTTGATTAAAGTGATTTGGTAACTTTGTAGAGGCTTGATAAAATCTGAGCTGCCTGGCCTTACATGCTATCAGTGTATGTAATATGGTGTAAAAATGAAGCCCAGGGGAAAAAAGCACTTCAAAATCATCATGTGCTTCACAAAAGTAAACATATGCAAGTGACCGGAAATGCCAGACTCATTTTCCCCCATAGATTTAGTGTTAGACTAAAGCGTATGGCCATACGCTTTCGTAAGTGGGAGTATTCAGTAATAAACAATAAACAAAATAGAAACCGCAGAGAGACTTTGAATTCACTGTTACTGACTCCTTCTTTACTCAGAGAGTGACTTCAAAATAGTGCATCAAACTATATGCCAAAATTGTGAATAACTTCTTTACCCACAATCAAATAAAAAAGTTAGTTATCATTTTATGATTTTAGGACAGCGTCAACGGGCTTGTACGGTCTTTTGCGCTTCATGAAAGATTCATATTGATTAAAAAGTGTGCGGAAATTGAACAGTAGTAACAATACTTTTTGTAAATGGCTTATGGGTTAATTACGTTCAAAGGCTCGATAAGCACTATATAATAGAAATTACGCCTCGTGTGAGCCATGCTTTAAGCTTTAATTCGCTTGCCGCGTTGCATAACTGGCCCACTGCTCCCAGTTAGCGAGTAGCAAGGCTGCGAAAGTATCATATCGTATACTATCATTATTACATCATCAGTGTAAAATTAAAATTACGCAAAACCGTTATAACGGTTTAGCGTTATATTTGCTGATTGTTACATAAGCCCCGCACAGCAAGGTCGTACGATCCAGTGATTTTCCTAGTCTCTTAATAGTCGTTCGCCCGTATTTGACGCAAGTGTTGTGCATACTGAAAAGGAAGAGAGAGAGAGAAGAAAAAGAAATACATAAGGAAAAAAGGAAGACAGAGAGAAGAAAAACAAAGAAATACATAAGGAAAGGGAAGACAGAGAGAAGAAAAACAAAGAAATGCATAAAGAAATAAAAAGAAGATATAAAGAATAAAAACAAAGAAATACATAAGGAAAAAGGAAGACAGAGAGAAGAAAAACAAAGGAATACATAAAAAAAAAGAAGAGCGAAGAAAAACAAAGAAATACATAAGGAAAAAGGGAAGACAGAGAGAAGAAAAACAAAGAAATACATAAGTAAAAAAGGAAGACAGAGAGAAGAAAAACAAAGAAATACATAAGGAAAGGAAGACAGAGAGAAGAAAAACAAAGGAATACATAAGGAAAAAAGAAGAGCGAAGAAAAAACAAAGAAAAACATCAGGAAAAAAGAAGATAGAGAGAAGTAAAACAAAAGAATACATAAGAAAAAAAGAAGAGCGAAGAAGAGCGAAGAAAAACAAAGAAATACATAAAGAAAAAGGAAGATAGAGAGAAGAACAACAAAAGAATACATCAGAAAAAAAAGAAGAGCGAAGAAAAACAAAGAAATACATAAGTAAAAAAGGACGAGAGAGAGAAGAAAAACAAAAAATACATAAGGAAAGAAAGACAGAGAGAAGAAAAACAAAGGAATACATTAGGAAAAAAGAAGAAAATATGAAGAATAAAAACAAAGAAATACTTAAGGAAAAAAGAAAGACAGAGAGAAGGAAAACAAAAGAATACATAAGAAAATAAGAAGAGCGAAGAAAAACAAAGAAATACATAAGGAAAAAGGGAAGACAGAGAGAAGAAAAACAAAGAAATACATATGGAAAGGAAGACAGAGAGAAGAAAAACAAAGGAATACATAAGGAAAAAAGAAGAGCAAAGAAAAACTAAAAAATACATAAGGAAAAAAAGGAAGACAGAGAGAAGAAAAACAAAGGAATACATAAGGAAAAAAGAAGAGCAAAGAAAAACTAAAAAATACATGAGGAAAAAAAGGAAGACAGAGAGAAGAAAAACAAAGAAATACATAAGGAAAGGAAGACAGAGAGAAGAAAAACAAAGGAATACATAAGGAAAAAAGAAGAGCGAAGAAAAACAAAGAAATACATAAGGAAAAAAGAAGACAAAAGAAAAACAAAGAAATGCATAAGGAAAAAGAAGACAGAGAGAAGAAAAACAAAGAAATGCATAAACAAATAAAAAGAAGATACGGAGAATAAAGACAAAGAAATACATAAGGAAAAAAGAAGAAAGAAGAAAAACAAAGAAATACATAAGGAAAAAGGGAAGACAGAGAGAAGAAAAACAAAGAAATACATAAGTAAAAAAGAAAGACAGAGAGAAGAAAAACAAAGAAATACATAAGGAAAAGAAGACAGAGGGAAGAAAAACAAAGGAATACATAGGGAAAAAAGAAGAGCAAAGAAAAACAAAGAAAAACATAAGGAAAAAAGGAAGACAGAGAGAAGAAAAACAAAGAAATATATAAGGAAAGGAAGACAGAGAGAAGAAAAAAAAGGAATACATAAGGAAAAAAGAAGATAGAAGAAAAACAAAGAAATACATAAGGAAAAAGAAGACAGAGAGAAGAAAAACAAAGAAATGCATAAACAAATAAAAAGAAGATATGGAGAATAAAAACAAAGAAATACATAAGGAAAAAAGAAGAACGAAGAAAAACAAAGAAATACATAAGGAAAAAGGGAAGACAGAGAGAAGAAAAACAAAAGAATACATAAGAAAAAAGAAGAGCGAAGAAAAACAAAGAAATACATAAATAAAAAGGAAGACAGAGAGAAGAAAAACAATGAAATACATAAGAAAAAGAAGACAAGAGAGAAGTAAAAGAAAGAAATTTATTAGAAAAGAATGAAGACAGAGAGAAGAAAAAAAACAAAGAAGTACTATAGTACTGCTGTCACGCCAGCCGTGATTGTCATCATACACACGTGGATGTTGGACAAACAACGACTGTCACTGCATCTATCAGGCGTTCTTTTCAGCTGCTTGTAAAAGATGAATTATGATTTTGATTGATTTATAGCTAAACGGCACGGGGAACAAAAATTCGGCGAGGATAGATTGATCAAGTATAATTTTTTTCATTAAAAGTATCGCATTTTGCAGCCGTCCCTTTGCTTTTAAAGCCGTCCCTGTGAATTTAAAGATTGAGAACGCATCTTGGAATCGTTCATGCCTTCTTCATTCACATAGGGTTTGCGTGCAAATTCTCTTGCACAGTGGAGCGCGGAGAGTGATCTCCTGGTAATCGATTAACTATTTTGACATCAACTTATTACGGGTTTGCGTTATAACGGTTTTGCGTGATTTTACTACACTGATCATAATCATAATTATTTCACGTCGATTTGGAATGAAAGCAAACCTTAATATAACCTTTAATCACGGCGGCATGCAAGGTCTTTTCTTTGCTGCAAGCTGCAGGCACGTTTCGAGGATCGACAGAGCTAAGATTAAAGCAGCAAAGAAAAAACCTAGCATTCCGCCTTCATGAAAGGCTAACTTAAGACTGTGCAACATGAATATCAACGGTATTCATTCCTCTCATTCTACCTTTCATTTTTTCAATCTCTCTTCATCTTTCCCGCTCTCTCTCTTTTCTTACACTTTCTGATCATCTTATCTTTCTATTTTCTTCCTCTTTATCTTTTTTTTTTTAGCTCTCTCACTTCCTCTCGCTCTATTATTTCTTTCTCTCTCTCTCTCTCTTTTATCTCTCTATATACACACACGCTTCTGTTATCTCTCTCTCTTTAACCTTCTCCTCCTAAACTATTCGTTCCCTTTTTTCTCTTTCTCATCATTCTCTATCCTGAATCATCTTCTTATCTTTGATGACATAGAAGCTAAAGAAACCGATACAATTCAAATTTGATTCAAATATGTAACTTTAATTCTACACCTTTACAGTGACCTTTATTACGTCCGCAAAATATAAATAATTATAGCCTTATTACATGGTGTACAATAATAATGGTAATTTTCAAAGCACAAAAAACTATGTAAATATAACGTACTACTGCCCAGCAAGAGCTCCTTATTTGATGAAAACTAACACATTTATACATGTAAACAGTCACATGAAAAAAAAAAGTAATATAATATTCTTTATCCATATTTTTTGATTTTATTTAGTTATTTGCCGATTCAATATAATGATAGGGGAGAGCGGGATGAAGTGGGACATGAATTGTGATTTCGCACTTTTTGTTTTGTAATTTTTGAAATATTCAGTGTAGCCCCTTCATTTTTATATGATTACTAACACTTATACTAGGCTACAAAACACCCTATATTGTTAGGTTTTATGCAAATAATCATTTAAAATGAGGTACTTGAATGGGCAAAAGTGGGATACCCCTGAGGTGAACTGGGATAGTGATAGGTTCTAGTGGGACAGTCGGGGAAAAGTGGGAAGGAACTCTTGAAAATGCTAAAATCACCATATTGTTCTGGTAGTTGTCTAAAAAAGTGCTAGGAATGCGAAAGATAATATATCTTAAAAAAAACACACTTGCTTAACAGTAACTAGTAAGTTGATTTTAAGATACATACTCTTTCAAAAAATATTGGATGGATTGATGAGCATTTTTGTAAGTTCCAACCTGTATGTATTCGGGTTTTCGCAAAAAAAAAAAAATTCTTCATCGGTTTTAAAATGGAGTTGACCTATATGCATTTATTACGATTTTTTTAATGTATAAAAAAGACATTTCATGTAATATGTCTATATGGGTAAAGAATTAAAAAAAAAAATGCCTGCAAAATTATTAGTCTTCGTATTTATCGCAAAAAATAATATTGCAAAGTATCGGGTCATATAACACCTAAATGCTGTATGCGGGGTGTTTACTATAGTTAAGTGGTATGCTCATAAAACATTTGACAAGGAATATTGAAGAATGAAAAACTGGAAAAAAGTGGTTAAAAAAAAGGGTGAAAATTAGACCTACGTGCAAAATCGCAGTATAGCTGTAGATGTATTTGTGAACATTGATAGTTAATACCTTTTGTAGGATTCAAACTAATTTATAAAAGTTTAATTACTTTTGAATTAGAGGTGGTTTCCCAGTTCTCCCGCGTCCCAGTTCATCCGCCATCCCCTATATATCGGTTCAGTTGCAATGATATAAGTTTGTACTTAAAACAAAGATGAAGGTACTGAGAAGAAAGGAACAAATATAAAGAAAGAAACAAAAATCATTATTGACCTAAAACAAAACGGGGGGTGGGGGTGGGGATGCGGTATAAAGCAATGCTTGTGTTATGCATGACCCCACGACTTAGTTACAGAACATGATACGGTCAAACAAATTCTAACGGTTTTGATAAATAATGGCGAAAATTACAAGCAAATTATGCCTACGTAGGTTTATAGTAAGAGTAAGACGCATGAAAAACCGCATGAAATATTAGGAAATGGTTCTTCTCACTAGACATAAAAAAACGTTAAGGAGGTAAGGTTAATCTACCCAAAGACAAAGTCACTCACCATTGGCCATACTGCAGCCGTTTCAAGCAGGGGAAGCAAACCCAACATACAATCCCACTGACCGCCCTTTATGAGAACACTTTCCCAGTAAAAAATGAAAGAAGAAGAAGAAAAAAAAAAAGATCAATCTAATCATTTCATTGATTCATATATAGCATTTATGTAACACAAAATTCACTATTGACATTTGTTTGTAAACAATAATATAGACTATTCAAGATACGTTTTTTACTTAACAAAGAAAAATCAAGATGTTCTACATGACTTCGACATGTTAGATCACTGGTAAAATGTTTTCACAAGTCACGAAAAAAAAAAGAGCAAAAAATCAACAAGGCCGTACGCTGGATAAGCCGACTGCGCTATATGAATGATATAAGAACACTTTCCCAATCAGTCAAATCGTTTTAATATCTACGATTTAAATACTTCTAAGCATCTTGTTTTTAAGCAACGATAAAAAATCTCAGTCAGGCACACATGCAAAATATAACAAAGCGAATTACATACTAATACCATCCACATTATAAAACTATATACAGTCAAAACAGTTCAATGTTCAAAAGTTTGCCTAACCTCTTTAAGCACAGTTCGAGAAACATTTTATCAAACTATATTATGAGTCAGAATAAAATGACACTTGATGAATTACATTTTTTTTATAGTGACCTGCAAATATTGGTATATATTTAACATAATGTATTACAAAGTATTTCCCCATTTTATGGCAGCATGATATTTCATGGTTGGCTGAACAAAAGTCAACAATATCAACCGGGTTGAAAAAAACTACTTGTGTTTACTCCAAATTAGGCATTTTTCGATTTGAATTTTATTGAATAACCAATTGCCATTTTATGTAGTTGTTGCAAGCCCTGCTTTTATTTTGGAGTTGGCGTTAGCTTATCACAAAGCTTTATTCATGATCGATTGGACTTTAGGCCTTGCCCATTCCTGATGATTCGGGGCTTGATTTTTTTTTACAACAGATTATTCCAGCCTATGATTTGAATTTATTCATATTGATTTGATTTGACTTTATTCAGACATTCTAAAAAAACATGTTTCGGGGAAAACCAAAAATGTTTGATCAACCCATGCAAGTCTGTTTCCGGGATAAAAAAAAAGTAGATTCAACATCAAAAACATATTGCACAAAGTATTATTTAAAAGATGTAAACGATAGACAATAGTGATGATTAAAAGTAAAATCATTGTAGTATTATAGATTACAAAATTACTTAGTTGAGGTAAAGCATCTGTGAAATTAACTGTGTTGGTTAAGATGGTTATTTAACGCTTTTTTAAAAACATGCTAAGAGTTTTCATATTGACTACATACTTCGGAAGTTTGTTCCAATCATTTATGATTTTAGGATAAAATGAATTCATATAATAATCTGTTCTTGCAAAGGGTACGTGCATCTTTCATTTATGATCGTTTCTTCCAATTCTGCTCGCAGGTGTGCACCTGTTTTATGTCCTATATCTATTAAACCATTAACAAGCTTATAATAAAACACAAGTCGGAGGTACTTTCGTCTATTCTCTAATGTATTCATACTTAACTTTTGTAATAATGTATCATAACTAATGCTCCAGTCTTTGCACAGCATTCTTAAATAACGTTTTTGAATTGTTTTTGTGAATTTCTATATGGATCCCATGCTATACAAGAATAATCCAAACGTGAGCGTACTAAAGATTTGTTAAAACAGATTTTGGACAGTTAACAAAGTTCCTCCGTATAATACCAATTAGTCTATTGCAATTCACATGTAATTCAGAACAATGATCATTCCAATTTAAAGTATTGTTTATCACAAGACCTAAATATTTCTCTAACCATGCTAACATTGTATTTTGTAACTCCTGACCATCAATAGTATATGCATAACCTATATCGTGAAGCTTCCGAGACATCGTCATGATCTTGCATTTAGATAAATTAAATTCGAGTATCCATGTCTTAGACCACTGATTTAAAACTTCCAGATCATTTCGTAAAAATTTACAGTCGTCTAAAGTGGAAATACGACGATATAAAATACAATCATCACCATATAATCTAATGGTAGAGTCAATGTTATTAGATATATCATTTAGAAAACATAGAAATAACGCCGGACCAAAAATTTCGCCTTGAGCAACACCAGATTTAACATCAATCCATGAAGATAATTCACCATTAGTAACAACTCTTTGCGATCTTTCTGTAAAAAAAATCATTATCCAATTTGAATTATTTGATTTCACACTTGTGTACTTGTAATTTTCTTCTTAAAAGTTCATGGGACACACTGTCAAATGCCCTAGTAAAATCAAGAAAAGCAATATAAAAACTTGAACCTGTTTCCAAAATATATGACCAATCACCGATAACCTCTACTAATTGAGTTTCGCATGATCCCTTTTTTCACGAAAACCATGTTGTTTATCACATAAAATGTTATTATTGTTAAAATGTTCAGAAAGGTGTTTGCAGACTATTCTTTCTAAAATCTTACATGTAACAGACATTAAAAGTATTGGACGGTAATTACTAGCGTCTTCTTTGTTGCCTTTTTTATATATAGGACAAATATTGGCTCTCAGCCAGTCTTCTGGTAAAATTCCGGATGACAAAGACATGTTAAAAAGTTTACAAAGAGAATGCGTTAATGGGTCTGCACCTTCCTTTAACAAACGTGGTGATATTTCATCAGGTCCCTGTTCTTTTGAAACGTCTAAACTTTTCAACAATTTTAAAACCTCAGTCTCTGTGCATTGAATATCGTTGATAATGAGTGCTTTACTGCTATAATCAGGTGTTGAGAGGCTTACGTGATCTTTAGAAGCTTGATTTAATTGTAAATTGAAAGCATCATCCTTTTGTTGATTTTCTGTTATAACCGAGCCATTGACATTTAGGCATTCAGCCGTACTACGATCAGATTTTCTACACTTTATGAAATTCCAAAACAATTTCGGGTTATGTTTTAAACTTTTACACAAATCATTCTTGAAAAAAATACACATAATTATATTTAATTTTCTTCTATACTTCTCTCCTTAACTGTCGATACCTTTCCCAGTGAGATTCTTTACGTAACTTTTTAGCTATGTTAAACATTCTATTTCGTTTTTTAATCAAGTTTTTAACATCCTAATTTATCCATTGAACATTAGATCATTTTCTCACATTGCCATGTTGAATATTTGCATCGCAAATCCTCATCACAACATGTTTCCACGACTGCCAGTGGTGTTCTACATCATATTAATTGATTTCATCTAGTAAGGTAGTGTCTTTTAAATCATTATGAAAGTGTTCTAAATTGCCTTTGGAATAAAAGTATATTTTTCTCTTCTTGAATTCGTGTTTAATTATGTAACAAACCAATGTAAATCCTATTGCCTAATGATCACTTATACCGGGAAATAAATCGATATTACTCACATGTGATGGTTGAGTTGAAAATATCAAAGCTAATATATAATATAATATTACTTGTCGATTTAGTAATCCTAGTTGGTTGACATACACGTTGATAAAGAAAGTTATTATCAATTATCGAAATGAAAGAGTTTGTAAGCTCAGAGTTGACCGATGTTACATGGTATCCATCGGCCCATCGTAAAATTAATTCGGTAAGTTAAAGTCCCCAGTTAAAACAATGTTGTGCGACCTTTCGCCATTATTGGATATTAGGGACATATATTTATTTAACTCATATAGAATATCCCATTTACTACTTGGAGGCCTGTAAAACGCCTAAAAATATAGATTTATAGTCTTTACATAACAATTCACACCAAATTATTTCACATTCGGATTCAAAATCTGCTCTGTGGAGTACAGATAAATCATTACGATAAGCTATAAAAATACCACCACCATTTCTATTCATTTCCCTCCTTATTACTTTGAAATCTTCATGAAATATCTCTGTAGATAAAATTTCATGACATAAGTGTGTTTCAGTAATGAAAAATATGTGCGGTTTTTCACATTGTACGATAGTTCTTATTTCATCAATCTTATTTACAACACTTCTTGCATTTAAATAAATGCATTTCAGTTTATTAACATCATTGCGATTATTATTATTAACTTTTAAAGGTACATGTGCATTCTTATACTTTTCTTTACTTCTAGGGCTATTCTGCTTAGAAGAAGAAGAAATATTCGGTAAAGTTTCATTGTCGACCCGTGGTTTAATAAGGTGCACACGCGAGTGTTCAGCGTTGGCACTCTCTTCTTGGCATAACCTATTATAGCCTTATGTAACTCACGTCGTGCAAGACAGCCGCCAGACTGGTTTAATAATATCTTGGACCATAGTCCCATAGTCGTGGATTCTCATTGGGAATTTGACACCATTCTGGTGCTTAGCCTATAACATGTGTTGTCAGTCACCGAGAGTGGACTTCACCTTTGTAACGCACTACTCCCTCCACCTTCGTACCGTTTCATTATCCTAGATCTCATCGAGATTTCAAGGCAAGCTATTTCCTGGTGGACTAAAGTTTCACTGCCTAGGAAACCTGTACACTCATTAATTGGTAATTCTACCAAATCCGGTGTCAGCAATGACGCTATGCACGAGGAAACAGAGGACTGTATATATGTCACAATGTCGAACTGGTGCACACGTGAGACAATATGAATAATTTTAAAGTCATCTGCACGTTATATGTGTTATTCTCCTGTATTCAATTGCCAAAATGTACATGTATATATATATAAAAGAAGAATATATAACTTAAACTTAGGTCAAACATTAACGCTACCACTGCTTACACTGTCTACATAGAAAATGTTGCCATAAATGTACTCCACAGTCTACATAGAAAATGTTGCCACAAATGTACTCCTTAAAAAAAAAAACATATACAATATTTACAATAAAACCTGAAGTCAGTTATGACATTCATCAAGGAGCTCTTTCTGAAACTTTGATCAGATTTACCCCTCAACTCTATGCAATACTCAGTTTAGTGCGGTTCATTTATTTATTTCACTTCTAAAATGTAACAACAGATGTTCCGACAGATATACTATTGATTTATTTGGCGCTTAATTACGAAATAATAATTATAAAAAGTATACAATTTACATACGATCAACTTAAATGAAAGGAGTTAATAAAATAATTTCATAGACACTTGTGCACCCTACCAGGCTGCCTGAGGAAGGAACAAAAAGTATCACATAAAAATTGGCAGATGAGAGGTTAAAAAAAGTATATACCTTATTTGAGATAATAAAACAATGATAGAAATGGAGAGGGAGAAAATGAGAAAGAGACAGTAGAAGAGGGAGACTGCAAATAAAATCACAAGATGTGGAACATGACTGAGATGCCATTTGCATAATATGGCCTGGGTTGTAAATCATGAATTCTAAGACCAGTCATTTACTGAATTATTTTAGAAGATAACTCGTGTTATAATATTTACAGTACATTCAGTCAATATGTGATAATTCTATACAGGAACAAAATATCTTTTGCCAATTTACCCCCTTTATAGTTTTTCATTGTACAAAGGACAGCTAATGCAGGCGTTTTCACATCATTATTATTTTTTTACAAAAATTATGCAAAGTGATAAATTTCAAAATAACACATTTTGAAGCATATAGTATATCGCTATCAAATTTCCCCTCAATTATTTCTTTGAACGTTTATGATAACATATAATATAGTAATGAAAGTGATAAATTTCAAAATTGGTTTTATAACATATTTTGAAACATATTGTATATCGTTATCAAACGGCCCCTAAATTTTTTCAATGAACGTTTATGAAAACATATAATTTGATAATGAAATATTATACAACATAATCAAATTGCCGATAAATTATTTAATTGAACGTTTATGAAGAAATTGGAACTAAATTCATTGCTATACGTAAAACTGTATCTGTACCTGTAGTTTCAGATTTTGCTACCAATAGAAACTTTAATGTGTTGTACTTTATGAGATGAATGTGGGTTCCTGACCATTTTTGTGAAAACAAATTGCAGGTCGTGACCATTTTAGTGAAAACAAACTGAAGTTAAGGGTTACACAATTCTTGAAGATCACATTTTACTTGCTTGATGGAACCATAAAATCTATGTATGTCACAAAATCACCTTTATTTAAATTTCCATGGGCGATTTGTTAACACGAAGCCATTTTTCATGTTATCAACTGCACACTTTGCATGTGGTGACCATTAGAAGAGGACAATTGCAATTACAAACGATGTCCATTTTCCAAAAACTTGAATTTATAAAGGTTTGCCCTTTAAACCTAATATTAAAGTAATTACACCTTGCTTTTATTGTATTCTATTTCCTTCATACCGCAAAAAATATGATAATCAACAACTTTTCTCGGTCTAATAATTTTTCCCTGGCCGTACATTGACCAAAATGCAAGCATAAAATAACAAGCAACATTTACACAAATACCATCATAATGAACAAATAATTCCATTCAATATTCTAAACAACTGATTCGATAAAGGAAATATCCTAAATTTAAAAGCGATGGTTGGTAATAATATTAATAGATATGTTTGAAATTGGAAATGTGATTGTTATCATATATTCAGTCCCATACACATATACAAAGCTTTAAGAAAATTATTGATACCATTTATTGAACTGTTAGAATAATTTTTCATTAATTTCGATTGTTCAGCTATGATATCAAATTCTTAAAACATAACAATTGATAACATTCAGTGACCATTTGGAATAGGACTTGTGATCGATTTCGATAAACCATTCAGTTATTCAGTATAAACATATAAAAAGATTTGATTAATGATTAACACATTCATCAGAGCACAAGCTTATAGAATTATTAAAATAATTCAGTTATTCAGTTATTCACTATAATTATATACGTGTAAAGCTTATAAATGTTATTAAGAAATGCATTCATTGAAGTAATAGAAACTGAAATATCATTAATCCAAATGATATATATTCAGTTTCTGCTAATGCTTCATAACAATAAATCATATCATTAATTAATCTACTAGAATAACAAATGTGATTGATGCCGATTATTCAGTTACACAATATATCCTACATGTGCAAACCTTAAAGTCTATTATGATAAACAAATTGAAGTACTAGAAATGGCATTTCCATCTATTCAAATAATATATTCATTTTCATCTAATGATTAATAACAATAATTGAACTGAAATTATTTCACTGACCAACGCTATGTAATTTTTGGAAATATCACGACGAAAATGAAACAGAGTTAACGGTATCTGACTTATCACTATTTTCTATGAAAACTGTACAATGCCAATGAAAAACGTTTCTGATGCATGTATCAACGAGAATAGAGGTTACATAATTGTGTATTCTTAATACTTCAAGATTCAAGTTCTAGATTCAAAATACATTTATTTCCTTCTCATAATCAAATAAAAAATTGAATATTCATTCACAAAAAACCATGGTGGAAGGAGGCGAGGGTCCCAGGAAGCACATGGCTTGTGGTGGGGTCGCCTTTACAATACATATTTACATATATAATATTATACAACAATAATAAAATACAAAAAAATCTAAAAGAAAAAAAATTAAAATGAAAAAAAAATAGAAAAAGAAACTGCAATATGTGCTACTGATTATATTGTGCAAAGTATATCCTTTTTACAGTACGAGTAAATGTGTAGAGTGAAGAGCATGTTTTAATAGAGTCATTTAAGTTGTTCCAGAGTTTGGGACCAGAAAATCCAATATTTTGTTGAAACGCAATTGTTCTATGTCTAGGAATATGAATGTCTCTCACAGATCTTGTCAAATAATTATAATATAGGTAGAATTATAATTCTGCACAAGAGTCCATTCCTTCATAGACAATAACACATTTTTTTTAGTCATTAACGTTAAAAAACAAAACAAAGAAAAATTCAGGGAAAGAAGTAAGGTCATAGTTTTTATTGCCACGTGACCTAAACATGAATTCCATTGTTTTATAGCTCTATAGTTCTCTTTGATATATATAAGACACATATTTGAACAAACCACTGCACCTGTAGCCTGTAAACGATTTCTACAAAATTTACAACATCACAACATGTAACTTTTTCGCAGTATGAGGCTCTCATTCAGTAGGACTGAACTCAGTTCAATGTAAAATGAAGATAATTATACCTCATACTCCGAGAATAGTACACAAATTGACCGCTGCCAGTTAATTACGGCAGGTTCTTCTGAAATTTAATGTTGTTTTGCATTCTTATTCGTTTGAAACATACGAAGCCTTTTATTATCATCAACTGGTATCGGCCACCAAATGAATCACATGTATTGGACTCTTATGAAGAATTGTTGGTGTATTTAGGGGGATTCATTAATCCGATAATATTAATGGGCGATGTTAATTATAAAATTGTCAAGCATCCAATTACTGGTGATACTCGTAAATACTCAGAGATAAATGATATACATGGTTTGTTAAATCAATACATTTGAATGCACTCGAGTTACGCTTGAGTGCTCTTTATTGGTTGATCACATCTTGACAACTTGCTCATATCGTATCAAGCTAATATCAATAATGATGATTCGTTTGTTAATTACGTAACCTTTAGAAAATCCCATGAAGCATATTTTGTCAAGTTGAAAGCCGATTTTAGATCGCAGAACTTGCATGACTGGGCTGAAGTCGAAGAAAGTAATGATCTTCATAAAGCTGTTAACAAATGGGAAGAACTATTTTTAGGTACAATAAATAAATACATGCCACTAAAGAAAAGAAGGGAACGTGAAAAGCACTCCCCTATGTTAAACAAATGTTTAATGAAAGATCGTGATAAAATGAACAATAAAGCGAAGGTTAAAACACGAAATAGTTATTGAAAACGGTACAGGCAATTGAGAAATAAAGTAACATTTGAAATAAGGAGAGTGAAGAAGAACAAAATAATGGAAAAACTGAATGCTTGTCAAGATAGAACGAAATCTTGGAAAATATTTAAAACAAATACCCAATACGAAATCAGTTACGAATTTTCCTTTTCCTTTGAAGGAATGTAAAAGATTAGCCAACAATTTGAACAATTTGCCAATGTTGGAAATCAAATGGATAAACCTAAAAACAACGAATATATTAATTACGACGATTTTGAAAGTTCAAATAATGGTACAAATAATGCCTTCTTTGTTCCCAAAGTTACAGAGTCTGATGTCCTGAAAGAAATTCACTGCTTTAAGAATAAGAAATCAGTTCGGGTTGATGGAATATTTTTTTTTTTTATGTTGAAAACTTGTGCACTGGAAATTGTAACACCTTTCACCTATTTAATTATTAGATCATTGTCTGAAGGTATAGTCCCCTCAAGATGGAAGGTGGCTAAGGTCATACCCCTGCATAAAAAGGGTGATAAACTTGTAGCTAATAACTACAGACCAATATCTTTACTAATGTGTATGTCCAAATATTAGAGAAGATTGTGCAACAGAACTTAATTCGATTTTTGCAAAAAACCCAACATTTTAACCAAATATCAGTCGGGATTTGGATCGAAGCATTCTACCTACACCGCATTTACAAATGTTACGGATGAATGTTTTCAATCAGTTGATAAGGGTTCATATGCAGGGGCAATTTTTTTGTAGATTTACGAAAAGCGTTTGATCTAGTTAATCAAAGAATTATCCCCAGAAAATAGTCTAATATTGATATAAATGGTATAATGCATAAGTGATTTTATAATTATCTATCTAACCGCAAAATGCTTACTTCTATAAATAATGTTGCTTTCAATGAAATGATTTTAAAATACGGTGTGCCTCAGGGGTCAATACTGGGTCCCATTTAAAAAAATATACATCACCGATTTATATAATGCGTTACATTATTGTCGTCTACATTTATACGCAGATGACACGGTTATCTATTTTCCTCATGAAAAACCTAATGTCGTACAATTGGTTCTTAATGATGAATTAGTCTTTCTATCCGAGTGAATGAACCATAATAAACTTTATATCAATTATGAAAAAACAGTATCACTGTTAATAGGGACGAAGTCAATGCTTTATAAACATCAAACATTAAACTTAAAACTTGGTACCAACGTTACTAGTCAGGTTAATAATATTATATATATGGGAATGAATATAGACTCTGAGTTAAAATGGGATTTTCATGTAAGTGAAGTTGTTAAAAAAGTAGGGAAGTTGGTAAGCTTTATAGGCAGATTGAGAAACTCTTTTAGTGTATCTTATCTTATATTTGCCTAAAAAGTTACGTAAGACAAGGTTTCCAAGTGCTTTGCACATGACAACACTTTTTGATACTAGAAGCACTTCTCAGTTGAAGAGTTTAGCAAGATTTACTCGCCTTATTATGTTGCAATGTTCTCATAAAACAGAGAAAGAAGATTGTTCAAGCATCTTAGGTAGTACAAATAGAGTTGGACATAGGCCTACACGTACTCGTAGCGGTAGGATAGTGAAACAGCCTGCTTTATTAAGCTTGTAAATAGACTGTATTATACATCATATATTATTGTCACTATCTATGTATACATTGTATTTAGAAATTGGTTACATTGTTCATGTTTATACTCTCATACACTCTGTTATCGTTTGTAACTTTGTGTCATTATCTATGTATAATGTACATGAATTGTATTCAAAGGTCTGTTATACATTGTTATTTATGCTTCATGTTTGTTTGTACTCTCATTGCCCGAGAGGGGGTCGAGAGAGTCAATAATATTCTACGAATTCTACAAATCAAAATCTAATCTATCAATCTGTGATCCTTCCTAATTTCGATTATGCCGATATCATATGGCAATCCTCCTTAGAGTTTTATTTGGACCAACTTCAAAAACTTCAAAATAGGGCTGGGAGAATAGTTCTTATTTTAAACCCTCAAAATCACACCTCAGTTTTCCAAATCCATGATTTCCTAAAATGGGAAACCCTACAAAGCCGACGTAAAAAGCTCATTTATATTATGTTGCATAATATTTTCCACAATTTAACTCGTGAATATCTGCAGAATGATCTTTCATACAAAAAAAAAAAAAGAAAAAAAAAAGAAAGAAAGAAAATTCAATTATGCCCTAAGAAATGTAGATTCACTTAGTCTTACCCAAACGTATTAATGTTAGTATAAACAGACATTATTTTATCGCGGATCTAAAATGAATAATAAATTACCAATTAACTTACGTAGACCAAACACACTTGTTTTATTTCGAAATGGCCTAGATGAATGGATACGAGATTTTGACATATAAACCTTTCTTGCATTTGGGGAAGGGAGGAAGGGGGAGGGGGTGTAGTGTAAAACACAGAGGGTTAGGGTAGGGACATTGGGTATTGTGTACGTGATATATTTCTTATCTTTTGTGTTACATTATGTATGTCTAATTTTTGCTTTGTTCATTTTTTTTTTCAGGACCTCTAGGAAGAACAGAGCCATTAAGTTAATGGCTCTGAATAGAGCTTTCCAGCTTTATTTTTTTGGTTAATTCTTGATTTACATATCCTTGTCTATTTATATGCATGTATTGATGATTTTTTTTTTTATACCGAAAATAAAACCAACCAACCAACCAACCAACATAGGCAAAAATAGGGGACACTATTTTAACTTTGATTTGATTTAAATTATGACGATAAACAGTCTACTATTGCATGTCACTGCCCATATTTCGTCACTTACCAATGAAGGAATAGCCCTTGCAGTTTTCCTCATTTTTTATCGTCGCGAGGAAGGGGCCTCAGAAGCTTTCTCTCTGCGACAGCGAACCGACTTCAGGCAATTCACTGGGTGCCCTTTTTACACGCAGTGAGGATCGCTCAAGCAGGACTATCGACCGCAGCAAGGTCAGTCATCTTCTCATTTGCAATCATGGTAACCTTTGCATCCTGGCTGAGGTTCATGGACACATTGGCTGAAAGAAAGTGGACATAAACAGAGATAAAAGGGAAAGGGAACAAAGAGAGAGAGAGAGAGAGAGAGAGAAAGAAAGAAAGAAAGAGGGACAATGATATCATGGTACCTTTCGTAAGGAAGTTTTTCAATTGTTTTAAAGGTTACATTAAGTTCTGGTCATGACGGAATATGAATAATATAGGCCTACATGACCTTTACGGTCTGCATATGAAATGAGATAGCACACTTCTTCTTTTCTCAGCCTTAGCCACTCTGAATCTATATATATGCAAAATATTTTGTTTTTGTTTTTGAGTCAATATAAAGGATAACACAGCTCTATTTTCATGGTACTGCTTGCAACACTAACATTAATTGAGGCCAAATTTTGTATGGTAGGTAAAATTTAGGGTTTATCTCTTGAAGTTCATATTTTTCCCATATGGTTATGAAAAAAAAAATCAATTTGCAATGATTTTTCTATTGACTCCTAAATCTAAACCCTCTTGAGTAATTCCAAGGGAGAGGCATCCCCTGTTGTCCTTGAATCCTCGTAAACAGACAATAGTGGATTCTATGCCTATGTATTATTTACAGTTTACAGATCTTATACAGTATCTTATAGTTAAAGCATTAATGCGAGAGAGTGAAGCGAGATAGCCAGAATACTTTAAAATTTTTCATTACTGCAATTTTATATCCTAGAATTTTTTTTTTTTTACAATTAATCGTGTGTTGTAGCCATAAATGTCCACCATAAAAATGAATGGATTCATTAAATATTTGATAAACAATAAGCTACAAGTTTTTATCATTGTAATCGATTAAATGCAAACGATCAAATTTATGACGCATATTTTACCACCTCTCCAGTTTTCTTTGTATCTAAATTCGATGAATTTTCATTCTCATAGTTGTTGAAGAAGATTTCTTTTTCCATAGAGAGTGTGTGTAAAACATGACTGGGGGGGGGGGGCAGGTCTAATAAAATATTTTCTTCGGAAAAATAGGAATTCATGATTTATTTTATCACACGTCAAATACAAGGGAGATCAAAACGTGCGTCACAGAGTTGCCATTTTGCGTCTGATCCATTACAGCTTAGAAATTAATAACTTTCTTCTGTCATTTCTGATTTTCCTCAGTCTTTTACTGATCTGCTTATCTAATCTTTCTGCTTATTCTTAGGATGGAATTTCTCTTTAGATATCGTATGTTTGATATACATTTTAGCTTTTTACATTTTCAAAAGTGTCTGGAAAATCCCCATGGAAAAAAAAAATCCGAGAAAAACTAAACACACATGCCACAAAACTATCATTTAAAGGTATGAGCGAACAAGGAAAGTTTGTATATATAATGCAGAGTAGTAACTATAGCGTAATTAAGATCTGTGTCACCTTCATCAATAATGATTATGTACAGTGATAGAATAAGTAATAGCCTACAGGGTTAAAATAGATAAATCATCTGTGAAAATAAGAAGAATTGGACAGGAGGACTACATGTATATTGTATTTTCCTGATTATAACATTGTACTTTCCTATTCTTTTGTTCCTTTTGTCTGTTTTTGTTGTTGTTTTATTACTTTAATATTTTTCAATGATGATTTGACCTTCCGTTCCGACAATTCATTTTGTAGCCTATTTTGATTCTTCCTTTGCACTTACTTACATATTGATGATAGTGCATAATTCTGGATTTTAATTCAATCAACTGATTTGATTTGATTTCATATAATTTAGACCATGTTGTTGTAATGACCATCCAATATCATGTCTCTCTGTCAAGATTACGCACGGAAACGTATCCTCATTATCATGTCCTTATAGATACCAGTCAAAATGAGACAAGTCGGAAAGTGGCAGGACAGTGAACGAAAACTTTAAATTTTATTCAAAGATTTATATCACAGCAGGTGGAAAGTGAGTTACAGGCAAGATGGTACAAGACGATTTCTTCGAGATCTCTTTATATTTCAAGTAAATCGACTCTTAAAATATAATGTGTATTCACGTAATTCATATTCTATGCATTGGCAGACAGCCAGATAAAACTTCTGCAAACCGAGCACAGGTAAATACTTGGAAAACGGCGTATATAGCACGATCAACATAGAGCCCTCATCGTTCTATGCGACTCAGTGTGTTCAAACTGATTCTGATTCCAGGTTCGAACCTGAGTCACTTCTTTCGGATGGTGACATTAAAGGTTGGTCCCCACACGTAAATAATCATATGTGATTGATATACGTCTGTTGATTGTCTATAAAGCTCTAATTGGTCAAGCCCCTAAATATATTGTAGAACTGTTACAACTCAAAGTTCGCAAACATACCCACAACCTGCGCAGTTCTCATATAAAACAAAAATAACCTTAGGAGATCGGGCCCCTCCTTCTCTTACGTTACATTGATGACTATCTAGGCATCGCCACTTGCTCGAGAGAAGTGCTGCTTTCATTGAAAGCTCATTTCAGTGGCTTCGATCCATCCCTCAAATTCACTCACGCAATTTCTTCCACTTCCAGAGCTTTCTTGGACGCAGAACTCACTGTTGATGGGACTAGCATTAAAACTGGAATTCACTACAAACCAACTAATGCCCACTGCTTCCTCAACTACAGCTCGTCTCACCCACCTTCGTGTAAGCAATCTATCCCCAGATCCCAGTTTTCGCGGCTTCGTAGACTCTGTAACACTGACGAGGACTACAAATGCCGTATCCGCGAGATGGCTGGCTTCTTTAACAGACGGGGATTCCCTACTGAAGTTATCGAAGAAGCAAAGGAGAAGATTGTCCCCCAGACCCAGCATGAAGCCTTGCTACAGCCCAAAGAAAAGAAACATGCTGCCCGAGTACCTATGGTCTTCTCATATCACCCCTCAAGTGCTCAAGTCGCCCATGTCATGAGGAAGAACTTCAAGATGCTCTGCGACCATCCCCAAACTAAGGATATCTTCAGAGATATGCCTTTAATGGCATACAGGAAGGACTGTAGTGTAAGAAGAATTCTTGTGAAATCTATTCTACAGCCTGCTCGGGAACAAGTTGATACGGATACGCGATCACCCCTTGGTACAGTTCCCTGTCGTCGACCTAGATGCAAGACCTGTTCTCATGTAACGGATGCCACCACCATCACTGGACCTAAGGGATCATGGAACGTGACCAAGACTTTCTCCTGCACTTCTACAAACATTATCTATTGCATAACTTGCATTTCTTGCAGAAAGTTGTACGTAGGTGAGACAAAACGGAATCTGGCTGATCGAGTAACGGAGCATCTTCGTTCAATTCACCTCAACACTAGTGGTCTCCCTGTTGCCCAACATTTCAATCTTGCTAATCACATGATCAACGATCTGAAAGTTTGTGTTCTAAACTGCTGGGTAACAGATGAGGAAAGGAAGATCCAGGAGGAAAGGATCATCTTTCAGCTTGGCACGCTCCAACCACATGGTATCAATGCCAGTTTCCGTTCCTTTCCTTCTTCGTAATTTTCTCTTGCTTCTTTCTTTCTCCTTCCTTTTTTGTACTTTGCTTTTGCTCTCTTCCCTTGTTTCTTTCTTTCTTTCTCTCTCTCTTTCTCCTTTCATTTCTTTCCTTCTCTCCACTCCTTTTCTGTTTCCTTTTTCCTCCTTTTTTCCCATTTTCTCTTTCTTTTTCTTTCTTTTCCTGTTCTCTTTTTTTGTTTTCCTTTTCTTTTTCTGTTTTCTAACCCTTTATCCTCTTTCTTCCCACCATTTCTCCCTGTCTCTCTCTCCTTACTTTCCGCGCTCTCTTTTACTTCTCTCTCTCTCTTCCTATCCTTTGCTTTCTTTCTTCATCACTGTGTGTGTGTTCTTTCTCTCTCTCTCTCTTTCTTTCTCCTTTCCTCTGTCTCTCTCCCTTCTCGCGCCTTGACTCTGTTGTTTATTTCACGCTTGTTGTTTTGACAATAATTACGCGCTATGCACTACATCCTTGGTGCATTTTTGTACTTGGTATCATTTCCTGAAGAAGCCTTATAGGTGAAATATTGAACCTTTTGTGTCTAACGGAGTCATTTATTCTGTGTCTGTCTCTATTTTTTAATCTTCGTAGCAGAACTTTTGAACTTAGTCACGTCTTTTGGATCGTGACGTTAAAGGTCGGGCCCAAGACTAACATAATCAAATGTGATACACGTCTGTAAAAATCCAATTACACACACACACACACACACACGCACACAAACACTCACACACACGCATATATATATATATATATATATATATATATATATATATATCCCAATATAAACAATACTAACATAAACTTGTAGAGGAATTCAGTGATCTGAAACGATTCTATTTTTCTTTCCCCCTGACATGAAAAAGAAGATTTTTTTAGTCAAACGTGGTAATTTCATTTACTATTTTAAAGGAATTTTTCCTATTGTTTATGCATACAAACTTGAAGAACTTGAGTTTCATGAATAAGGGTAAAATAGCTTTTCATTAAGCTATATTTACTCTGTTTCAATCACGTACATGGGAATACATGTATACATATCCGACACATTGCAGTCCTTCCCAATTTTTCACGAGCTTATTAGTCTTCTTTTTGCTCTATGTTTATACACAAATGTTCTATTTTCTCTGTTCATTCGACAGACTTCTGGATTACCACTTCAGCTTTTCATTCCTGGCAACAAGACACAAGTTTTAGCGGTTGCTGCAGTAGACATCTAACTTTTCATGATACCATGAGCTTCAAATGCCAGCAGTGGATGTCAAAAAATCGTTCAAGGATTGAAATCATGCATTTTATCGAGAACTTTCATTATACTAGCTCAATATGTATTTATATAAGGTTCTGATTAATCAGCAATCTCACAAGTGGATACATGTAACGAAGTGGAGGCTTTCATTCAAAATAAAACGATACAGATATCCCTATCAAGGGTTTTTGATATGGAGGATTTTTGTTAGAACATCATATTTGCTGAAAGCCTAAAAAATAAGTGCCCTCAGCAGCTTTTAGTGAAATTTAACCGAAACCTAGATCAGGAAAACGTGCTGTTGACATGTTGGTGACCATGTCAACAGTATAATAAAATGTAACTGTTTTTATCCAAATTACTTGAGAACTGAAGAGAAAAATCGGACATAAGTGATATGAAAATTTCACTTACCACTAGATTTCAGCAAGGTTGTGAAATGTCAAGATTTTCATCATTGTTTTTGTTTTTCAAGTTATAGGCTTGTTATTTGAATTTATATTGATTCGTATTAAATAGAACAAAAACAAACGAACAAATAATATATCTGCTTCATCTTTTTTGTTTAAATCAGGGTAAGGAGATGGAAAGTCATTTATCTAGTTACCTTAAACAGTTAACTTTTTAGAAAGTGTCAAATCACAAATTCTCATTTTAGTGATAATATTTCGGCCTGTGCAACCCCCATTTTAAACCAAAGTGACATACCTTCAGTACACAACTTCAAGATTGTACCCCCCTTTTGAAATGACCCCCTTTCTCTTGTCAGAGAATTTTCTTTGATGAGTGCCCCATATTTGACAAAGTTCTGGATCTCCCCGGGGGTAGGGGGATGGTAGTCCCCCTCCGTCATATTTGTAATGTATTTTAAAACTATCGGTATGTCGGCATGTAAAATATGAAGTAACTTCCATTTTCTTTTTTTCATTGTGAAAAATTGTGAGAAAAGTGGTCTGCAAAGTTAAAATTGCACCAATCCCCATACGAAATTCTCTAGCGACGCCCCTCCGTGACAGGGAGAGTGAAGACGATAAGCTTCGAGTGAAGCCCTCGCCCCCTTCGCCCGAAAAAAAAAAAAGGACAACACGGCGGCGACGGAGCCAGTTGATACCCCCGCTTTTCCAGTAGTAAGAAGATATATCTAGTCTTTCCTGCTATGACAACCATCTGTGCAAATATCCTACTATGTAATATTACATTTTTTTCAAGTTCTTTAAAAATAAATTATCATTATTCTTAACACATATTGAATGAATATATTCACCAGTATTACATATTCCAACAAGAAAAGTGACTTTTCCCACTGGTGGCGTGTGAAGTACTTCACATGATTTTTAAAATTTTAGTTTTGACTCGGTCCGGTTCTATCTGACCTTTAATTGTTTGTTTACAAATTTGCAAAGCGATATATTTTGATTCAAAGATCAATTACAATTAAAGTGCAATGACCGAGTGCCGTATGCCACAATTAGTAATTAAAGACGCTGATTCGCCGAATCGTTGCGTTGAAGCGATTAATAAATTACCATAAATGCATATATTACTGAATTTGACCTTTCTCATTGCGCATGCTCTAAGCTGATGCGCGTAATGTTTCATACCGCGTGCAAACACACACTACTCGCTGGGAGCATCTTACAAAATGAATCATTCATTTAAGCTCATGAATTATGCAAGATACTTATGGATCCGGACAACATGGCGGAACTTCAGGGGCCTGGTAAAAACCCAATTACACACCTTGTAGAGTCAACCTACTGTAGATATACATTTTGAAAAATAATTTGTGGATCTATTGTCTTCAAAGTCCTTGAATGAATTGTCGTATGAAATAACTTTCAAATGAAAAACAGTTGAAATAAATCTATCCAAAATCTTATTTTTTTTGTTGAAAATATATATCAACAGCAGATTGACTTTGCAAGATTTTACACACCTCTTTTGTAAACACTGACTCGTACTGAACGATGAGGACTCTACATTCATCGTGAGTTAAACGCCATTTTCCAAGTGTCTACCTGTGCTCGGTTTTTTTGAAGTCGTGAAATAAGGTCTGAAATCCACAGTTTCTTATAGTTTAGAATGGTCGAACAACCTTGTTCCACCTCCCATTCCTTCCCATACACATAACAACAAAAACAATTATATATACATTTGTGTGTAAATCTACATGTACATGACTGTACTTACCTCTTTTCAGTGCTATCACAATGATTGCTATCAGTAAGAAAATGATTACTGTCAGTGGCAAAACTGCTGCGATTACCTCTGAATTACTAGCCCTACAGCCACCATCTGCAAAACAAGTTAAGAATGGTAAAACATCATTAATAATATATATCAAAATCACTGGAAGGCATTATACATGTACAATAAAAAAGAGACCAAAATTAAGTAATTTGCATTAAAATTAGCAACTGTCATATGGAGTAGTATTATCCCTTTCACTTTCTTCAATTTTGATTTGTTTGCAGAAACTTCGAACACATGATATATATAAATATATACATGTATATTCTCGTGGAAATAATTATAATTGTGAGAAATCAAAATGAGAGAATAATGGTTGCGTAGCTTAAATCAAAGTTCCCCAGAGCTGTCCTCCCTTTAATTTTTTTTTTTTTTGCAAATGTTGAAAAAAATGTCTCCGTCGGGAATCGTACCCGGGTCACTGGCTCAAAACGCCAATGCCTTAACCACTAGACCACTGAGACGGGCCAGTGGCTTCGGCGACACCAGATCCAGTTTGACGAGACAAGAGTTGCCAAAGCTTTTGCATATGTTATTTCCTTACAATTGTTTATAATGATTATTATTCGAACGTATACATGTATCTCAAAGCGTTCGCTTGGATCCAGCTGAGGCATGCGGCTTGTCTTTGTTCAAAACTCAACTACCCCCGACAAAGGAATTAATTTAATAAGGTTGAAGATTTGTCAATCTGTCGGTCAATTGAATCTGGTGTCGCCTAAATCACTGGCCCGTCTCCGTGGTCTAGTGGTTAAGGCATTGGCGTTCTAAGACCCGGGTTCAATTCCCGGCGGAGACATTTTCTCAACCTTTGCAAAAATTCAAAAAGGGAGGGCAGCTCTGGGGAACTTTGATTTATGCTACACAACCATAATTCTCTCATTTTCATTTATCACAATTATGTATGTATTTATAAACATTCATAATACCGTTAGGAGGACATTCTTTTGTTTTACGTCATCAAAAATGTCCCGATAATCGTGCTCAAGTCCCGCTAACGCCTTTTGTTCTCCCCTGACGTAATATGTATTTACGTATAAAAATCGGTTGAACAAAAGTGACCATATGAAATAAAATAAAAATATGGGGAGAAACATAAAGGGCATGTTAAGTTTTGAATAATAGTAAAATGCACACGAAGTTTAAAAATTCTACTAAAAATTACCTCCAACGTTTCACCGAGGATAGTAAAGTACTTTTGATTATATTACCATTCAAAATATCGTTGTCCCGTATATATACTTAACAGCAAAACAGAACAAGATCCCCAACTGCCCAATTTTATCAGATTTTTAGAACTCATCCTCAAACTACAAAAGCATTACATTTAACTAGAACCATTATCTACAGACCAAGGGGACAGCCATGGGAACTCCAGGCCGTGGCACCTTCATTATGCAAGTATATTCATCAGGCAACTCGAATACAAGATCACAGCACCATTACACTCACTCATCTTCAGGACATCATTAAAACGCTACACAGACGATATATTCTTCATCTGGAATGGCTCACCAAGAACTCTAACCATGATTCCAAACTCAATAAATGTAAGTCCCTAAAAATATATGATTTATACTCCTACAATCCTGGAAATTTTATGTATCAACTTGAAAGATTTAACCTGCCCCAAAAGCACCAGTGAAATCGTTTCATACCCCCCCCCCCCCATGAAATTGACAGATATCCAAAGAGGCAGTCAAATTTCTTCCATCCCCCACGTACAAAAAGCTTTCTTCACATACATACACACACACAACACACACACACAAAAGACATTCACACAATATAATGGACCCCAACTTTCAAACCGACTTGACACAACTTTAAAATCAATCGCCACATACCAAATTTAAATGTAAATATAAATTGTCCTTGTTGAAAAGCTGCAACAACCAAGAAACGTAAATGTACACTCATAGGGTTAAACCAGATTTATATTAAAGACGGCCTCTTTCCTCTTGCATTCCCCTACCTATCTGTCTATTTCTACGTCTCTCTTTCTAGTTATCCCCCTCCCCTCTTTATCTTTCCTCCTCCCCCTGTATTGCTTGTTCACAAACTTTTTCCACCAGTGCTGTTCAGATCCTTTTCCCCATTTCTTTTCTTTCTTCTTCTTTTTCTTTCTTTTCTTGTTTCTCTTAATTTCTTTTTGTTTCCTCCTTTTTTTTTCTCTCTCACGCCTTTTCCCTTCTTGTTTAACTTGTTCACGTTTCTTTTAATACATAGACTGTAACTATTTTTATTTTTTAAATAGGGGTCTATGAACTACAAGCCATGCTTCCTTAACCCATTGCTCACGGGGACCAGGTGATCCCCGTATTTAAGCCTACGCGAAATACAGAATTCAGTAGTCAACGGGTAAACATCCCTCCATTCACGTTTTCCTATCAAAGCAATTGCTTTGTTAATGTAAATCACACCCAAGTTAACTGAATTATGATCTGATATATATCTTTGTCTATGAATATAATGTTATGTTCTTCCTCTTAATTTTGATATGTACTGGTTAAAGGGGGAAAAAAAATGTAAAAGACAAATGCGGGAATCAATGAACTCCGAAACTTTGAAACAATATATAATAATGATGATGGTGATGACATGATAATTATATCAATAATAATAATAATACTAATTATGAAAAACGATGATGATAATATCAATAATGATAATAATAAAAATGATAATAATAATAATAATAATAATAATAATAATAATAATAATAATAATTATAATAATAATAATTATAGTTGTAAGATACTAATACTACCACTACAAATAATAATATTAAAATAATAATAATATTACTAATAGTAGTAATAATAATAATAATAGGAATAATAAAAAAGGTAATGATAAAAACAATAATGATGATGATCATGATAATAATAATAATAATGATAATAATAATAATGATATTAATAATAATAATAATAATAATAATAATAATAATAATTTTCCAAGTGTCTGATATTGCTTTACGATGGATGCATTCCTATCTGACTGGCTGGACGTCACGTGTGAAAATCTTGGAACAGATGTCTGAGCCGTGGACTTGTGAATTTGGCGTCCCGCAAGGATCTGTCATGGGTCCCGTTCTTTTCAGTGCATATATCACTCCTGTCTCTAGTATTATTCGGAAGCACAATCTTTGTTATCTAATTTCTGCTGATGATATTCAGTTATATGCTCCCTTTGATCCTCGTTCTATAGTTAGTATGCAGGAGGTGTTGCAACGTATTTCATTATGTATCTCAGAAATCAGCCAGTGGATGACTAGAAATTTTCTGAGGTTAAATGTTTCTAAGACAGAGTTTACTCTATTATGTCCATCTAATAGATATAATGATAATTTATCCGGTGTACAACTTACTGTAAGTGATAAAACAATTGCTTTGTCCTCCACAGTTATGAATCTTGGTATATGTATTGATTCAAGTTTCACACTTGCATCCCATGTTAACAATATTGTTCGTACATGTAATTTCCATTTAAAGAACCTGTGGCGAGTTAGAAGGTTTATTGATGTAAACACCTGTCATCATGCTGTTAGGGCTCTTATACTATCAAGAATTGACTACTGCAATAGTCTATTTGTTGTTCTCTCTGCTAAGGATAGGAAAAGACTCGAGAGTATTCAGAATCGTGCTGCACGTTTAGTTTTTCAGGTTGGGCGTAGAGTACAAGCATCCCCTTTGATTCAAGAACTCCATTGGCTTCCTTTTTCTCAACGTGTTCAGTTCAAACTCTGCCTATATGTTTATAAATTAATCAACAATACTGCCCCCTCTTACCTTGCTGACACAATAGTTCCTTACTTACCCACACGTAATCTTCGTTCAATAAATGACACTACTAGACTTGTAATTCCCAGATCAAATCTTTCTATTGCTGAAAAACGCTTTAGTGCAACTGCTTCTAGAGCTTGGAATAATGTCCCACGCTCAATTCGAACAATAGAAAATCTAGCAACTTTCAAAAGACAACTGAAGACCTATCTATTTCCACAGAGCTAGTCTTTTCCTTTATTTTTTTATGATGTTTAACTTTTGATTTTTACTTTGTTAGCGCTATGGTACTTCTTTGTGTATAGCGCATTATAAATGACCATTATTATTATTATTAATATTAATAATAATAATAATAATAATAATAATAATAATAATAATAATAATAATAATAATATTAATAACGGCAATAATAATGAGGCAGAAACAAATGATTTATCTCACCGGTAAATGTCACAGATGTGGCCAAAGTTGACATTTCGGTCTTTATCGACGTCGGTTTGTTTGTGGTGATAGGAGGCAGGCGTAATGATCCTGTTTGGTGGTGGTGTAAGTACCGAAAAGAACATTTCACTCTTGATCCACTTCTGTCCTGCGGGAGTAGGCAAGAAATGGATGTCGTGTATGTTCCGTCTGCATTGATGACTGCATGATATGCCTCGTCGTTGGCGAAATTTATCACCGGGTATATCAGTGGCTTCACGTGATCAACAGTGCACTGAACACGCTTCAAAGCGTCGTCCACGGTCATCACTGGTCCTGTTCGAGGCAAAGCTGAAATTGAAATAAAACAAAACAAAGCAAAACACAAATGATATATGAAACGATAGTCGGAAGACTTTAAAATTGCTGAACAATTGCGATTTATTAAAAAAACCCCGACAATTCTTAAGGGCTTATCACCACGGGGTTCTCTATCTGCTGAAATGAAAATAAAAGAGGAAGAGGGAAAGGATAGTTTCTGTTATAGTGCATCAGAAGCTTGGGTAAAGAGAAATTTGACATAATTGGATGAACAAATATGTTCAAACATTTCTTTTAGTACAATGAATCATTCTTTTCAAAAAATGATTTTCTGTTTTTACATAATTTCTCATTATTTAATTTGGTATCGTATTAAAGCGTTGTATTTTTTTCTTTAAAGCAGTGTTCATAATGAAATGATTGCAGTATAATAAGTATAGTATAACACCTGAATACAGGGGAAGAGTCCAAAATTAAATCTCTGAATCTTCGGTGTTATTATAAAGGGCAAATTTTCTTGTACATTGTTTTCTTTTCCGATCTTGATTGATAATGACGCTCTTTTCTCCGTGTTCTTATCCTTGTCTTTGGTTTCATCTTTAAGCTTAACTTTCTTTTCTCTCCAGCATGTCCAGTATTGATGCTTAACACTCCTGTACAAATATTTTGCATTTTGGGGGTGTGAGTACTGTTGAATAAGGGAAAAATCAGAAGCAATATGTTTCAACATGCATGCATACGTGACAGTCGAATTACCGATTTATCGATTTGAGATTGACAGATATGTACATTTTAGCGACCTTAACTTTCAAAGATTCATAACATTCTTATTGTTTCTCCTACTTGTTTAAAATTTCACCCAACTTTGTTTCTGATTGTTCTATATTCACTCATTGCAACCCTTTACAAAGGTTGAATAGCCCTTTAAAATTAAAGATGATACTTACCATAAGTTTCCGTACGGATGTAGTACTTTGACTCGCTAAACAAGTCTCCACGTGCAACGGAGCACTTGTAGAGACCTTCATCCTCCAACGCAGAGTTGAGGATGACCAAGGCAAAAGTACCATTTTCTATCTGGTAGTTTGGCAGGCTTCCTGTTCTTCTGTCACGCCAAAATGCCAGACTGTTGTCACCGTTTTCAAACACGTCATTCCTCCTGCTCTTGTACCACTGCACCAGACGAACCTTGGAGTCGTTTTGCATGATGTCACAGGGAATTGTTGCTGAGGTGCCTAGTTCTATCGGAATGACTTTCACCGCGCAAGTGATTTCTAGAAAAAAAAAGTATATGGGCATACAGGTAATTACAATGATAAGGCTGCCGTCTAAATTATTTGTTTTGTTTGTTTGTTTTTAATTTTAATCTGATCAGTCTTATAACAAATATATGGAAAAACATCCTACTCCCCCTTCCCCGGTTTATTGTTATTTGTTCTAACATCATTTAGTGTAATATCAGTTTGTCCAATATACATGGTCTAATAAACATATCATCCCATCAACGTTTCATCTAAAAACCAATAGGGCCAATAGCCATTTTCGTCTATATAACCATTTGGTCTAATCAATTTTTCTTTTGCCATTTAGTCCAATTACCATTACGTCCGTTTCAATTGGTCCATTTGCCATTTGGTCTAATCATCAAATGGTCTACAACCAATTAGTCCAATACTCATTTGGTCCATCGATCATTTGGTCCATATTTCAGTTGGTCTAACTTCAGTTGGTCTATTGTCATTTCGTCTACACCCATTTTCTCTAATAACCATGTGGTCCAATAAGCATTTGGTCCAATTACCATCTGGGTGCCGTTGCATAAAACTTGCAATTATAGTAACTTTGCTATTATAGTAACTTTTCATGGAATACTGGATTTTGATTGCCTCTTGAGCAACGTTACCATGGTAGTTACCATTGATGGAAAAGTTACTATAATAGTAAGTCTTTATGTAATGTCACCCTGGTCTAATTACCATTTGGTCTAATCATCGATTAGTGTAATAACCAATTGGGCTAATAAGTAAGCGGCCAAATCTAGCCCTCTACGATGACCTAGGACCTCCATTCTAAATCTTTATGACAAGTGGTATTTTCAGTCTCTTGACATGACAATCAGCAGCTATGTTTCAGCAGTTAAGTTGTAATTCACATGTTCATGGAGGTGTTTTCTACCGAACGTGGAAAACAGTGTCGGTCGTCATACCGAGGGTATACTAACTATACCATCAAGAGTAAGATGAAAGGTATGTTATATTGGCGGTGCAGTCTGGAACGGGAGGATGTGCTAGGGCACATTGGTCACCCAAGACGCGGGTGGCCACGGTTTGGAGGGCTATATACCCAGACTCCACATTTTGCCATAAAATTGATTTTAAAAAAGAAAAAAAAATCATGCCTAAATGTACTTTGATCCTACTGATATACCAATCAAATCAAATGTCTTGTTAAGCTCTTGTTTGATACAAAATTCGTAATTTTAGCGCCAATATTTTTTGAAATTTCATGATTTTTGGCAAGTAAACATTTTCCGTGGAATTGCCCAAAGTACTATATAAGCCGATATTTTCGAGTACAATATACAATCGCATTGTTAAAATGAAAGATTACATGAGTGTGTAGAATTGTCATCATCGTTATTATCATTATTATTATTATTATTATCATTATCATAACTATTATTATTATTATTATTATTATTATTATTATTATTATTATTATTATTATGACTATGATTGTTATTACAGTGTATATATTATTTTGAATAAAACAAAAGTAGGCGTACTGTAATCTGTATTAAAAATATATTTGTTTGTAGAATTAGACAAAATTGACATTCGACAAAATGAATACTAGACCAAACTTTCATTAGACAATCTGAGAATTGGACCAAATTATTATTAGACCAATTGGGCGATAGACGATATTGATGATTAGTCGTAAGGGTAATTTTTACAAACTGATGGTTAGACCATGTGGATATTAGACCAACTGGGATTAGCAGAAATGGCTATTGGACGAAATGATTATTGGACAAAATGATAAAATGAGCCAAGAATAAATTACTGAAGTCTGTTTTTCAAGAATTTCGGTATTTTTTTAAATTACGTCAAATCGTTACCAGTAGATGAACTCTTTGAATTCCACATACTCTTCTATCGGATTTGTGTGTAAAGTCTGTGCCGAAAGGCACATCAAGTGATAGAGTTGCCCTAAATTATAAAAACTACATCCTAGAGATGTTGAAGCTCTATATCGGGGTCAGTATATCTATCTAAACCAATTAAGATATATTCGGAAACCCGAAATCCAAGATGTTGTATAAATTGGATGTCAATCTCCTAAAACGACGAAAGGTGAGTTCCTTTACAATTGGGATATAATTGCAAGGTTGAAGTAGATTTCAATAGTTGGGATGTTCATATGTAAAAGTGTGATTGAGTGATAGCATAGCATCCCAGTAACCGTCCAAGATCTAATTCTACTACCCAAGATGGCCGCCGCACCTAATAATTAACATATATTTTTAATACTGGATACCCATTTTAAAGGAGTAATTAGCTGATTTTACCCTGGGTTATAAATTAAGAAAACATGTCAAAATGTGCCTTTACGATTGGGTAACTCACAGCAGATTAACTGAACAAGTCTATAATCTTAAGGAAAGAAAAAAAAAATCGACACATTCTTAAATGATGGTTAAAAATTAACGAACTGATGGTGCGTAAATGAAATGGTAATTGGCTGGGTACCAAAATAAAATTGCTCAACAGCTGATAACCAACCGTAAATTGGCCAACTCTTCAACTACCCTATTATTGGTTATATATTTTCTGTTGGTCAATCGATTTTCCAAGTAATCTTAGTCAAAATTTACAAAACTAATTGGGTATTAGATGGTATATGGTTGAGAAAACTCAATTGCCCAATGCTTTTCCCTTGTTTCCCCAACGTTGGTAAAAAAGATTTAGTTTTCTCCCTAATATTCATTCAGATCTATCCATCTAACTATTTGTTACCCTTAAAGGCTGTAACCTAGCCTATCCTACCTAAACCTGTCCTACCTAATCCTGTCCTAACCTAACCTATCACCCTAACCCAGAGCTTATTACCCTCTTTTTTTTAAAGACTCGGCACCCTTTAAAGAAATAAAGACCTTTCGCGTCACCCCAACCAGTGGTGTATCTGGACCTTGGCGTCGGGGGCTTGCAAAACATCTGAGCTAACGATGATACATGTATTTTAGCAAGAAATCATTGTTCTTGGCCCTTTTATTCTTATGTTAATCATTTATAATTATATTAATTCTTATGAAATTAATATCATATTATTTGCAAAATTAGCAAGAGCAGTGTACAAAAATATTAATTTGTAGTTATCTGTGAGGAAGCGAACGAGCTAGCAAACATTTCAAAACTAATTATCTTTTGAATTATAATTTTAGGACCTAGGCATTATTTATCATAAATGAAAAACCTATTTATTTGTATGTTTGACTATTTTTTCAGATAGATTTCAATTCATAACAGAGGAATTTCGAACAGCTTACAAGTTTTTTCTGTTGGGCATAACCTACGAGGAAATACGTGAACCCAGATTTACATTTTCTTCATTTTATGTGCATTATTTATCATAAATGAAAAACCTATTTATTTGTATGTTTGACTATTTTTTCAGATAGATTTCAATTCATAACAGAGGAATTTCGAACAGCTTTCAAGTTTTTTCTGTTGGGCTTTACCTACGAGGAAATACGTGAACCCAGATTTACATTTTCTTCATTTTATATGCATTCAGTCACAAAGAGAAAATCTAAGCTTTTATAGGAAAACGTCTCACTTTACACAATAGGCAGCATGATAACTGAGTAATCAACAATTTAATACTACAAGCAGAAGTTCTAATACGAGCCAGTTTATACCCACAATACAGTTCGCACCCTTGTTCTGTGACGTCAGTTATATACTTTGTCTGTTGCGAGTTGAGTGTGTGATGGGCAGCTGCAGCCCATGCATCGCTCGCGGCCGGGTTAGGCTGCATGGTACTCGGGGAAAAGAACTGCTAATGCTTTCGTTGCTGAGTCAACGGTATATGTTATAGTTTATCAATAATGTCTTCAACACAGTCATATCCAAACCAAAATAAAAAAAAAAAAAAAAAAAGAAGAAGAGGGAATTAACCAGTTTATTATTGTGTTTATAGTCACATCGACAAGGGTAGTCTAGCAAGCTCCAACCCACGCCGTCTGCTTACATTTTCGATGTACAAAGTAAATGGGCTAATCGAGTTACTGCAAGATTAGTAGTAAAGTTGGCTGTTTCTTTGTTTTTTTGTTTTCATATTCTATTCCACCACATGTGAAAGAAAGTCAAAGATGTATTCGAAGTAATATCACCTATTAGATAAACCGTATAAATCATAAAAGAAAACACAAATTGAACCAAAAAGAGAACTTTAATTATCGGAACTATTTAGGCAGTCTTCCATACTGTGCACTGCACGCTTATGTACAAGCTAGTGTGTGTGTGTACACAGTAAAATATATTTTAAGCAACTCTTCAAAATTTTTAAACAACGCTGTTTAAGCCGGTCACTCTAACAACTGTTGTTTAAAATGTTAAACAACTACGGTTGTTTAAACTTCAAACAGCCTGTTGTTTATTTATCCATTTTTTTTTAACAACGGCTTTTAAACAACTAGGTTGTTTAAATTAAGTTGTTTAAACACACACAGTTGTTTTAAACTTTTTCACAACTATTGTTTAAAATATTTGTTGTTTAAAAAAAATTGTTTAAAACATCTAGGTTGTTGAAATTAAGTTTTTTAAAACCTTTTGCACAACTGTTGTTTAAAAAATACATTCAAAGTTAATTGTTCAAAATAATTGTTTCAAACATTATAGGGCCTACAGATGTGTTTAAACATACACGGCTGTTTAAGGCTGTTGTACACAAATAAGTTCCAAATGCCAGAGCTGACTGATACGTTCAGAGGTAAGCATTTAGACTAAATATATTTTAATCTGATCGAGTTTATACTCAAGACATATTTGTGTTGCGGTGACATCAACATGATGTCTAGATCTAGACAACATCCACAAAATAAATTATGTAGACCTGGAACTTTGCAGTGCAGCGCAGTTTAAGTTATTTGCACACAGTATACCGGACCCACGCGCGCGTTCACTGCGTGCAGCTTAAACTGCGCTGCGCTACGCTGGAAGGGCGACTTGCAAAGTTGCAGGTCTAAATCATAATTATGTGACTGTGGCTTAGATCTAGATATCATATAGATGTCATGGCAGCACAAATATGTCTTGAGTATAAACTCGATCAGATTACAATACATTAGTCTAAATGCTTACCTCTGAATGTACACTGTTAAAACATGTATTTAAAAAATACGGATTAAAAAATTGTTGATTAAAAATCGCTCAACATTGGTTATAAAATGAGTGTTGCTTAAAAATGACTTTTAATCTTGCGTGGGTTAAAAATATTGTTGATTAAAATTATTGTTTTTAATCTTGTTGGTTACATTGTAACCAACATTGATTAAAAACAGTGTTCTCTGCTTTCCCGCCAAAATGATAGTGCTAACTGTCGAGACACTTCATCTTTTTGTTGGTTAAAGTTTGATCAAAGTTGATTAAAATACCGATCGCGTGACTGAACAGCGCATGGATTTGGAATAAATTTGCTGCGCGCATATTTATCGCAGAAATCGTTTGCGATAAAAATGGAAGGCGTTGTCATTCAAGTCGCTGAATGATTGGGGACTTTCAAAGAGCTTGTCAGCGTGTTTGAAGGTGAGATACTCTTTTCATATCTGTGATTGTTGTCTAGCTTTATCTTGGGAATAAATAGATCTATAATGTGATCTTTCTTTCTAATTAAAACAGCTTGGAAGCCAGTTCGACCTGCTCGATCTGGACTAGACCTGGCTAAGCCAGGCCCACTGGTAGATCTACTGACTACGCCTACGGTAGCTAGGAGGCGACACCGGCGGTATGGCGGTGTGTTCACCTTCGCGGATGTCCATATTTCGCGGACAGGTCAATACGACAAAAACTTAAACTAGAACTAGAAATTAAAAAAAAAAAGATATAGCATCAATGTAGGAAATTCAATTATTCGTAGTAACATAACCGACACTTAATTGCTGTTCAAAAATTACAAGAATCAAAGATGAAACTGACACGATTATTTTGCTTGATGTTGTAGGTTTTCACTGCAAATTTCCAGAAATCATCAGGATTTTTCCTTTAAAGTTTGGCTGCTACACCTTTAGTTAACTAATTCATCGATTTGTGAGGCCGCATGGCAGCCGAAGCTTTTTTGGAGAAAAGGTTTACATTGTATGAGGTTTTAACTGATATTAGATAAATATTTACCTTCCAAAAATTTCCTCACCAGCTGCAAGGTCAGGTATATATTTTTTTGTTGTTTTGATATAACTGAATTTCTCTCGTGGCACCCCTAGCGATGCCTTGTGGCACCCCATAGAGCCGCTGCACCCCTAGTTGAAAAACGCTGACCTAACCTATCCTTTACATTCATGCACATTACTTGGAACCCCTTGTGTACCCTTTAGAATTCAAGATGCGTTTGGTGACAGTCAGTAAAATTGGGCCACCCCAAACCATATGCTACCCGAAAATAATGAATATTCATATTTTTGCTTGCCAACTCTGTGGTAGATTTTTACCGAACTATTGGTTCAGTACATATACATTTGCCCTGTTTTTTTTACACATTAATTGGAGAAAATTATCAATTGTTGGACCAAAAAATGTATAGCTTCAGTTTGCCTTTTATTTATTCTTTTTTATTTAATAATTACATGGTTTCGAAAAATAACCTAATCGTTGGACAATATTTGCCCCATTTTGATTTACCCAGTAGTATATCGGGCAATATGCATATTGAATGACCAAACATATTCCAATAACATATTTTATTCAACGTTTAAGTAATCATTTTTACTCTTTAGCAGGTTGGGTATACCTCACTCAAACTTTTTTTCAATATTTGACCAACCAGTAATTGCCAGATTAATTTTAGTTCATGAAAAAGAAGAATCGGACGAAATTATACAACCAGTGGGTAAAGACTTCCCAACGCTGTTCAAAGAGTATTGTTGGTAAATAAATGCTCATATACATATTAAGTAAAAATAATTGCCACAAATAGGTCCAGCTCTCTTCATGTGAATGGGTTAAAATAGCTTAGAAATTGGTGAATTTTTAACCAACTAGCTAGGACCCTCAACCCCGCCGGCTCCCCACAAAAAAATCTCAGCGCTTCGTATTGTATCTTAGTATCGCTAGTAATTTGCTAAACCTTTTTTTTTTTTTTTGGGGGGGGGGGTAAAATATACTGAAACGGTTGATTAATCCGTGGTAAACCGTACATAGTACAAATCACTAAAAATATTTTGATCCGTATGTTAAGGGTTCAAAGTTGCTATAATATTCAAAATATGAGCTTAAAATTAAAGAGTAATAATATGAAGAGGGAATGCACTTTGGTTCCGTGCGCGTTTTTTATGTTACCCTTTATTTTCTTCAAACTTTTTAAGCGTTATCCAATACAATGCCAGGTAAAGTTTCTTGAGGTTTATTTAGGTGACTGTTTTTTTTTTTACTCATGAAACATTTCGGGATTTTTTTTTTATACTACAAACCGCTATTGCGTAAATGTTGCAGTATTCTTCCTTCCTCTTTACTTCGAGTTTCTTATCCTTTTCTCTCTCTTCCCGTTTTATATTTATATCATATTGTGTACTCAGGGGTACCGACATAACCCCTTGCTTAAAAAGATGTACATCTTGCTCCCCTGTACTAAAAAAGGGTGAATGGGAACAGATTTTACATATTCTACCCTTCACAATCTTCATCAAACTGTCAGTGGCAAAGGTGCCATTGAATGTTCATTCATAATAACTTTCCAATCTATAGATATAATTTTATTATTTACCCCAACGTCGGGTTGAACTGGTGCCAAAGTAGTAATTTATAAATACATTTCTATGAAACCCTTACTTGACAATGAAGACCCTTTTTTTGGGAGGGGGGTTGACATTGGAATTATATCGCTATTAAAAAAAGCAACGCCGGCAGAAACATTTGAACACTCTATTCTTAAGTTTTACTTATACAACCGAAAGTTTGAAGATGCTATTGATGATCATGCTGTTGACAATGTATGTCTTATCATGCATAATGGAAAAATGCTGATGAACATAATGAATGATCTTGCTCTTCAATAATCCCTGGAATAATGCTCATGTAATTTAAACAGTATTTCACGTATAGTTTTTAGTTAAAATCATGTTTGGCATAATAGTTTTAGAACTGATTGAAAAAAAAAAAAATAATCGGACACAAAAAAATCAAACAAGCCTATCTTCATGATGGTATATAAGTGTATACATTTTTAATGTTGGCTCGAAACAACAGATTTTGCGTATTTAAATTTTGGTTTTTGAGGGGAGGGGGGGGGGGGCTGATGAGAATTAATAAACAATTATTGGAATCCGTACATTATACTTAAAGTAACAGTATACAGTCAAACCTGTCTTAGCGGCCACCTGTCTATAGCGGCCACCTGCTTATAGCGGCCACTAAAAAATCCCCCGCAGAAAATTACTGTGTTGTAGACCCTGCATATAGCGGTCACCTGCCTAACGCGGCCAGCGGCCACCCATTATGTATCCCGTGGTCAATATCTGACCGCGTAGCTTCATGCACAAAAAGTTAGCGTTTTGCCGTGGTGTGTTAAACGAGTGTCCGAGTCCTAGCTCAGTCACACTCTCACACAAACGCCGTGCATAGATTCTACAACGGCCAAAACGTACATACTGATTTCATGAAAGATCAAAAAGTTTGACCAGATTGCCGACTAATTAGAGATTAAAAGTCTTTTGAATAAGAACTGAGCACTAGTATTGTTCGTTTACGATAATCTTCACACCTCCGGCCATCCCCCTCACTCGTTCTCTTGGATACCTTCCTATATACAAAAAACGTTACTGAAACAATAGGTATCAGCAATGATCGCATGGGCGCAATACTACAGGCTCGTATACTTACATGTTAGTTTTTAATTTTTAAAAGAATTATAAAAAATGTAAGAAAGAGTTAAAACTTTAAAAAAAATCTTTTTCAAACAATTAATTTTTTTAGAAATTGAAAACAGTAAAATACTACCCAAATTTTAATTTTTTAAGGGATCAGTTATAACGATTTCATGTACGAGCCTGTCCGGCTCAAAAACGGCGGGAAAACTCGTCTACCGGCGATCCATTGTTGACGTTCGCACTTTCGGCGAATCAAGTGAGCACCAACTGTTGTCTGTTCTTAAAAACAGTTAAAACTTCTTTTAAGACATTAAAGACAAATACATATATATACATATGTATTTCAAGCGTAATATCATAATCCACACAGGTTTAGATAATAATTGTTTCCAGTCATTTTGGTCATGGTTAGGAAGCTAAAGTATGCATGATTACTCTGAAAAACAGAACACAACATACACAACCCCCCAAAAAACAACAACAACAAACAAACAAACAAAAAATCAGACACAACTTTGAATCAATTGTTTGGCCCTATACACCAAGTTTTACGGTACTGTGATCTAGAATTATGATTATGTTATTCTCTTCTGTATGCATTATATAATTTGAACATTTTGTAAAATGTGAAAATAAAAGAAACAATACGTTGAATTGAACTAATTCGTAAGAAAAAAAGACCCTTGATCAACCTATCCATGCAGAAAATAAAGAAATTCAATCCTCCTTCATGTTGGTCATTCTTTTTTCTTTAGTGGATGTGTACCATTGCACAACATAGTCATGGAAGTAGATGTGAGTTTGTCATTTAAAACTACAAGTAAACTAGACTTTGAATTCGTCACTGAAGACGAATTAGATGGTCTGTCATCGTGGTAAATGGCTTTGTCAGATGTTATAATATTTGTGCGAGATAATAATCATGATAATGTTGACGTCAATGATGATAAGATGGTCATATAATTGATGACAATGACGATAATGATATATTGATAATGATGATCATAATGACAACAATAATGATGACAATAACCACGATAACCTAAGTGGCATAGCGCCCCTCCAGGTTAAATTTTCTGGTTTTTTTTTTTTTTTGTTAAATGCTTGAAGGGGCATAAAACGTGTGCAAAATGAATTTGGGACGATTTGGAGCATTTCTAACATTTGCGCGCGCACTGACGCAAGGACGTACGCGTACGCGCGCGTTGAACAAAATGACCTTGACTGGAATGACATTGACCTTAACCATGCAAAAAAAAAAAAAAAAAAAATTACATTTCGTTATGAACATATGACCATAAGTTGATTTTCACAAAATGGCGCCTGGATGACGTCACGACAACCTGATGACCTTAAAAAAGATGCCGGAACTTGAAATTATCAGGACTAATGACTAACGAAAGTATGAAGAAAATTGACTGAGCCGATTTTGAGAAATCGTGATAACAAATTGGACGATTTGATATTGCAGGACACGTGGGAGATAAACCCCACAGCTTTAATACACGAAAGGGAATCAGATGGTACACAAACTACTGCACACTACTTTCCAATAGACATAACACGCAAAATTAGGCAGTTTATTACATTGTTTGCTATTGTATATGTTATAATAGTCGAAGAGGATGGCAAAATAGAAAGGCAAAAAGAAAAAAAAAAAAGTAAAAAAAAAAAAAGGCCGACCGGGGATCGAACCTGGGTCACCAGAATGGGAGGCAAGTGCTTTACCAATAGACCAAAATATTTTCAATAGAGATAACACGTAAACGAAAAACGGGATCCTCAAAAGACATTTTGTAGTAAAAAATATGGGCATGATCCCGACATCTGATTAAAAATTGGAGGACACATTGGTTAAAGCTTATAGTCTCAGCTACAACATATCCAAAGCTCGCAGAAAATCGAGCAGAAATAACGGAGATATTGCTCAAAGAAGAAGGGCATGTAGAATCAAGATTTGACAAAAAGTCATGCCCCGTAGAGAATACACGCAAAATGTGAAAAATTGACATGCCTCCCTTAATTGCAAAAATACGCCATGATGCCTTTGTCAAAATGAAAAATTGGGGCATCTGAGCTTGTAGAAAATTGTCTCAGCTACAACATATCAAAATTTGGAAGAAAATTGGCAACGTATTACTGAAATGTTGTCAAACGAATACAAAAATTATGACGTCATTTTTTCAAAATCGATTTTTCGAGTTCGTATGCAAATATGACGACGTTTCGATAGAACGACCACTCAATTTTATACATGAATTCAAATGTTCAACTCATAGGCTTTCAGAATATATAAAAAAAAAATTGGGGGGTTTCCATGCATTCTGACGAGCTATGCCAGATTCCATATAGGCATGTTTTTACCAGTTTTTACATTTGACGCACGCACGAATTTGAAAGTTTGACGCGCGCGTGTGGCATTATGGAATGTCGAGAATTACTGTAAATAATTGGAAATTGTCAAGAATAGTGTCAGGAAGACAAACTATCCGAAAACGGCGTTCTTACGTTCTGTACGAGCTGCACGCGCGCATAACGCGCGCGCGGACGCGCACGCACGTAAAAATTTGAAATGCTTAAAATGTCCTGAACCGTTCTCTTATTTGATTAAAAAGTGATTTTGAGCATTTTTGAATTTTGACGCGCGCGCGGAATTTGTTGACATTTTATGTTGACCCTTGACCTGAAGTTCATGTGTATTAAATATGGTTCATTTTTGATAACTTGTTATGAAGATATGATCGATAATGTGATTTCACAAAATGGCGCCTGGATGACGTCACGATGGCCTGATGACCTTGAAAAATATTTCGGGAGCTTGACATTGATAGGCCTGATGACTGACTGAAATTTGATGAAAATTGAGTTAGCCGAATTTGAGTAATCGTCTGCACAAGTAATTGGTGGAAATAAATAATAATAATAATAATAAAGAAAGAAAATTCTGACGAAATTAAGAGGTGGTCTGTCGATACGACAGACCACCTAATAATAATAAAAATAGAGAAAATTCTGACGAAATTAAGAGGTGGTCTGTCAAGTGACAGACCACCTAATGATATGGTTTCCATAAAATGGGCAGACACCATGATTCTACACAAGATAACCATGTTGATTTGTTCGTCATCAAATATTTTGGGACTAAGTATCCATAGATTTAAAAACTATTGATTTCACATTCAGCAATAAGTTATCAATACTTTATCTATACCTCGACAGGAAGTAAACAGGAAGTTCAAAATGTTTACAAAGTTCACACTTCTTCAGAAATGATTGCTTATACAACTTCCAAGTAAAGCTATTGACTGATTGATTGATTGATTGATTGAAAAAGGTCTTTATTGGAATCTGACTGGCGACCAAAGGTCAAATTGCACAGAATATGCATGTATAAAAGGTAATAAAAAAGATATAAATGTACATAAAAAGAAAAAAAATTCATTTATAAATATAAGAATCAAAATACTGAAATTCCATTCAAATACAAAACGAATATTAAACTTAGGGTTAAGCAACTGTAAAAGTATATCATCATGGTTGCCTAATGTCTGGTTAATAAAGTTACTGCCGAATATAAGCTCAATTCTAATGAATAAGCTCAATTCTAATGAATGCTTAAGAATTGTCCGAATGGTAATCGTTCACTATGTTGATAAAATATGGAATTGCCCTTTTTTTAACCGGTCAGTTTTACAAAGTAATTGAGAGTATTTTTTGATATATCTTAAATTTAAATTAACATTCCTTTGATCAGGCAACCATGATGAGTACATGGGGTGCTTCTTTAAATTCAAGGCAAAATCTACACACAAATTTATCCTTCTTTCCTTCAAAGGTAACAAATTGCACACTTCAAGTGCTTTTTTGTATGTAATGTAATTGAAGCCTAATATAATTTTAATTGCACGTTTCTGATTTTTTTCTATATCATCTGTGTTTTGTTTTTTTGTAAGGCTTGAGTGAAAAAGAGGAACGCAGTATTCTAAAATGGGTCTAACATATCCTGTGTACACAGTGACAAGATCACATACAGGTAAATTAAAATGTTTTAATTTACGTAACATAAACAATCTTCTATTGCACTTTTTCAGCATTTCTTTAACATGTGTATCCCTTTTAAAGTTCTGTTGGAGATAAACACCTACAATCTTGACAAGGCTGGCTTAATTCAAAGGCGTTTCATTAATATACAAACTTTGCTGAGTTGGTTGTTTCATGTAAAAAAATTGTCATAAAAGTACATTTTTGGGGATTAAGTTTCATATTATTAGACAAAGACCAAGTTGCCAATGAATCAATTTCTTTTTGCATCTGAAATGGTTGCTTTTGATTCCTAGCCTCTACGATTGTCAGGTCATCAACATACATAGAAAAAAGGAAAAGGGCAGTCATTACATGCATCATTTACCATGCTCAAAAACAGCACCGGGCCAAGTTTTGTTCCCTGCGGAACTAGGCTATGGCGCACTGGTCATTTTATGGTCTTGTTATTCACAACACAACTCTTTCCAGATAACAAACCCACTCCCCAATACTGAGTAAAAGTTATGACGTACTTATGGTCCTTTGATCAAGGACTGATGGTTAACCAACTCCCAATAGAGGGTTTACCCATTATAAAAGGGTTTCCCTTTAGGGCCCCAGTCAGATTGACTTCAGAGATTATTCTAGGCATCATGAGAGTGTACTTATGATCAGACTTGCTCTAGACTTAAACTCATCGTTTTTATATCATAATGTATTTTCATCTGAATAAACAATAAATGCTATGCTATGTAATTGTAACTGACTTGTGTCACAGATCATCATAATATTCGTCGCTGAATTCACGAAGTGGCACAACCTCCCGCGCATGGGTGTCGATCTCGGGGGGAGGGGGGATGGGGTGTATATATGCCCCCCAAAAAATGGTGGGGGGGGGATGGCCTGTATTATCATCCCCCCAATATTTGTTGATAAAAAATTGAAATAAATAAGAATTATGATACATTAACTTAAAAGTAATAATTATCCAAACTCATTATATTTGATCTTGAAATACCATCACGTTCTTTAATGATTAGAAGTAAGGAAATAAGAAATGCTATAATTTCAATGCGAAAATATCAAATTAAATTTCGAAAATTCATTCGCTCGCATTGCACTGTTAAAACATGTATTAAAAAAAAGGATTAAAATATTCTTGATTAAAAATCGCTCAACATTGGTTATAAAATGAGAGTTGGTTTAAAATAACTTTTAAAGCTCATAGACAGTCTCGGTAGCAAAAATCATACTGGCAAGAAACTTATCAAACATAGTCACATACTACTCTCCTTTTATCATAAGACACATGTACGAGATTATTTAACATTTTATTACGATTTCGAACAAATTTTAGTGTAAATATCTGTAAGAAACGCTTGGTAACGGCTTTTCACTGCCTCATGCTAAGACCATATCCACCCGAAGGTTCCCCGCACAATAAACCCAGCGCTTCGCACTATGTGTAGCGTATTCTATACACACAGCAATCCTAATGTGAGTAGTGTGTGTGGCCGTCGTTTGAATTTACATCCCCTCTTTTTGGGGCCAGGGATTTTTATTACTTTTCACCTCTCATTCAGGAAATATTTCACTTGAGGAGGAAAAGATTTCACAGCATTTTAGTTATGTTAGTACCTTGCTATTCATTAACTAAAATCAAAGAAATCTCACGAAAAGTTTTTGAGGGCTTCCCAAAACTATCTGTTACCTTTAATCTTGCGTGGGTTAAAAGTATTGTTGATTTAAATTATTGTTTTCAATCTTGTTGGTTACTTTGTAACCAACATTGTAACCAACATTGATTAAAAACAGTGTTCTCGGCTTTCCCGTCAAAATGATAGTGCTAACTGTTGAGACACTTTATCTTTTTGTTGGTTAAAGTTTGATCAAAGTTGATTAAAATACCGATCGCGTGACCGAACAGCGCATATGCATATGCATTTGAAACAAATTTGCTGCGCGCACCAAATAAAACTAACCAACAAATGGTTGAACATTTAACCAACAATTTGTTTAAGTTTAATCAACACCAATTTAACCAATGTTGAGCAAAATACGATTAACCAACAAATGGTTAAACATTTAAACAACAAAATAAAACTAACCAACAAATGGTTAAACATTTAACCAACAATATGTTTAAGTTTAATCAACACCGATTTAACCACCGTTGAGCAAAATACGATTAACTAAATGCAAGTTTTATAGACAGAATTTTGAAAAAGTCCCTGGTGTGGGAGGGCGGATACCCCCTCCCACACCCTCTCCTTCGCTCCCTCGCCGGTCATCCCCCCAATCATGAACACGGATCGACGCCCGTGCTCCTGCGGATCTTTCAAAACGCATTCCGAGAAAAAAACACGATTCAAATTTATGCATATCGAAAACAGCAAATTTGAGTTGTTGATATGAGTTAAATTTGATAAATCATATATGTTAAGAACGAGATGAATCTTGTCTACCCATCCATGTAGAAAAATAGAGTTGTTCATTTGAACTGTTAGCAATGCAAGGCTGCAAACATTCTTGTCAGCGCACTACACATTAATTCGCTTTTTACTTTTTCACAAGTGACGGATTGGATGTGCGCGTGTACCGTGCGCGTTATTTATTTATACGTGCGCTCCATTCACTTTAACGTAGAAAACGTTAGTGTTACTTCGTGAATTAAATGGTTGGCCTTTTTGAGGTTAGTGTCATTTTGATCATACTGTTTTTGGCAGAATAAATCAAAATTGATACTTGAAACTTCGTTATGTGATAAATGATGGTAAATAGTTGTTAAAAATTGGGAAAAAATGAAACTTGATATTTTACGCTATTCTTTGCTTTTGTGCCACTTCGTGAATTCAACGACAAATATTATGTACTTTCTCTATGCTCGAGAAAGCAAACATTAACATATCCAATCCCTTACACAGCACGATAGTATACGGGATTACATCTACATTTTAAACACTCAGACTATACGCCATTTTGTAACTCACCAGCTATGAAAAATAAATCCAAAACTGCAAAGATTTTCACATATATAATGTACATATCCTATGTTCCAACCAAGGAGGTATATGAAATATATATGAAATATCAGTAATGTTGTTGGTTAATAAGCAAGTATTCCGTTTAAACGCTTAAAGATAACTCCGGGTGTATTCTTGATCTTTACCAAAGCAGTAACGAACGCTGTCTGGTGATTTCATACCTTCCGCATTCTTTGTATAATGCCTGTCATCCTAAGAGTGGGTTTTTTTTTCCGTGACTTGAGGTCACACTACCGTAATAGACCAGTTCAATGTATTCATAGTCACGCCCACTAACGTACGCCGACACACGTAGTCTGCTGCGCACATTTCCGATGTACGAAGTGAATGGGCGAATCGAATTACTGCAAGGCTGGAACAGAGATTGGTCGTTTTTTCTTCGTTTTTTTTTTCTTCATATTCTCATCCACCACAAGTGAAGAAAAGTCAAAGAGTTATTTGGAGTAATTAGATAAACCGTACAATTCATAAAAGAAAATACAAATTGAACCAAAAAGAGAGCTTTTTGTCGGCGAAATTTTGCACAGACCTCGAGAATCGCGTAAAGAACTATCCTTATTTTAATGTAAATCTGTATATTAAATGCAGGTTATTATTATATAGTCTCTTTTTCTACTTACTTCTTTTGTCTGAATTGTTTTCTCCTGTTTGTTTTTACTTGAAATGAGTTATATTAAAGTGATTTGGTAACTTTGTAGAGGCTTGATAAAATCTGAGTTGCCTGGCCTTACATGCTATCAGTGTATGTAATATGGTGTAAAAATGAAGCGAAGGAAAAAAAAAGCACTTCAAAATCATCATGTGCTTCACAAAAGTAAACATATGCAAGTGACCAGAAATGCCAGACTCATTTTCCCCATATACTCTGTGTAAGACCAAAGCGTATGGCCATACGCTTTCGTAAATGGGAGTATTCAGTCATAGATATCTTAATAAAAGCATCATATATTTTAAAACCTTTCTGTGCCTGGTTATTTATTTATCCTTTTGAACATCATTATACAAGACAGATATCAAAATTCAACAATTTATTAAATCAAGCCTCCACAAAGTTACCGAATCCCCGGGGGGGGGGGGCACTCACGTATATTGGTGGTACGGGGACGTTCCGCTTTGATGACCCCCTTTTTCAGACCAAGATTTCCGTTCTCTAGATACTCAGTTCCGCTCAGGAGCCGCTCAGCCCCGCTCTGAAGACCCCGTTATGAAACATATTCGTTCGCATGCGGCCGGGAGCGTGGCGGAGGCAGTGGTCGCTCGACCTGGTCTCGCGCCCTAGGCCCTTTCGTCGCACGAGCCTTGAAAACTGCTCACTCTGCCGGTTAGTTTTGTAGTTCCCTAGACCCTGTTTTTCACTCTGCCCAATAGATCATAGTTACCAAGACCCCGTATTTTTTTGAAGTCGGTTCCTTAGATCCCCTTTTCGGGGATTCGTGAGGCACACCCCCGTCAAAATATAATTCGAGTGCCCCGCCCCCCCTTTAATATGTTGTTTTATCTTCATGATTTTATCTTGTATTTGTACACAGGGCCTCCTGGAAAACAGTACTGTGCATGATTACTGAAGGGGCTACCCTGTTTAAATAAAACGAAATGAATAAATAAATACAAAAATGAATAAATGAATAAATAAACAAATTTTCATTTAAGATTATGATCTATGCAAATTATATGGATAAACAGGCTTTTACATTTCTATTGATAATCAAGTAAAGATAACATTTTAATGTAAGAAGTTCTTCCTAAACATTAACAACAGTATTAAATAAGATAAAATTTTTGTATGTGATTTCATTTCTTATGTATTCTATTGTATTATGAATTTCTTATGTATGTCTTTTTTTCTTCAACTTTTCCCTTTTTTTTTTAAGTCTGCTGTTTCAGAAAGTTATCTGTACCAATAATCATTTAGAATAGATGATAATTACAACTTAAAAAAGAAATAACTGTTGATAAAGGACGAACATAAGGAAATGCAGTTTCCCATTCGTTTTGTACACAAAACTCAGAAATTCTCGTTTTCGGGCTGACATGAGATCACAAAAGTCACCTGACTCAGTAACCGTATGGTACGACCGATTTCGATAAACTTGGTTTTAAAAGATGGGCAAGACTTGAAGGAAAAAGCCAGAAAATGGCCTAAAATGCAGCAGTTCGAAATGCGGGGCAAAATTTTTCTAGGGATGGAGGGCCTTAGAAGCCCGCCCCCTCCTCCTTCCAGGGGCGTCGCTCGAGCATTTTGAATGGGGGGGGGGGGGGGGGGTTGTGACACCAACATATTTCCGACAAACTTTTAGGGTGTGACATTCAAATTTGCCGACAAAGATGCTGCCCGAATATGAAGTGGCGATTGCCCGAATATCGGAAATGTGAAAATCCTTTGGGGGGAGGGGGGGGGGGGGGGGTCTGCAGCCCATTGCCCCCGCCTCATACGGCTATTCATACATACCCGAATGACCTATTTGAGGAGATTAAGATACCTCTCCAGTTTCATATCACAAATAATTCTTATCTTTCTGTTTTTCTTTTCTTTTTTCTATACACGAGGTAGGATGCAGGGTTACAGATTATGATATGCTATTTGCAAGCGAGCGAAGCGACCTTTAAAGTTTTTTGATACTCTCATTCCTACCAATAGTTAGGATGATGTATCCACATATTGCATAAAACAAAAACTTAGCAACCATGTTTTTTTTCTTTACTAGACACTTTTGCGGGCCCCATGAAATCAATTCTATTTTTATTTTCCGTTGTTGTTTTTGTAATTCTTTCCTCACCATCTTTTATCTTTATCATTTTCATATTCTTCTTCAGCATGACTGCATTCCCTTTCATTATATGCGTACGGGTACATTTTTTGCGAAGGGGGTTGACCCCTTTTGCCCGAATATGAACTTTCCAGTGTTTTTGCCAGTTTTTCTTCCATTTCTTTCCATCCCTTTCCCTATCCTTCTTTTCTTTGAGTTTTCTTTTTCTTTCCTTTCCCCTTTTTTCCTTTCCCCCCTACTCTTTCTCTTTTCTCTTTTTGCTTTTCTCTCTCCTCTTCCCTTTCCTTTCCCCCTCCTTTTTTGCCGACAGAGGTGGCGCATTTGCCGACAACAATTTTGACGTGGAGGGGGGAGTGACACCCCACATCCCCCTCTAGCGACAGCGCACAGTGAGCCAGCCAGGTGTGAGCAAAAGTGCGCCAAAATAGGGATTTGGTCAATGAAACAGAATTTATTTTTTCACGTTCTAAACAAAGATTACAACGTGTAGAACACCTCTGAGCAGTATTTCTTCTTGAAATTAATTTTAAGTTGGTCATTTTTTCGTCAAAAAGACCAGAGACCGTGATTATTTGTTATGAATGGGGTAAAATGCAAAAAATTGCAATACTGCGTATTATTAAATGTTTTTGCCAAACGGGTTGTTTAATGCACTTCAAACATGCCTGTTCAAGAATAGTTATTTTATATAATGATAGAGTTTACAGGCGAATTCTTATTCCTCTCGAAAGTAATTTTGGATGAAACACAACATATTGGGATGGGGGGGGGGGGGGGGATAACATATTTTTTTTTTCATGCGCAAAGATGGTCAACATTTTCGTCGATTTCCGCGCTGAAAATATCATGATTGCCTTTTTTATAGCTAATGCTTTACACTGCTACCAAATTTGCCTACTACTTTTTGCAACTTTTAGAGTAAGAACCCATTTTCCACCCTCATGTTCGCCTCTTTTTTCGCCTAAATCTTCCATGCGATAGAAGCGCTCTGTGTTCATAAAAATGCGCAGGCAAAGCACACATAGCAAAGAATAAAAGTTCAATATGCTTTTTGACATGAGTGCCGTAAGAAGCTTTAATAGTCTTCTGGTCCTTTTTAGATGATGGGACCTGTCAGAAAACAACTAATATCCAAACATATGGATTGCATTTTAATCTTTAGTCTAGTCTTCAGTGGTAGAACCCTCGTCGGTCCAGAAGAAATTCCTAAGTTTCCTCAATGAAGTTCGGAAACAAAAAAATTGGGGGGAGACATAACAGAAAACGAAAACTGAGATAGAAAAAAAGAAAATATAGAGAGAGATAGAGAAGGAGAGAGAGAGAAAAAAACAACAACAAACAAACAAATAAAGAGAGAGAGAATGAGAAGAGAAGGAACGACTGGGGCGTCAGCACAATCTGTAGATAGGATTTAAAACGTTTACATCAAGCGGGTGAAATGATCATGAGTGTCTGGTGATAAACAAAAGGCCCCTGTGTAGAAATTCTTCAAACAACCCCAAGACGAGTTTTAAATTCGTCCTCTACTGGCTAAATTGATCTGGTTTCTTTTTTTCAAACATCGCACTTATATTTTGATGACAAAGATGCTCAGTGGTGTTTAGTATTCTAAGGGATTCTCAACTTTTTGAACTTTTTATATCCCGAGGAAATTGTTCTATTTTGTTATATTCTTCGTTTAAGGTAAGACTCATCCTGTTATTATTAATAACCTTTAAGTGGACATGTAGTTCATATTTGTGCAATTGCTACATAAATATATTAGGCTTCTGTTATAGGGTAAGATGGAGACTTGATATTAGTTTCCAATGTCCGTAAATGCTCATATTTTGTATAAATAACCAAGTCGGGGGAATCGTTAATTATTTTTAAATTAAAATGTGAAGTTTCTCTTCTTTGAAAAATGCGCTGGGCTGTAAATAATTTTTTCTTTCCTTCAATAAATGAAGTCCACAAGAAAATGCTGAAATATCCGCCCACCCAGGACATTTCTGGAGACACAGCAGAGAGTTACTCTGATGTGGAGTAAATTCTAAAGTTTGAACAGGCCGTGTTTAGTGATACTCTTTCGCAAAGTTATCAAGGCTACAAAGGGCTCTCTTTCATTTATAAAAAAAAATATCATTTTATACCTCATTTTTCAGTTAGCTGAATATTATCATTTTATTATTATATGCATTTTCAAAGTTTACTTTCAAGTAATGACATCATTCATTGCAATACATTGCAAATTTCTCATTATTACAAACAAACAAACAAAAAAAAAAAATCAAGAAGGGCACCCCATTTAAGTCACTCTTACGTACCATTATGCCTTAGTTTTAAGTTAACACCGTTTTCACTTTTTGATATACAAGCGTTGAGATCGCATTATCACTTTCCTGAAGCAGGAAAATCATTGTAATACGAGAAATATGTTATTTCCTATTGGATTTTGGCAGTCAATCTGAAATCGGTATTTTAATGATGTCATAGGTATTTGAAAATATTTTAATTGGATTCTACGGGTCTGAATACCCATGGATCCATCATCTTAGTTTAAATTTTAAGTAAAACTCAGTGAATATGAATTTTGGCGCACTTTGGAGCCATTCTGGCCCACTGTGCGGTGCTGCCCCCTTCCCCAGTAAAGTAAGGGTTGATTAGCGAAGAGCGCTCAGTCCTGCAATTAAGTACGCGTGCATAAAATAGTGAGCTCTCATATGCTAGTACACACTCACATCAATACATGACGCCATTAACAGCTGTACGTGTTACATGGCGGCTTACCTTTTTTTTTGGGGGGGGGGGGGGGAAAAAGTATGCACAGTCCCTGAGATTTATGTGGGGTCTATTCAACTAGTTGAGGTATAATCATACCTTTTCAGAGATTCAAATTCATTTTTCAGAATTTCAAATAAATAGAAGGGGAATAAAATCATTCCCCAAACCGTGTTTTGCGTGTTAACCCAAGGCAGCTGGTAGGCCAAAAGCATGCAAAATTTCTTCAACAATTTGAGCCTTTATTAAGATGTTTCAGTGTCTCAAATTACATGTGGGTCACATTTACAGTAATTTCCTGGTAACACTAAAGGGGAACTATAATCATTGTTATCACGTGTTTATCCGATGGCAGGCGACTTTTTTCAAAAAGCTGGAGATTTTTAGTGGCATTTATTGAAAAGAAAGGATAAAGAAATGTTTTATGTACTATCCATCCTTTCTCTCGTACAAAAATCAGACTTGATAAAAAGATAGTATGAGATATGAAATATCAAGAAAAAATGAACATCTTTTTAAATTTAATTTCATTTCCATTTTACAAAGTGACAATTGTGCAATAAACAATGTAAAAATAATTGACAACGAACTAAGTGTATAAACATTATTAATAATTACAGGCAAAATAAGGAGCAATAACCTTTGAGTTGTAAGATTCGGTGGCTGGCAGGAATAATTATGTTCTTATTTAGTTAGGATTATAACATGGGAAAGCCCTAAGTGGAATTTCATTTTCTCAAACGGAAAATAAATAATTGTTCACATTTTTAACAACAACATGAATCGTGCAATGTTTGAGTCTTTTAACTGACTGCTCTATCATCAGGTGGCGCTATTCGCCTATCTGGCACTGGCACAAAAAATGGGCTGCAAGCATATATGTGTAAATACCATATTTTGGCTCAAGAGTACTATAGAATGCACTATTTCAGTATTCCAACATTGAAATTTTCTTGATCGGTCATTCACAACCTCGTGCAATATCAACACTCTATAAAGCACTTCATTATCAGTCTTGTGATTCCTTATGTTTGATCTACACAGGCACAGAATCGATTGTTTAAAATGCAAATTTCAATAGGGCCTACTGTACGACTCAATACAGGACAGGCTACCTAGATGGATGTCTTTCCAGTGAATTCTTCAAATTGAACGTTATGTCGGAAATTTTGAAGAAAAAAAAATCGCCCCAGAAAACACAAAACAAAACAGAACAAAAAACAAAAAAACAAAAAAACAACAACAACAACTAAAAACATACACCTCCAAAACAAACAAAAATACAAAGAAAAAAAAATAGTACAAAAACAAACAAACAACAAAAAAGACACTCATTCTGTTGCCTAAAAATGATATACAGTGCATATAAAATGAGTCTACCCAACTTTGGTCGCTTTATAACCTCGGTGACCTTGAAATTCATGTCATGGTAAAGACTCACGAATAATCTGTCCAATGATACCTTATTCGTAACTTTGTGTTCACAAATAACTGAGCACCAGTTCCTTAAAAAGTCGGGTCAAAATGCGTCTTGTACCAAGTTTGGGATGAAGTAAAGCGTGCCTGTCAAAATCCATTCATGGCATTATATGCATTATATACTTCAGTCACGTTCAAGTTCTTTATTCAACACTTTCATTAAAACAAAGACATCAAGATTTGGTAAGTATATATCCGTATATAGTATTACGATAACAGACAGAAAAACTAAATTAACAGAAAACTTATATAAAGTGTCGGAAGATTAACTAGAAGACAGGAGTCGTATTAAATGCTAACCCCCTATACATATTATACCAAATAATCTTAAATTCACAACCAACAAAAAGAAAACGAAGAGAAAAAAGAGGAAATAATGCACTCTGAAAACATACACTCACGCAAATGCCACATACACCCTACACATTTTCACTCACACTGCCTGATGAGATCATTGTATTGCACGTATTTAATAGTAAATGTTTTTTTAAAGCTCTTTTAAATGCTTTTAAAGAGAGCATCATCTTGATGTTGAATTGTAGGTTTACTTTTTCAGGGTTACACCATGTGATCTTTCAAGGAATAAGAGTCCTGAAAAGGGCTGGTAAGCTCCGCTAAGAGCTCTGTGGTTTTCGACATTTCGATCAGTATGCTCTGATCGTCATAAGGAGAATGACTAGAACATCTTGATGTTGTTTGGAATGCTACTCCATATCTTTGGACCAATAAAAATATCGAGTCCCCGAAGGCTGAGGTTCTGATTAGGTGAAAATGAGAGTCTGAAGAATGTCTGGGGTTCTACTTATGTATACTGGCATTATATTTAAAATGCTTTCGTAAAGATATAGGTAGCAGACCATGAGAACATTCATACATAAAAACAGAAATATGAAATTGAGACATATCAAAAATATTTAGCAAATTGAGACAACAAAATAGTGGTAGAGTATGAGCATTATAATCCGAGTGTGTAATAATTCTAACAGCTCTTTTTTGTAGTTTGAACTATCTATTCATATTTAAATTGCTAGTACATGCCCATGCAAGTATACATAAATTAAGTGAGGGTAAACCAATGCATAGTACAGCATAAGCAATATTTCAGAAGAAAATGATTTCAGTTTGTTCATAACATCAATATTTTTTGCGAGCATATTACAGAGTACAACAATGTGTTCTTTCCATCTTATTTTTTCGTCAATTGTTACACCTAAAAATTTCAAGTGAGGAACACGTTGTATGTTACTATTATCAACTTTTATAAGAACGTCATCTAAATGTATTAATATTTTAGTGAATATCGTGTAATTCGTTTTTTTTTTAAGTTCAAGACTAGCTTGTTCCTATGTAACCAATTGACAATCTGACCAAATTTAATATTGAAATCAAGTTGCAACTTATAAAGATCTTTGTTTCACATGAATAAACTGGTATCATCTGCAAATAATATAAACTGAAGGTGTTTTGAAACATAACACATAATTTACGTATATAAATTTGAATGAATGACAGTTACATTATATTTGAAACCTCAACGAACAGCATCTTCCTCAATATCTAAAATTTTAAAAACTTTGAATCCTGCTTAAAATCCTTGGTATTGTACATACTTTCAATATCAATTATCCTGGGAGGTTCGTTCTAGTTTTTTTAATTGTAACTCAAATCAAATACAATCTGTAAATACTAATGTTATTGTTGATGTTTTATTTTTGTTTTTTCTCCAACGTTAAGTTATTTGTTACACATTAAAACTCACGTTTATATTAAACTACTTTTACTTGATATAGGTGTTATTAATGTGTGCTGGTGTGTGGCATGTGTTCGATTGTTGCTGACAGTATGTTTAACCTTTCCATTCTCTTGATAATAATGAACTACGACTTGTATTTGAACATGATAATACACAACTAAAGTGTAATATCGACCTTCAATTATTAAACTCGACTGCTCCTACCCCTGATGACGATCACCATGATAACCGAACTCTGCAAGATGATATAGATCCTGATGAATATTTTCTTCAATCCGAAAATGGTACACAATGTAAATATTTCCGCTGAATTCAATAAATCTTTCAAATTAGATAGCCACCAAGTTTTTAGCTTATTACACTGAAATGCAAGAAGCCTTTTCAAGAATTTTGATGCCATATCTGATATTACATATCTCATCTCGACCATGATTTCACAATATACGGCTTTAGCGAAACATGGATTCAAATTATACTCCCCTACTTTTTAACTTAAATGGCTATACTTTTTTTAAACATAATAACAGGAATAAAAGCCGAGGCGGGGGCGTTGCTTTACTCGTTCGTGACTTTCTTGATATATCCGTCCGACCTTACTTTACCAACATACATTTGCGAATCCCTCTTTATTGATATAAATATTCCCCGCAAGAAAAATATTACTGTTGGCATAATCTATAGGGATTCTAAGGAGAGTATCCATTTGTTTAATGATTGTATTAATAACTGTCTTGAACAAGTTCAACGTGAAAACAAGAATGTATACGTAATGGGTGTTTTTAATATAAACCTTCTTAAGAGCGCTTCTGTACAAAATATTGATAATTTTCTTAATGTTATTTATGACAACATATTTCAACCACTGATAGACAAACCAACAAGAATGTGTAATTCTTCTGTTTCCCTCACTGACAATATTCGTATTAATATCTGTAACAAGCAATTATTCTCAGGTATGTTATATAATGACATAAAGGATAATTTCCCAATTTTTCTTATCACGTGTGAATATGACTTCCCAAAAGATTATTGCTCCACAAAAGAAATTCCTTCCAGACAAATAAATGATTCAACCATCAATTCACTCAAACACAACTTATCTAATACTGATTTGAACGAGTTGCAATTTTTTTTCAATCTGACGCTAATATTGCTTATAATATATTCTATGTAAATTCAAAATGTTATTTGACTCCACCTTGGTATCTGTTCAACAATAGAAGCATAAAATAATCTCCAAGGAAGCCCTGGATAACACAGTCTATTCTAAAAAGTATCAATTCAAAAAAAAAATCACTTATATAAGCAGTATTGTAAAAAATCAAGTCAAAACTATGAACATGAATATAAAACTTATCGTAATAAACTTAATAAAGTACTGAAATATACCCGAAAACAGTATTACACTAATCTACTAGAAAAAAACAAATCTTAAAAATGTATGGGCAGTCATAGGCGATCTTCTGGGCAAACGAAAGGGAAAAAAAGGCTTTCCATCTTATTTTATCAAAGATAATATCGAATTTACAAACAATCAACTTATTGCAAATGAATTTGATAACTATTTTTTCTAATACTGCACTAGCTCTAAAGTCTAGTTCTACTAAAATTAGCCCCAACACAACGTTTTCATCCTATCTTCACAATCCATGTCATACATCTGTATTTCTTGTTCCAACTAATGATAATGAAATCATCAATATAGTAAAAAATAAGATAATGAGTAGCAGTTGCGGTTTTGACGACATCAGTACTGAAATTGTAAAGAAAATTATTAGAAAATTATTCTCTTTATAGCCCAACCTTTCACGTATATTTTTAATTTCTCTTGAAACACCGGGATTGTACCTAGTAAATTAAAGATAGGTAAAGTAATACCAGTATTTTAAAAAGGTGATCCACATTCTTTTTCCAATTATAGACCTATTACTCTCCTCCCGTGTTTTTCAAAAATACTAGAAAGGCTTATCTATAATAGACTTTTATCTCACTTAAGTAATAACAATCTTATAAACTAGAAATTTAATTCGTCACTGAAGACGAATTAGGTGGTCTGTCTGTCACTCTGGCAAATTGCTTTGTCAGGTGTGATAATATTTCTGCAAGATTATAATCATAATGTTGACGACAATGATGCTAAGATGGTCAAAAGTGATGACAATGACGATAATGATATATTGATAATGATGATCATAATGACAATAATGATGAAAATAACCACGATAACCTAAGTGGCATAGCGCCCCTTCAGGTTCATTTTTATGGGCGATTTTTCGAAAAGTGCTTGAAATGGCATGAAACGTCTGCAAAATGAATTTGGGAGGATTTGGATCATTTCTAAATTTTGCGCGCGCACGGACGCGCGGACGTACGCGTACGCGCGCGTTTAACGAAATGACCTTGACTGGAATGACAGTGACCTTAACCATGCCAAATATGAAAGAGAAATGACATTTCGTTATGAACATATGACCATAAGTTGATTTTCACAAAATGGCGCCTGGCTGACGTCACAATAACCTGATGACCTTGAAAAAGATGTGGGAACTTGACCTTATTAGGACTGATGACTGACGAAAATATGAAGAAAATTGACTCAGCCGATTTGGAGAAATCGGAATAACGAACCGGACGATTTGATATTGCAGGACATGTGAAAGATATCCCCTTAAGCCCCTTTTACAATTGGTCTGCGACCGTTTGCGACCATTTGGTCGCACGACAGGCTGCAACAGGCTTCAATCGCCATCGGTCTCATTAGGTCGCAGAAAGGCATTCACAAATGCAACAGCGGTCGTAAAACAAAAGCGACTAGAAGAGACTGTTGCACGAGTAAGTCGCATTTGCTCGCATATGCTCGTGCGAGTGGTCTTGCGTTCACATGCGAGTGTTGCACGAGTGATTGCGAGTGGCTTGACGCCAATCACAATAGTCGCACGATCGATTGCATGGTCGTGCGAGTGGATGTGAGACCATGCGATCGCTCGTGCGATTGAATGAGGCCGGTGCAAGTGGTCGTGAGAGTATTCGTGCGAGTGGCGTGGGGTATAAAAACCCCCTCGACAATTGACCGGTAGTCAGTTTCAAGTTGGCCTTCTTAATAGTCAAGATGCCAAAGAAGAAAGTTACAAAGAAGAGAAAGTTGTTAGAGGAGGGCCCTGTTGCAGAGGATCATCTCCATAGTCCTCCAATATATACCCCAGAGGAATAGTCGCATACAGTCTCATACAGTCGTGCAACGGTAGTACAACGTTGTAAGATGTGCTGCGATCGGTCGTGCAACAGTCTCATGGTCTTAGCACAATCGCACCCATTCGCAAGACTGGTCGCTATAGGTCGCTAGCGCACGTGCGAGTGTTGCACGACCTCCAGGTTATCCACTGCGACTATTGAGTCGTGCGAACTCTCGCATCTAATCGTGCAACGTTGTGCAACACTCATACGAGAATCGCACGACTGGTCGTACGACCTAATGCGAGTGAATCGATCGCATCTGGTCGTGTCTGGATTTTGAGAATGTTCAAAGTTCAGATGCGACCAGTCACGACCGCCTCAGGTTCGTACGACCGCCTGCAACGACTGCGAGTGGTCGCAAGACACCGAGCAATCGGTCGTGCAACACCCCGAAATATCTGTTGCAGGCGGTCGCAAACTGGTCGCAGACCAATTGTGAAAGGGGCTTTACACGACAGGGAATGAGATTCTACACAAACTACTGCACACTACTTTCAATAGACATAACACGCAAAATTAGGCAGTATATTACATTGTTTGTGATGGTATATGTTATAATAGTCGAAGAAGATGGTAGAATGAAAGGAAAAAAAAAAAAAAAAATGGACCCACCGGGAATCGAACCGGGGTCGCCGGAATGGGAGGCAAGTGCTTTACCAATGGGCCAAAATATTTCCAATAGAGATCACACGTAAACGAAATACGGGATTCTGAAATCACATTTTGTAGTTAAAAAAATGGGCATGATCCCGACATCTGATCAAAAATTGGAGGGCACACTTGTGAAAGCTTATAGTCTCAGCTATAACATACTAAAATTTGGAAGAAAATCGAGCAGAAATTACAGAGATACTGCTCAAAGAAGACGGGAATGTAGAATCAAGATTTGAGAAAAAGTCATCTCCCATAGAGAATACACGCAAAATGTGAAAAATTGACATGCCTCCTTTAATCGCAAAAATACGCCATGATGCCTTTGTCAAAATGAAAAATCGTGGCAACTGATCTTGTAGAGAATTGTCTCAGCTACAACATATCAAAATTTGGAAGAAAATCGACAACCTATTACTGAAATATTGTCAAATGAATACAAAAATTATGACGTCATTTTTTTCAAAATCGAATTTTTGAGTTCATATGCAAATGTGACGACGTTCCGATCGATTGACCCCCAAATTTTTTTCATGAATTACAATCTACAACTCATAGGCTTTCAGAAAATTTTTAAAAAATGGGGGGTCCCCAGCCTTTCTGACGAGCTATGGCGGATTCTAGATAGGCATGTTTTTACCACTTTTTACATTATATTGCCGATTGGCGCGCTCGCGAATTTGAAAGTTTGACGCGCGCGTGTGGCATTATGGAATGTCGAGAACAAGCCCCTAAAGCGGCCGCCATTACACTGTAACATTTGGCCACGATTTGAACGCGCCCGAAGCCCCTATGCATTATTCATTTTGTAATTAAGAGAAAAACTTTTACATTCATAAGTATTTTTTCAAAGAAATTAAATCTCTTTGACCAGTAGGATACAGAAGTTATAAAAAAACGGGGTGGGGGGTGGGGTGGGTATGATGGAAGGTAAGAATAAAATATTAGGTGTAGGGGAAGAGGTATTCTTCAATTTTCTTTAGGGGCAATTTTCGCATTGCTGCCAAGTTTGTAAATTTTATAGCCTTTTGAACATACCTTTCAAAGAGAATTATGAACCTTGAAAATTCGGCCATTTTGATTGACCCGAACTGATTCAATATGCTTACACCTTAATTCTTTACTTTCTTTCTTTCTCTTTCTCTCACCCCCCCCCCTTCTCTAAGTTCATTTTCACCAAATCTTCTCACTTCCGCCTTTTCTCATCTTTTCTTCACCCTCTCTCTCTCTCTCTCTCTCTCATACATACACCTCGATCACACGTCCTGGTTCATTTCAGCCCCCCTCCCCTATGGTTCATTTCATTGATATAACGTAAGAGGACTTTCATCACGTTCACAGAATAATTTTTAATTACAGTGTACATGTATATCTTTCTTATACAATCAAGGTTTAAGATGAAATTGTTTACACAAGTCGAATCAGAAATACGTTTAGATTTTCTCACTTTTTAATACAAATTTTCTTGCATACAGAAATGAGGACAGTCTTTAGAGAAGTTTAGACATTGTCTTACTTCTTAATTGTACGTTTAATTACATGTATTCTCCTTTTAAAAACAATCCAACATAATTTATATAATTTATCTGCAGTCATACACTCTTTTCATATACTACAATACAATAGAGTTCCAGCACAGCCGACTTGTCAAGGTCAACTAATATTCTCTTCTTGAGAGTAGTACAAACAGGGGCAGATCCATGATTTTGTATAAGAGGGGGGGGGGGGGGGGGGGGTGGGGGAACACAAATGCAGGTTTGTCAATTTTGAAAGTGCTTGGAGGGAGACCCGTATTTTTTTGGTCTCGCCAGCTCTAGAAAAGTCGCTCAGTGAGGGGTGGGGTGGCGACAAAAAACAAAAAATTTCCCCAGTCCTCCAAAATTTCTCTGACAAGGGGGGGGGGGGGGAAATAGGGGGAGGGGCACAATGCATACTTTTCTTCCAAAGGGGGGGGGGGGGGACGGGCCGGATGTGTACGTACATGCATTAAAAAAAAATGAATTTCAATCTAAATGAATCATAGATTATTAATTTCAATCCCTTTCCAAGAAGTAAATTATTTGAATTACAATTAAAAAAATCATTTACCCACTACACCCCACAAAAGAAGAAATGATAAAAGAAATAAATGACCATCTAAGTTTCATGTTCAACACACACCAATGACTTCAATTTTACTCTTAAAAGCAAAGAAAATGTTGACAGTTCTAAGAAATCTAAATTAAATGATTCATCTCCTTTTTAGTTGGTACATGTATATTGCATACTAGTATCATAAATCTAACTAAAAAAAAAGGGGGGGGGGACACACATAGAGGTATAATTCTATAATTTTAAGTAAAAAAAAAATGTTGAATAGTATGAATTTTCTCAGTAGATGAATAATAAAATAATAATTCAATAACAAATTAATTAATAACAAATTCATAGAATCAGTGAATTAGATTATTATTAATTTGTAATACACTGCGAGAAGATTTAATAAAGGAGAGGCCAAGTGGCTCCAGCACTGCTTATCTTAATATCATTAGGGGCCCTGTAATCTCACTAGGCCACATAGAAGAGGAAGACCTCCTCACATAACGAGCTACTACAAAAATGGCTGCATATGACTACAACGTTTGACATGGGGAGGAGGTGAGTAAGAGGTTAAGATATAACTGAACAACTTTAAACTCCCCTTCAGTCATTCTAATTATGCATATTATACTTGAATCCAGGTATGATTTTAATATGATGTTGATCAAAGCAGGGGGCTATTTCACTGAAGAGCTGAAGTAGAAATCCATGTCTGTTGAAAGAAAAGAAAAAAAGATTCTAGAAAATACATGTAGAATCCATTGTGTATTTGATAATTAAAAAGCAACAAATTAAAAAAAAATACTGAAATTTAGAGCTTCCTATTAACACAGTTAACGTTGACTCTTTATAGGAAATAGAATAATAAGTGGGAATTCTCAAAAGTATTAATAGAGGAAAAAAGTTTGTCCAGTTGGACACATAAAATTCTCAAGGCTATTCAGAAGAAACCAAATTAGTAAAGTCTCAAGAAAATTATGTTTATGTAAAAAAAATAAAAATATATACCTAGATTGTACTGAGATACTAATAACAACCAGTCACGTCGATTATGGGGTGGCAAGTGGGCAGTTGTCTTCATTCTCAGTGGGTAAGCCTTCATCTTCATCATCATCATCTGTAATAGATGAAGTAGAGAAGCATCATCCTATATTAAAGGGCAATCGAACCTTGGTAATAAGATGATTTGTGTGAAAGCAGAAAAATAAGAAAAACAGGACGGTAAAAGTATGAAAGAAATCCGACAAGGACTAAGAAAGTTATGGATGTTTGAAAAATGAGATCACTACATCTATGCGAATCTCAAATTGGCAATTTGGTGAGTCAATTGTGACATTTTTGTGGACAACTCTCCCATTTGTCGTACACAAAAATATCATTAATTTGCGGTTTTCTTCGAGGCGCTTTTACCCTCGGGGCAGTACTCAAAATATATTGGAGATAGCATATTGTTATATGTCCTCATGAACGAAAAGATCCTACTGAGTAATGCATTTTGAAAAAAAAGTGACATTTTAGTCATTTTGTGTGTTAGAGCGAATGGGGGAGTTGTCCACAGCTACATCACAGTGACATTACCTATTCGGCCAATTTGAAATTTCCATATGCATAGTGATTACAACTTTCAAAAATTCATAACTTTCTTAATGCTTGTCCGATTTCGTTCAAACTTTCACCAATCTGCTTCTCTGATTTTTCCTCTTTCTTTCAAAGCAACTTGCTATTAAGGTTGGATTTCCCTTTAAGAAAAAAAAATCACATATACACTCATCCTCACCCTCTTGATGTTTTCAAAGAGGATAAATCCTAACTACAATCCATCCTAAAATGATTCATAGATTTTAACTGAAAGTGTAATGTTTTGGCCCTGAAAATAATAATAATAATACTACTACTAATAAATTAAATAATAATAATAAAAAAATTAATAAAAATAATAATGATAATAATGAATAAAAATAAATAATATTATCAATAACATAAGTTCATCCATCTTATTTGGTTTGTTTCTATTTTCAGGAATTAATGAAATGTTTAATATAATTATTAAGAGGACTAAAAACTTTATTTATACGGACATCATACTGAACATCCCCTAAAGATCTCATAATTGATTTTTTAAAGACACTAAAAAAGCTGATGTAATATGTAATTATGGATGTTTGAAAAATGAGATCACTACATCTATGCGAATCTCAAATTGGCAATTTGGTGAGTCAATTGTGACATTTTTGTGGACAACTCTCCCATTTGTCGTACACAAAAATATCATTAATTTGCGGTTTTCTTCGAGGCGCTTTTACCCTCGGGGCAGTACTCAAAATATATTGGAGATAGCATATTGTTATATGTCCTCATGAACGAAAAGATCCTACTGAGTAATGCATTTTGAAAAAAAAAGTGACATTTTAGTCATTTTGTGTGTTAGAGCGAATGGGGGAGTTGTTCACAGCTACATCACAGTGACATTACCTATTCGGCCAATTTGAAATTCCCATATGCATAGTGATTACAACTTTCAAAAATTCATAACTTTCTTAATGCTTGTCCGATTTCGTTCAAACTTTCACCAATCTTCTTCTCTGATTTTTCCTCTTTCTTTCAAAGCAACTTGCTATTAAGGTTGGATTTCCCTTTAAGAAAAAAAAATCACATATACACTCATCCTCACCCTCTTGATGTTTTCAAAGAGGATAAATCCTAACTACAATCCATCCTAAAATGATTCATAGATTTTAACTGAAAGTGTAATGTTTTGGCCCTGAAAATAATAATAATAATACTACTAATAATAAATTAAATAATAATAATAAAAAAATTAATAAAAATAATAATAATAATGAATAAAAATAAATAATATTATCAATAACATAAGTTCATCCATCTTATTTGGTTTGTTTCTATTTTCAGGAATTAATGAAATGTTTAATATAATTATTAAGAGGACTAAAAACTTTATTTATACGGACATCATACTGAACATCCCCTAAAGATCTCATAATTGATTTTTTAAAGACACTAAAAAAGCTGATGTAATATGTAATTATGGATGTTTGAAAAATGAGATCACTACATCTATGCGAATCTCAAATTGGCAATTTGGTGAGTCAATTGTGACATTTTTGTGGACAACTCTCCCATTTGTCGTACACAAAAATATCATTAATTTGCGGTTTTCTTCGAGGCGCTTTTACCCTCGGGGCAGTACTCAAAATATATTGGAGATAGCATATTGTTATATGTCCTCATGAACGAAAAGATCCTGAGTAATGCATTTTGAAAAAAAAGTGACATTTTAGTCATTTTGTGTGTTAGAGCGAATGGGGGAGTTGTTCACAGCTACATCACAGTGACATTACCTATTCGGCCAATTTGAAATTTCCATATGCATAGTGATTACAACTTTCAAAAAATCATAACTTTCTTAATGCTTGTCCGATTTCGTTCAAACTTTCACCAATCTTCTTCTCTGATTTTTCCTCTTTCTTTCAAAGCAACTTGCTATTAAGGTTGGATTTCCCTTTAAGAAAAAAAAATCACATATACACTCATCCTCACCCTCTTGATGTTTTCAAAGAGGATAAATCCTAACTACAATCCATCCTAAAATGATTCATAGATTTTAACTGAAAGTGTAATGTTTTGGCCCTGGAAATAATAATAATAATACTACTACTAATAAATTAAATAATAATAATAAAAAAATTAATAAAAATGATAATGATAATAATGAATAAAAATAAATAATATTATCAATAACATAAGTTCATCCATCTTATTTGGTTTGTTTCTATTTTCAGGAATTAATGAAATGTTTAATATAATTATTAAGAGGACTAAAAACTTTATTTATACGGACATCATACTGAACATCCCCTAAAGATCTCATAATTGATTTTTTAAAGACACTAAAAAAGCTGATGTAATATGTAATTATGGATGTTTGAAAAATGAGATCACTACATCTATGCGAATCTCAAATTGGCAATTTGGTGAGTCAATTGTGACATTTTTGTGGACAACTCTCCCATTTGTCGTACACAAAAATATCATTAATTTGCGGTTTTCTTCGAGGCGCTTTTACCCTCGGGGCAGCACTCAAAATATATTGGAGATAGCATATTGTTATATGTCCTCATGAACGAAAAGATCCTGAGTAATGCATTTTGAAAAAAAAGTGACATTTTAGTCATTTTGTGTGTTAGAGCGAATGGGGGAGTTGTCCACAGCTACATCACAGTGACATTACCTATTCGGCCAATTTGAAATTCCCATATGCATAGTGATTACAACTTTCAAAAATTCATAACTTTCTTAATGCTTGTCCGATTTCGTTCAAACTTTCACCAATCTGCTTCTCTGATTTTTCCTCTTTCTTTCAAAGCAACTTGCTATTAAGGTTGGATTTCCCTTTAAGAAAAAAAAATCACATATACACTCATCCTCACCCTCTTGATGTTTTCAAAGAGGATAAATCCTAACTACAATCCATCCTAAAATGATTCATAGATTTTAACTGAAAGTGTAATGTTTTGGCCCTGAAAATAATAATAATAATAATACTACTAATAAATTAAATAATAATAATAAAAAAATTAATAAAAATGATAATGATAATAATGAATAAAAATAAATAATATTATCAATAACATAAGTTCATCCATCTTATTTGGTTTGTTTCTATTTTCAGGAATTAATGAAATGTTTAATATAATTATTAAGAGGACTAAAAACTTTATTTATACGGACATCATACTGAACATCCCCTAAAGATCTCATAATTGATTTTTTAAAGACACTAAAAAAGCTGATGTAATATGTAATTATGGATGTTTGAAAAATGAGATCACTACATGGCACAGTGCTATGCGAATCTCAAATTGGCAATTTGGTGAGTCAATTGTGACATTTTTGTGGACAACTCTCCCATTTGTCGTACACAAAAATATCATTAATTTGCGGTTTTCTTCGAGGCGCTTTTACCCTCGGGGCAGTACTCAAAATATATTGGAGATAGCATATTGTTATATGTCCTCATGAACGAAAAGATCCTACTGAGTAATGCATTTTGAAAAAAAAAGTGACATTTTAGTCATTTTGTGTGTTAGAGCGAATGGGGGAGTTGTCCACAGCTACATCACAGTGACATTACCTATTCGGCCAATTTGAAATTCCCATATGCATAGTGATTACAACTTTCAAAAATTCATAACTTTCTTAATGCTTGTCCGATTTCGTTCAAACTTTCACCAATCTTCTTCTCTGATTTTTCCTCTTTCTTTCAAAGCAACTTGCTATTAAGGTTGGATTTCCCTTTAAGAAAAAAAAATCACATATACACTCATCCTCACCCTCTTGATGTTTTCAAAGAGGATAAATCCTAACTACAATCCATCCTAAAATGATTCATAGATTTTAACTGAAAGTGTAATGTTTTGGCCCTGAAAATAATAATAATAATACTACTAATAATAAATTAAATAATAATAATAAAAAAATTAATAAAAATAATAATAATAATGAATAAAAATAAATAATATTATCAATAACATAAGTTCATCCATCTTATTTGGTTTGTTTCTATTTTCAGGAATTAATGAAATGTTTAATATAATTATTAAGAGGACTAAAAACTTTATTTATACGGACATCATACTGAACATCCCCTAAAGATCTCATAATTGATTTTTTAAAGACACTAAAAAAGCTGATGTAATATGTAATTATGGATGTTTGAAAAATGAGATCACTACATCTATGCGAATCTCAAATTGGCAATTTGGTGAGTCAATTGTGACATTTTTGTGGACAACTCTCCCATTTGTCGTACACAAAAATATCATTAATTTGCGGTTTTCTTCGAGGCGCTTTTACCCTCGGGGCAGTACTCAAAATATATTGGAGATAGCATATTGTTATATGTCCTCATGAACGAAAAGATCCTGAGTAATGCATTTTGAAAAAAAAGTGACATTTTAGTCATTTTGTGTGTTAGAGCGAATGGGGGAGTTGTCCACAGCTACATCACAGTGACATTACCTATTCGGCCAATTTGAAATTTCCATATGCATAGTGATTACAACTTTCAAAAAATCATAACTTTCTTAATGCTTGTCCGATTTCGTTCAAACTTTCACCAATCTTCTTCTCTGATTTTTCCTCTTTCTTTCAAAGCAACTTGCTATTAAGGTTGGATTTCCCTTTAAGAAAAAAAAATCACATATACACTCATCCTCACCCTCTTGATGTTTTCAAAGAGGATAAATCCTAACTACAATCCATCCTAAAATGATTCATAGATTTTAACTGAAAGTGTAATGTTTTGGCCCTGGAAATAATAATAATAATACTACTACTAATAAATTAAATAATAATAATAAAAAAATTAATAAAAATGATAATGATAATAATGAATAAAAATAAATAATATTATCAATAACATAAGTTCATCCATCTTATTTGGTTTGTTTCTATTTTCAGGAATTAATGAAATGTTTAATATAATTATTAAGAGGACTAAAAACTTTATTTATACGGACATCATACTGAACATCCCCTAAAGATCTCATAATTGATTTTTTAAAGACACTAAAAAAGCTGATGTAATATGTAATTATGGATGTTTGAAAAATGAGATCACTACATCTATGCGAATCTCAAATTGGCAATTTGGTGAGTCAATTGTGACATTTTTGTGGACAACTCTCCCATTTGTCGTACACAAAAATATCATTAATTTGCGGTTTTCTTCGAGGCGCTTTTACCCTCGGGGCAGCACTCAAAATATATTGGAGATAGCATATTGTTATATGTCCTCATGAACGAAAAGATCCTGAGTAATGCATTTTGAAAAAAAAGTGACATTTTAGTCATTTTGTGTGTTAGAGCGAATGGGGGAGTTGTCCACAGCTACATCACAGTGACATTACCTATTCGGCCAATTTGAAATTTCCATATGCATAGTGATTACAACTTTCAAAAATTCATAACTTTCTTATTGCTTGTCCGATTTCGTTCAAACTTTCACCAATCTTCTTCTCTGATTTTTCCTCTTTCTTTCAAAGCAACTTGCTATTAAGGTTGGATTTCCCTTTAAGAAAAAAAAATCACATATACACTCATCCTCACCCTCTTGATGTTTTCAAAGAGGATAAATCCTAACTACAATCCATCCTAAAATGATTCATAGATTTTAACTGAAAGTGTAATGTTTTGGCCCTGAAAATAATAATAATAATAATACTACTAATAAATTAAATAATAATAATAAAAAAATTAATAAAAATGATAATGATAATAATGAATAAAAATAAATAATATTATCAATAACATAAGTTCATCCATCTTATTTGGTTTGTTTCTATTTTCAGGAATTAATGAAATGTTTAATATAATTATTAAGAGGACTAAAAACTTTATTTATACGGACATCATACTGAACATCCCCTAAAGATCTCATAATTGATTTTTTAAAGACACTAAAAAAGCTGATGTAATATGTAATTATGGATGTTTGAAAAATGAGATCACTACATCTATGCGAATCTCAAATTGGCAATTTGGTGAGTCAATTGTGACATTTTTGTGGACAACTCTCCCATTTGTCGTACACAAAAATATCATTAATTTGCGGTTTTCTTCGAGGCGCTTTTACCCTCGGGGCAGTACTCAAAATATATTGGAGATAGCATATTGTTATAGGTCCTCATGAACGAAAAGATCCTACTGAGTAATGCATTTTGAAAAAAAAAGTGACATTTTAGTCATTTTGTGTGTTAGAGCGAATGGGGGAGTTGTCCACAGCTACATCACAGTGACATTACCTATTCGGCCAATTTGAAATTTCCATATGCATAGTGATTACAACTTTCAAAAATTCATAACTTTCTTATTGCTTGTCCGATTTCGTTCAAACTTTCACCAATCTTCTTCTCTGATTTTTCCTCTTTCTTTCAAAGCAACTTGCTATTAAGGTTGGATTTCCCTTTAAGAAAAAAAAATCACATATACACTCATCCTCACCCTCTTGATGTTTTCAAAGAGGATAAATCCTAACTACAATCCATCCTAAAATGATTCATAGATTTTAACTGAAAGTGTAATGTTTTGGCCCTGAAAATAATAATAATAATACTACTACTAATAAATTAAATAATAATAATAAAAAAATTAATAAAAATGATAATGATAATAATGAATAAAAATAAATAATATTATCAATAACATAAGTTCATCCATCTTATTTGGTTTGTTTCTATTTTCTGGAATTAATGAAATGTTTAATATAATTATTAAGAGGACTAAAAACTTTATTTATACGGACATCATACTGAACATCCCCTAAAGATCTCATAATTGATTTTTTAAAGACACTAAAAAAGCTGATGTAATATGTAATTATGGATGTTTGAAAAATGAGATCACTACATCTATGCGAATCTCAAATTGGCAATTTGGTGAGTCAATTGTGACATTTTTGTGGACAACTCTCCCATTTGTCGTACACAAAAATATCATTAATTTGCGGTTTTCTTCGAGGCGCTTTTACCCTCGGGGCAGTACTCAAAATATATTGGAGATAGCATATTGTTATATGTCCTCATGAACGAAAAGATCCTACTGAGTAATGCATTTTGAAAAAAAAGTGACATTTTAGTCATTTTGTGTGTTAGAGCGAATGGGGGAGTTGTCCACAGCTACATCACAGTGACATTACCTATTCGGCCAATTTGAAATTCCCATATGCATAGTGATTACAACTTTCAAAAATTCATAACTTTCTTAATGCTTGTCCGATTTCGTTCAAACTTTCACCAATCTGCTTCTCTGATTTTTCCTCTTTCTTTCAAAGCAACTTGCTATTAAGGTTGGATTTCCCTTTAAGAAAAAAAAATCACATATACACTCATCCTCACCCTCTTGATGTTTTCAAAGAGGATAAATCCTAACTACAATCCATCCTAAAATGATTCATAGATTTTAACTGAAAGTGTAATGTTTTGGCCCTGAAAATAATAATAATAATACTACTACTAATAAATTAAATAATAATAATAAAAAAATTAATAAAAATGATAATGATAATAATGAATAAAAATAAATAATATTATCAATAACATAAGTTCATCCATCTTATTTGGTTTGTTGCTATTTGCAGGAATTAATGAAATGTTTAATATAATTATTAAGAGGACTAAAAACTTTATTTATACGGACATCATACTGAACATCCCCTAAAGATCTCATAATTGATTTTTTAAAGACACTAAAAAAGCTGATGTAATACTACACTTCAGAAAACAGATCTCAGTGGTGGATAAAGAAAAAGGACAAATGAAATGTCTATTCTCTCAGAAAAAAATAGATGACTTTGTTGCTGTTTTGGTTGGACAATGTAAACCAAAAACTATCTCTCTTTATTGTGAAAAAATCACCCCCCCCCCCCCCCCCCACCCAAGTAAACTGATCCTGGATACACTACCACTACCAGACCTATAATTTTTAGCTGTAACAGGTCTAGGTCTAACTAGACCGAAAATTCTGTCTCTCGTTCGTTAGCCTCTTCACTTGGAAGAAGCGGGCCGTTCGATCTACTAAGCAAACCGACCACACACCGACTACACAACGGCTGCAAGATTTTCAAACGGAGAATACCTTGGACCCTGAATTACCTGAAAAAGGTGCATTAAACGGATTATACAGACAAATTGTTAAGTTGAACAGATTCTTGAATGAGTAGAGCGTAGGCCTTATCAATTTAATCGCATGAGGAAAAATAAAATCATAGCGATTTTTCCAACTACGTCGGCGTTTAGTCGGCTTGCACAGGAGATCAAATGGCCCGCTTCTGAGGCTAACAACGAGAGACAGAATTTTCAGTCTAGTCTAACTAATTAGGTCTAGACGTACCTACCTGTTTATTTCTCACGTCTCATCAAAGTCCGCTTCATCCGGCACCTGCAACAGTTGTTGAGTTGTGCAAGTACGCAGAGTCGCAGACGTCTATTAGGCTTTAAATCCTCTAGATCTTCAAGTAGATCAGCCACAAGTAAGTTCCTTGCCATTTTATTATCTGAGGGAAATCAAAGTCAACATGATAAGACTAGTGAATGCGATACTGAAAGTCTGAAACAAAGCAAAAAAGGCCATCCCACTATTATTGCCTGGGTTTTGTATTCTGGTCTAGAATCAAAACTAAATATGACCACCCCCCCCCCCCCCTCTCTCTCTCTCTCTCTTGAAAAAAAAAAATTAAACCTCATCATGCTTGCCTTAGCCTCTTGTCGAGGCCCTGGCGCTGTTGGAATCCTTGGCGATATGGAGGCAAAATTTCTGGTGGCGAGCGAAGCGAGCCAGAAAAACCGAGGCGCTTGCGCCGAGGGCCTCTTGACACCCGACCTGAATTATATATTCATGAGGCACGATTTCCTACTGAATTATGCATGAAAACGTGAACAGTTAGATTACCGCGGCGATCGCCCAGCAAATTGGCCAATAAAATCTCAAGGATTTCTTACTTCAGTTCTGGACTAGTCTATTATTTTTTTGGGGGGATTACGTAAATCTCTTGCTCAAAATACATTCACAGACAAGCACATTATGAAGAATTCGATCTCTAGCTTACAAACCATGGTAATTTGAAATAAGACAAATGTACATATTTCTCAAGAGATCATCATATATTTACAAATAATGAAGAATGGGCAATAAAAGTCACCGTTCAACAATAGATGCATCTCCATCAAGTCTAACATAACACTGTTACAGTGTTAACACTAACACAGTTAGTTTTTAGACCTTGACCGAGTCAAATTCAAAATTATACCTTCTAAAGTCACATCTTGTGCCTTGTGACGAAGCGTCCCCAAGATAGATGGCTTGAAGTCCACGTTTCTTGAGCGACTTCACCTGGTCTCTCATCAGAGACACCAAAGGGGAAATAATCAACAAAATGCTTCGTGAAGATGATAGACTAGAAGATGATGTAACCAAGGAGTTACCAGCAACTTCACTGCCCGGCAAGGCCCCGGGGGATCCGCCTGGCCCTCGCGAAGCAGCAGTCTCACTCTCCATCCCTGGCCCACGGAGGTAATCAGCAGAGAGCGGTAGCGCGTGAAAAAATAACACTTTTTCCATAGCCAGTAGGCAGATTCACAAAAACATCTTGTCCTTTAAGTGCAGATTTGATTGCATCAACTTGCAAATCTTTGAATCTGTCAATCTTCAACATTCTAGCGGCATATTCTAAGCTCTTACAAATATCGTCATCACTCGTCGTGGAAGAAACGTTGAACGCCATGTAAGAAATAGCGTGCAGTCGAGTCATGAATATTTAACATTACGTCATGGTAGCTCGCGTTGATTGGATGATTTTCACGGGGAGCACTATATGAGCGTAAATCTGGTATCGACGTCACACGCCTCATTAATTATTCATCACCCTCACGGATCTGAAATACTATGCATATTCATAAATCACGGCAATGTGTGTGTGTGTGTGTGTGTACGTGTACGCGTGTGGGTTAGTATTACAGCTCAGAGTTAGATCTGGAGAACAGTACATGGTTCCGATATTCTTCATCGATTAGATAATAGTTATAATCCTACTTAAATTTAATCAGAAATTGACTAATTTGCGCGGATAATAAGGTAAAATAAAAAGCTTGCAGTAAATATGTCAGGATTCAAGAAGTGTGGTACTGGATTTACGCTCGTGGTACTCGATTGACGCTCGTCTTAGAAGCCTATACATAGGCCTATGACTATGTTAATATGCATTTTATGATTCTAATATCCATTCAAATCAAAAAGGATAAATATAATATAGTTTTATCAAAATACGATTTATTTGAAGGGCGAATAAGGTAAAATAAAAAGCGTGCAGTAAATATGTCAGGATTAAAGAGTCTGCTACTGCATTGACGCTCGTGGTACTGGATTGACGCTCGTGGTATCATCATGCACAGTATGGTTCCGATATTCTTATCGATTAGATAAATAATTATAATCCTATTTAAATTTAATCAGAAATTGACTAATTTGCGCGGATAATAAGGAAGAATATGAGTCCAGGAAAAAAAATGTTAGAAGGAGTGTGGTACTGGATTTACGCTCGTGGTACTGGATTGACGCTCGTCTTAGTAGCCTATAATTATATAGGCCTATAATTAATTGATATGTATTTCATGGGTTCTCATATCTATTCAAATCGAAAAGGAGTTTTATCAAAATACGATTTATTTGAAGGTGGAGTAAGGTAAAATAAAAAGCTACAAGTATTTATGTCAGGATTAAAGAAGTCTGGTACTGGATTTACGCTCGTGGTACTTGATTGACGCTCGTCTTATTAGTAGCCTATATATAGGCCTATGTTAATTGATATGTATTTCATGGTTCACATATCTATTCAAATCGAAAAAGAGTTTTATCAAAATACAATTTATTTGAAGGGGGAGTAAGGTAAAATAAAAAGCGTGCAGTAAATATGTCAGGATTAAAGAAGTCTGGTACTGGATTTACGCTCGTGGTACTGGATTGACGCTCGTCTTAGAAGCCTATACATAGGCCTATGTTAATATGCATTTTATGATTCTAATATCCATTCAAATAAAAAAGGATCAATATAATATAGTTTTATCAAAATACGATTTATTTGAAGGTGGAGTAAGGTAATAAAAAGTTACCAGTAAATCAGGATTAAAGAGTCTGATACTGGATTGACGCTCGTGGTACTGGATTGACGCTCGTGGTATCATCATGCACAGTACATGGTTCCGATATTCTTCATCGATTAGATATGAATGTGTAAATTTCCAAACTGGAGTCATTTTTCCAGGCGCGGTTCTAGAGCAAAATTTTTGAGGGGGCTACTGGGCTTGGAGGATAGTAATGTATATTGGAATAGGCCTATATATATATGCAATCGGATTTCTATTTTTCCTCACTCTCTACAAAAATTAGTCAAATCCTGAAAAAAAATGCAGTAAAATGATGATTACTGTATATTTCATTAGAAATTGGAACCATGCTGCGCATGATGATACCACGAGCGTCAATCCAGTACCACGAGCGTCAATCCAGTATACTCTTTAATCTTGACATAAACTGGTAACTTTTTATTTTACCTTACTCCCCCTTCAAATAAATCGTATTTTGATAAAACTCCTTTTCGATTTGAATAGAAATGTGAACCATGAAATACATTAACATAGGCCTATATATAGGCTACTAATAAGACGAGCGTCAATCCAGTACCACGAGCGTAAATCCAGTACCAGACTTCTTTAATCCTGACATAAATACTTGTAGCTTTTTATTTTACCTTACTCCACCTTCAAATAAATCGTATTTTGATAAAACTCCTTTTCGATTTGAATAGATATGAGAACCCATGAAATACATATCAATTAATATAGGCCTATATATAGGCTACTAAGACGAGCGTCAATCCAGTACCACGAGCGTAAATCCAGTACCACACTCCTTCTCCTAACATTTTTTTCCTGGAAGCTTTATATTCTTCCTTATTATCGCGCAAATTAGTCAATTTCTGATTAAATTTAAATAGGATTATAATTATTTATCTAATCGATAACGGAACCATACTGCGCATGATGATACCACGAGCGTCAATCCAGTACCACGAGCGTCAATCCAGTAGCAGACTCTTTAATCCTGACATATTTACTGCACGCTTTTTATTTTACCTTATTCGCCCTTCAAATAAATCGTATTTTGATAAAACTATATTATATTGATCCTTTTTGATTTGAATGGATATTAGAATCATAAAATGTATATTAACATAGTCATAGGCCTATGTATAGGCTTCTAAGACGAGCGTCAATCGAGTACCACGAGCGTAAATCCAGTACCACACTTCTTGAATCCTGACATATATACTGCAAGCTTTTTATTTTACCTTATTATCCGCGCAAATTAGTCAATTTCTGATTAAATTTAAGTAGGATTATAACTATTATCTAATCGATGAAGAATATCGGAACCATGTACTGTTCTCCAGGGTGCCATTGCATAAAGACTTACTATTATAGTAACTTTGCCATCAATGGTAACTACCATGGTAACGTTGCTCAAGAGCCAATCGAAATCCAGTATTCCATGAAAAGTTACTATAATAGCAAAGTTACTATAATAGCAAGTTTTATGCAACGGCACCCAGATCTAACTCTGAGCTGTTAATACTAACCCACACGCGTACGCGTACACGTACACACACACACACATTGCTGTGATTTATGAATATGCATAGTATTTCAGATCCGTGAGGGTGATGAATAATTAATGAGGCGTGTGACGTCGATACCAGATTTACGCTCATATTGTGCTCCCCGATTTTCACCGACCAAAATTTGGTCGGAATATTCGTCAAAACAATGAAATACAAAAGAAATTCAGATCGGGTGTCAAGAGGCCCTCGGTTTTTCTGGCGAGCGAAGCGAGCCAGAAATTTTGCCTTCATATCGCCAAGGATTTCAACAGTGCCAGGGCCTCGACAAGAGGCTATGCTTGCCTTGGCTTTGGTCTTGGCTCAAGTTTAGAAAAAAAGGGGGCCAAAGCCTATTTAACGTTAGTAGATCTAGAACCACTGCGTTAAAATTACAACCCGACGTTTATATTGTAGCAAACTGTGTGTGTAACATTTACTCAAAGTAGACCTGGACCTGGGCGGGGATCTGGACTGGTCTCTGGAAAAAAATATCAACATGGAACCCCCTCCTCATTCTAAATTTAAAAATAAAAAAATATTTAAAAATCCACACAAGAATAGCCTACAGTAGATCTAAATTAGTACAGAATCAATTAGAAAGGGCCTCACCTAGCTGGGCCCTTTGTCTTCCAGAAATTAACAGGGTCTATGCGTCTACATCTAACTTAGATAACCAAATCATTGACATAGGGTCTACAGATTAAGTTCGATCTATTTAGAGGTTTACTAAATCTTTCGGCTATTGTCATCCCTCTAATTCAGTAATCATCTATCGAAACGTATCGAGATGGCCCCGCCCCAAAGTCCGGGTAAGCCGTCACGAGTGACAGGGTGGTAAGGGAAATGGAGCTGCAACATTAGCTCATGACGATGAAAATTGTTTTGAAAGTTCGAGAGTAGATTACAAGTTGTTTCATGACATACAGCTCTGTAGAATCCCTTCAAAATGTAGAGAAATTGAAACAGATTACTCACAGTGGCAGGACTTGTTCTAAATGTATTCTAATTTTCGAAAAATTAAGCATAAATACATGTGTACTCACCTCTAAACTTCCCACAACTTTTTTTTTACTTTGTGCGGTGACGTGAAATTCACAGCGGAAGTGACGGAGAGAGGTCAAATCATTCCTTTTGAAGAACATTTATATTCATAAGGTCTGGTCCAATCAAAGTTTGATAAATCGGAGTATGCAAAACAAAAATGAATCATGCATAAGTTGTTTCTCGATACTTATCTATATTTTTTGGTATCGGGGGCTTCTGGAAAAATGAAATGTTACCAAATGGGCGGGGCCTAAATACGCTTAAATACGCTTAGACTGAATGGTGACGCTGCAGCTTATATGCAAATAAGGCAAATCCGCGCGTGCTACCTTTCCGTCTATAAGTTTTAATTTGTCTATGGTTGGCACATATATTTCTGGTTCCAGTCTATAGCTATAGTGAGCATACACTGATATTTCCTTACTTTTTTCGTGCGTGATTGTTCTGCTGAAAACACGTTTTGCATCTTCGGCTCAACATCCCACATTGGGTGGCTTCACAGAAGAATCCCATTTGAATATCAACTGTATAAAAACACGATTATTTGCTAGATTAGGAACAAAAGGGAGTTTTTGCTAGGCTGACCACGTCTTCTAACACATTGTCAATGACGCTCTGGCCGGACCCGGAAGCTCAGTTGCCAGCAATCACTTTGTGTACAAAAAGTGCGGTCAACATTGAGCCCGATTAACATCCACCTTTTCTTGTTGTCAGTGCGCTTTTATTATAGTGCATACGCGCAGTATTGTGTACGCGTTAAAGTGTATGGAAACGCGCGGTAACAATTAACGTCACAATTGCTTGACCCAGATTACATACCTGCATGAATAACCTGAAATAAGAGGGACTGACAGGCAAACAGACGTGTCAGTCATTGCTACAAAATAGGCATACATGATATAGGTAATAATGGATAATTATGCCTGTCTACGCCCGTGTTTGAGAGTAGATTCCACAATTTTGAGAGAGGATTACCACTCCTAAATGAAGTGATCCCTAATTATGACTTCTCAAAGAACGGATTTCCACTCCTGTATGTTTAGAGGTGACACGACATATGCTCCGCCGACATATGCTCCGCCGACAACTGCTCCGAAAAATGCGACAAGTGCTCCGCGACAAATGCTCCGGGCCAATTGCTCCGCCGATATTTGCTCCGCCGACACTTGCTCCGCCGACAGTTGCTCCGCCGACAGTTGCTCCGCCGACAAATGCTCCGCCGAAATATGCTCCGAAATTGAGACATTTGCTCCGCCGACAGTTGCTCCGCCGAAATTTGCTCCGCCGAAATCCGCTCCGAAATTACGTCGTTTGCTCCGGCGACAAATGCTCCGCCGACAAATGCTCCGCCTATAAAATGCAAATGGAGAGAAAGAAAGGGAAACCGACATTTGCTCCGCCGACAACTGCTCCGCCGAAATATAATAATAATAATAATGATAATAATAATAATAATAATAATAATAATAATGATAATAATAATAATAATAATAATAATAATAATAATAATAATAATAATAATAATAATAATAAGAAGAAGAAGAAGAAGAAGAAGAAGAAGAAGAAGAAGAAGAAGAAGAAGAAGAATGTATTTATATAGCACATTTTCCATGTGCATGTTCAAATGCGTTTTACAATGAATTATCAACGGAACAAGTGAGTTTTAAGATGTTTTTTTTTTTTTTTTGAAGACAATGAGGGATTGCTGGTTAGGAGAGTTTGGGGTAGTTGAAATATGCTTCGAAATTACGACATTTGCTCCGACGACATTTACTCCGCCGACAATTGCTCCACCGAATTATGCTTTGAAATGTTACATTTCCTATCTGATTATGAAAAAGGCCAGAAATAAAGATTCACGGCCAAGATTTAATTCGGCCCGTGAAATATTTTTTTTCACGGCCAAACTAGATTTTATACAGCCAGATTTCTGGAATCTGGCCGGAAAAAAGGCCAAATGGCAACCCTGGTATCAAGATCTATGTAATTGCTAGGCTCAACTCGGTCATTATAACCCCGAAAAATTTCACAAGAAAATATGGAAAGGCCAAAAAAGATACAAGAAGAAAACGCAAAAAATACGTATAGGGATGATAGAAAGACTATCATCAGCATCATACACAGACCCTTTTTCCGGGGGGGGGGGGGGGGGGGGGGGGGGGGGACGCGCAAAAATTTTCGAAGAACCTCAAGAGAGAGAGAGAGAGAGAGAGAGAGAGAGAGCGCGCGAAGCGACCGAGCGGGTAACAGGGGAGCTTTTGCTTGTGAAATTGAAGGATTTTTAGTAAAAAAAAAAAAATGTAAGTTTTCAAAATTTTTTGGTTACAACTGTGGGCATAGGAAGGTCGGGCTAGACAAAGGATCGGGTGGGGGCTCACCCCCCCCCCCTGAACCTTTGTCCGATCCCGGTGGAGCCCGACGTTCTTACGCCGGAGGGGCAGCCAACCCCCCCCCCCCCCCCCCCCCCCGCTGCCTACGGCCATGAATATCATACTGTAGAAGGATAAAAACAATGAAAATTGAGAGTAAACTCTCTCATAAAAAGAATAACATCAGGCAAGATAGAAGGATAAACAAATGCATACATGAAAGAGATAGAAAGACTAAAGGATAAGGCTCTAAGGATATAAGGATATTGGACATTTTTTTTTTTTTGGGGGGAGGGGCTTTAGCGACTTTTTGAGGGTCATTTAGCCCCAAAGCCCCCCCCCCCCCCCCCCTCCCGTAGAGCCGCTCCTGGATAAACACAAAGAATAACAAAAGGAAATAAGAGAAAATCTAAAAGAAAAGCAAATAATAACATAAGCAAAGATAGAACGAGAGAAGGATAAAGCAAAGAATAACATAAGAAAAGAGAGAGAAGAAGATAGAGGGGGAAAAAAGAATAACATATTAAAGAAAGATATATATTGCAGCATAATTCGGCGGAGAAATTTTCGTATTTGTCGCGGAGCACTTTTCGCATTTTTCGGAGCATTTGTCCGCGGAGCATGTCATGGAACCCACGGAGCAAAAAGAGCAAATGTCGTAATTTCGGAGCATATTTCGGCGAACAACTGCCGGCGGAGCAACTGTCGGCGGAGCAAATGTCGGTGGAGCAACTGTCGGCGGAGCAAATATTTCAATTTCGGAGCATATTTCGGCGGAGCAATTGTCGCCGGAACAACTGTCGGTGGAGCAAATGTCGGCGGAGCAACTGTCGGCGGAGCAAGTGTCGGCGGAGCAAGTGTCGGCGGAGCAAATATCGGCGGAGTAATTGTCCCGGAGCATTTGTCGCGGAGCACTTGTCGCATTTTTCGGAGCAGTTGTCGGCGGAGCATATGTCGGCGGAGCATATGTCATGGAACCATGTTTAGAAAGTAAAGCTCCTCGAGGTATCATCTAGACTGGATACAAAAAAAAAAATCAAAAAGTAACCCTATATTACATCCCCTTTCACAGTGAAAGCAATGAAAATGTATAGGATAGACATCACAACATATTGAATTTTAAGGTCTCCCCTCCCCCCCCCCCCTTCCCCGCTCTCTCTCTCTCTCTCTTTCTCTCTCTCTTTCTCCCTTTCTCTTTATCTCTATCTCTATCTCTATCTCTATCTCTATCCCTCCTGCTGTTGCTTTTTTTATTGCACTATACTTTGAGCAAGATCGCAAAGACAGAAATAAAATCAAGGGAAATTTCAATACGTATTGTAATTCCTAGAGAAATCAGGTTCGAATTATGTAATATGTATTTGTCATGTTCGCACATTTCAAAAGGTAACAAACAAGGCTATTTGAAATTCCCTTTGGTTAATTTTTTGAAAGTCTTTTCAATGGCGTTTATGATAAATAGACTCAATCTAGCCTATTCCTGATATTATCATTATATGAGACCCATCACGTCAAAATGAGACAGAAGTCGCATTTTTTGACATTTCATTTTATTATTGATTATTATTCTCTGTTTCATAAGCTTTAATTTGGTATATAGTTCAACTCTAGAGAGTGAGTATTAGTGGATATAATAGCTTTTGAAACTTGAGTAAAGTAGGACTGTGGAAAAGTATTTCTTCGAGAAACACGCTTCCAAAGTTGACTTCCGTTTTGCCGACATGCAGCATTTTCCGTTTGCAATGTCAACTAGATTTGAAAATAAAACCCTTAGCAACCGTTTATTAATTCTAATAAAAACTAGTCCTTATGTTTCTTTAGGATCTCTTCTCATGAAAACATGAATTTTAATTCATTTAAGCCATGAATTCTAACTCTTTAAGGGGTAGCAAATCAAGTAGTTTCACAGCACTGGAAAAGCTTCCCGCATCGACTTCGTGCTTTTTTCATTGAGCCTTTCATATGCCGGTATACTCTTAGGTTGAATAACCTAGCTATAGTCAAAAGGTTTATAAGTCTGTCATTTTGTGAGGGGAAATGTTTTAGATTATATAAACTTTAAGAGGTTTTTTTTCTAAATTAATCATGTAAACTTGATTTCTTTCAATGTTATTTGCTTTCTTTTTCAAAGCTTGGATTCGATTGTCGCAAAGTCATTCAAGCATGGCAAAATTAGTGAATAGACGAATCTTTGCCAACCATGACATTGACAGAGATCGTTGATGTCTGAATATAAAGCTAACTTTTTTACTAGTGAAAGAGCAATAAAATTCGCCGCTTTTTGAAGCTTAAGAATTAACACATGATTATTGATTTTCTCTCTCTCTCTCTCCTTCTATATCACGCACCTGTTTCATAATCTCGACAGAGTTGTCTTTCCTTCTTTTATAAACTATCTTTCTTTTCTGTTTACTTTTTACCAGATTAAACAACGATGGATTGAAACAGCTTCATAATAGAGAAACATTTTTATCCTGCTCTAGTTAATTCATTCTACCTTTTAAAAAATGTATACAATCTACAAGTTTCTAAAAGCGTCTTTCTTTTCTTTTCGCCATGTCAAAGAGGTATAGAATTCGCCCCTTTCAAAGAACAAGGATTAAGTCACCTCCTGCATGCGCGAGACGATTATTGATTTTTCTTCTCTCTCATTGTCATTCTAAATCACGCGCTTGTTTCATAATCTCGAGACAGGTCCTTTTCTGTCTGGTTAAAAAGCTACATTTCTTTTCTTTTCGGCTTTTACACAAATTAAAGAATTGGTCGCTTATCATGCTTATTATCCTCATGTTCAAAAGCGGGATGAAGATAAACTGCTTCTTAGCGCCGCTGTAGAACTAGAGCTTCAACAAACAAACAAAATAATGATAACTGCTTTTTGTAAAAATTAACGCCCAGACAATTCTCTCTTTAAACGAATAAGAGCATTGGCTGCTAATTATCATCATGTTAACTGGTGGTATGAACATGATGAAGATAAACTGCGTCTTAGCTTGAAAGTCATAGTTTCTCTCCGCTCTAGTTAACTCGAGCTTAAAACAAATCAGGTACTTGTTTCATTATCGCAACTAAGGGCCTTTTCATTCTAGTTGAAAAGCTAATTTTCTTTTCTTTTCGGCTGTTAAAAGAGTTACAGAATTGGCCGTTTATTATCCTCATGTTCAACAGCGGGATGAAGATAAACTGCTTTTTAGCACCGCTCTAGTTAACTAGAGCTTCAACAAAAAAAAAATAAATAATGATAACTACTTTTTGTAAAAATTAACGCCCAGACATTTCCCTCTCTCTCCTAAATCTTTCATCTGTATCATAATTTCGACAGTTCTTCTTAATTCTGTTTTGAAAGCCAACTTTCTTTTTTGTTCGGCTTTTTAAACGAATAAGAGAAGTGGCCGCTAATTATCATCATGTTAACTGGCGGTATGAACACGATGAAGATTAAGATAAACTGCGTCTTAGCTTGAAAGTCATCGTTTCTCTCCGCTCTAGTTAATTGAGCTTAAAACAAATTAGATACTTGTTTCATTATCGCAACCAAGGGCCTTTTCATTCTAGTTAAACAAATAATATTCTTTTCTTTTCGGCTGTTAAAATAGTTACAGAATTGGCCGCTTATTTTCCTCATGTTCAACAGCGGGATGAAGAAAAACTACGTCTTAGCTTGAAAGTCATCGTTTCTCTCCGCTCTAGTTAACTCGAGCTTTGAAACAAATCAGCTACATGTACTTGTTTCATTATCGCAACCAAGGGTCATTTCATTCTAGTTAAAAAGAATAATTTTTGTTTCTTTTCGGCTGTTAAAAGAGTTACAGAATTGGCCTCTTATTATCCTCATGTTCAACTTACAGCGGAATGAAGATAAACTGCTTCTTAGCGCCGCTCTAGTTAACTATAGAGCTTTTAAAAAAATATATAATAATGCTAACTGTTTTTTGTAAAAATTAACACAGAGACAATTCTCTCTCTCTCTCTTTCTAAATCTTTCACCTGTATCATAATTTCGACAGTTCTTCTTAATTCTGTTTTGAAAACCAAATTTCTTTTCTGTTCGGCTTTTTAAAAGAATAAGAGCATTGGCCGCTAATTATCATCATGTTAACTGGTAGTATAAACATGGTGAAGATAAACTGTGTCTTAGCTTGAAAGTCATCGTTTCTCTCCGCTCTAGTTAACTCGAGCTTTGTAACAAATCAGGTACATGTATTTGTTTTATTATCGCAACCAAGGGCCTTTTCATTCTAGTTTTTAAAAAAAATTCTTTCTTTTCGGCTGTGAAAAGAGTTAAAGAATTGGCCGCTTATTATCCTCATGTTCAAAAGCGGGATGAAGATAAACTGCTTCTTAGCGCCGCTCTAGTTAACTAGAGCTTCAACAACAAAAAATAATGATAACTGCTTTTTGTAAAAATTAACACCCAGACAATGCTCTCTCTCTCCTTCTAAATCTTTCACCTATATCATAATTTCGACAGTTCTTCTTAATTCTGTTTTGAAAGCCAACTTTCTTTTCTGTTCGGCTTTTTAAACGAATAAGAGAATTGGCCGCTAATTATCATCATTTTAACTGGCGATATGAACATGATGAAGATTAAGATAAACTGCATCTTAGCTTGAAAGTCATCGTTTCTCTCCGCTCTAGTTAACTCAAGCTTTACAAAAAATGTAAACAATCTACTGGTTTTTAATACATGTAGCTAAATTTCTTTTCTTTTCGCCATGTTATAAAGAGGTATAGAATTCGCCCCTATTGAAGAGCACGGATTAAGTCACCTCCAGCATGAGACGATTATTGATTTTTTTCTCTCTCTGTCTTTGTCCTAAATCACGCGCTTGTTTCATAATCTCTACACACATGACACAAGCAGGTACTTTTCTTTCTGGTTAAAAGGCCAATTTCTTTTCTTTTTAGTCGGCTTTTAAAAGTGTAACAGAATTTATCCCTTATTATTGTCGTGTAAAACAGTGTCATTGTTTGTAAGACATCTTTTCACTCCACTCTAGTTGCAAATTCTTTTATAGAGATCACGTGACTGCGAACATCCAATGAGCAAAGCCCCGCGTCGCTAGGGGCGGGGCCTAGCGGAAGACTTTCTTTTCGCGCTGGCTCTCGCCAGCTGTCCGAAAAAAAAGAAGAGTTGACCGAAAAAAACACTCGCAGAAAAACTGCTTTTTCTACCCTTTCCCGTTATATTTAGGACTCAATTTTTTAACAGAGCATTCATGAAACATTGCAGATTCAAATCAGCGAAGAAAAAAAAAATTACAAAATTTGAAGATTTTAAAGATTTGCTCAATTTTCTCAAGTTCTAGCCCAGCGACTTCTGTCTCATTTTGACGTGATGGGTCACATATTTCCCTGTAGATCAGGGGGGTGATTCACTAACTGGGATCGATATCATTCCTAAAATCAATTTTCGGGATTGATTTCATTCCCAGCTTAAAATTAATTCCACCTTACTGATTCACTAAATCGCTTTTAGGATGGAATCAATTTTATCATGAATATATATGAGCGCAAATGAATATTTACGAGCGCACTCATTCCAACCAATCAACGTACTCAAATTTCAGTCACCGCCCCTCAGTCACCCGACCTAATTCTCTACTTAGCGCGTAGCTAGTGCGCGTTACCTAGCTACTGCATTAATTGCGCGCACGCATCGACTGGACATACACAGGGCTAGGGCCTATGGCTAGGGCAAAGGGCGTGCAGGCAGGCACATAGACATATTAAATAGGGCAGGCACAGCGTAGCCGCGCCCAGGTTGGGGCGCGGGCGGGCATGCAGTGGAGTGACAATTTGTGATTGTTAGGAGCGATCCGGATCACTCCCAACCTTAAAATCAATTCAGAGGCTGGAATCAATCCCAAATACCTTAGTGAATCAGTCACTAAAAGCGATATCGCTCTTAGGATGGATATTGTTCCTAAAATTGATTTTTTTCTTATTTGGGATTAATTTTAGCTGTTAGTGAATCACCCCCCAGTACACATGAAACTCACCATTAGCAGGCGGAGCGACAGCCTGAACTATGTTGTTTGGATCGATATTACTCCCAAATAAAGGAGCAACAAGCACTGGAACGTCCTGTTGATTGGTCAGATTGTTATTCTGATAGGTAATCGTTGTTACTGTAGGGTCGTTTATTACCTCTTGACTATCCACTCCACCGGCTGTATATTGTATCACATACCCAGTCAGTCCAGTGACGTCCGCCGGGGGTGTCCATGATATCGTGATGTAATTCAGTAAGTGAACTTGAAAATAGACTCCAGTCGGTGCTAGGTGAGAAGAGTTCAATAAAATTTTAAATGTGTAACGCAAAACTGCACCTAATACACAGCTTTTTTTTTTTTTTTTTTTTTTTGAAAACGTTTGAAACGTTTTATTGGTCAGAAAACACATGATAATATACAAAATATGCGTTACATTTGTTTTCAGAAAATAAACAATCATATACTGTTTGACACATTTACATTGTACGATTAACAAAAAAGTGTCATTCCTGTGCATACCCCGGCCGCACCGACGAGATCACCATCAGACCGACAATAGACCGAAAGAGAACGAGCGAGAGAGTGTGAGAGAGGGAGAGAGAGAAATAATATCACCCGTATGACAGCAGTGATTCCGTCCGTCCCCGGTCGGTCTGGAGCTTATATGCAAATGAGGCAAATCCGCGAGTGCTACCTTTTCGTCTATACTATTTAATTTGTCTATGGTCTGGAGACGGCCCGGCGGCACCGTCGGAGTATATTAACACAATTAATGTTAACGCAATTCACAATCTGACATTCATTATTATATAACAGAATATAGTACATTAAAACACCACAACATGGAAAATAAAATCCCGTATAAAAATCATGTAGATTGTTTTGTTGGTTTTTTTTGAGCATTTTATACAGAAAGATTATCATAAACATTACGAAACGGAGAAAAACCTATTGATATTTTGCCACTTTGTCATATGCTTCTCAATTTTGTTTTTCTTTTTTGCAATTTGTTCTTCAGTGGACTTGTATGACAGAATATAATAAATTGCTTCAGACTAGGAGTAACATCTTGGTATTTACATCTTAAAATGAAATGTTTGCCGAGTAAGGTATTTGATCTATATCGATATGGCCAATTATATACTTTTTGATAATGTTTCTTTATACAATTACTAAATTGTCCTGCAAAGATAGCAGGAATGTCACTAAATTCTGTTTATGATGTATACACTGCCTGTACTAATCAGGCATTTTGAGATGATTATATATACTGCATGTTTAATACAGCTGATTTTGCTATATTGTGTCACATCATTCACTTGTTCATGGTGTTGTTTTGCTAGTAGAGCGAACTACTGAAATATGTCTTTGGATTGTTTGACATATTTACATAATCCTGCATACCCTGATATACATATTTACACTTTGTTTAATTTCCAGTAATTCGAGTTATATTCTACGATCAATACAATATCTTTAAAGGCGAAATGACTTGTTAATTATAGTTACATGTAGATTAGTAAAGCCATGTTACACTTATTCATAGTGTTGTTTTACTGGTAGAGCGAACTACATGGATTGTCTTTATATTGGTTAATCTGTTCAGGTATCTGATACATGCCCTGAAATATATTATATCCGCATTTTGTTTCCTTTCCATTAGTTTGAATTATATTCTTCTATCTCAACAACATTTTCTTTAAGAGTAAATGGCCTGTCAATTATAACATTGTCGAACAATATGTCACGTTATATTGTTTTGTTGTCTTGCTGCCTCCTTATAATAATTCTTGACGATGTTCTGTTAGTATACAACAAACAACTTGGGTAATATTTAGCTTATACAACCAAAACTCGAGTTTGGTTGTTCTTGCTATGAATTAATCTGTTTAGATAATTCTTGATACAATTTGTATCCATACTTTATTTGATTACTAGTAATTTACAATTTTCTATTCACTCGTAAAGTGAACTACATGAATATACACTACACCAATTTTGGTCGTGTTATTTTGTTCTGAGTTGTTTATCTCCTGAGAAATACGTCCACAATTTTGATTTTTTATTTTTTCTTCCACCTCCAACTGGATAGGCTACTGGTTATGCGATTCTGTGATTGTGCGATTCTACGATTCTTTCGTGTTTATTTAGTTTTGGAAGTTTTGGAGTGACATGCCAAGATATCATAAACTATAGTCTTCGTGCTAGCAGAACAAACAACTTAATTGGGTAGTAGCTTATACAACAACAACAACAACAACGACAAATCGAGTTTGTCGTTCTTGCTATGATTTAATCTGTTTAGATATTTCTTGATTCATATCATGTCCACACTTTATTTGATTTCTAGTCATTTTCAATGTTCTATTCACTCGTAAAGTGAACTACATGTATATACAATACACCAAACCTCGACTTTAGTGGTCTAATTTTGTTCTGAGTTGTTTATCTCCTGAGATATATGTCCACAATTTAGATTTTTTTTTCTTACTTTCTACCTTGAACTGGACAGACAACTAGTTATGCGATTCTGCGATCTTGTGATTCTTTAGTGTTTCTTTTGTTTAGGAATTTCTGTAATTACATACCAAGATATCATAGACTAGTCTTGCAGCCTCTATATTCGTGGCGTTGTTCTGCTAGCAGAACGAACAACTTGGGTAGTAGCAGTTATATCAAAATTCAAATTTGATTTTTCTTGCTATTATTTAATCTGTTTAGAAATTTCTTGATATATTATATCCACACTTTACTCAATATATAGCAATTTACAACGTTCTATTCACTCGTGAAGTGAACTACATGAATGTATAACACACAAAACCTCGACTTTGGTTGTGTCTTTTTGCTGATTTGTTTGTTGTTGTTTTTGGTTTTTAGTTCTGAGTTGTTTATCTCCTGAGATATTATGTCCACAATTCTGATTTTTTTTTCCCCTACTAGAACTGCATAGGCTATTGATTATGCGGTTTTACGATTTTATGACTCCTTAGTACTAATGAAGTTTTGGAATGACATGCCGAAATACTTTTATAAATATCTTCAACAAACTTACGTCTAGACTCTCCGAGTTTGGACTTTTAGTTGTTATTATCTTGTGTAAATTCTACAAATGGAAAGTTTCCATGATATAGGACATCAAATCTTTGTACTTTGTGCAAGCATTTATTTGTATCTTTATGTAACTATCATATTGATTGTGCAAAATGTGGACTGAATTTAACATTTATTGGAAAGCATACAAAGAACAAAAAAAACAACAACAACAAACAAACAAAAAACAACCAAAAGTCCATTAGTCACAGGACTGGTGCTTGTTTATTGTTTATTAATCTATTATATTTGTACTAAGATTATAGCTAAAAGTCCTATATTCCTATTTTCAGGAGGGACAGACGGAAGTTGTATCTTATTTTTGCGATAATCAAATTGCATTTATTGGAAAAAGCGCCAATTGAATTGAATATCTCTATATCTGCAAAGAATTATTATTATTATTATTTTTTTTTTTTTATTTATTTATTTTTTTTTTGGGGGGGTTTCTCCCAATCTTTAATTTAATTTATAACTTATCTGTTGATGTATTATGTCAGGTCGACATAAATATGTTGCTACTTCTACTATATCTGCAACCTTCTACTTGAATAATAATCTGCAATCAAAGAAATCATACAAATGTAGGAATTGTAACAGAGATTGGACCAGTGCAGCCCAATATCAGTCTGTTTTTTATTATCTTGGTAATGACTCATGCACTTCTAAATTATCCATGAATAACAATGGCTACTGAAATACAAAACCTCGGGGCAAGGAGCCCACAGTCATTACGTAATCAGACGATCTTTTGCCATTCATGTAAGAAGCTTATTTCCACTCATGAATGGAATGAATTTTTCTCATTGTGCCACACATGTTTTGGGCAAGTTTTACCATTCAATCAAATTGATACGGAAATTGTACCTAGTGCACACATTTACCAAACCCTTGCCGATAAAATGGCTGAATTACAGATTGATCAAATGAATAGGAATGAGGATGTCTTAGTAAATGATGATGTGGATCCAGATAGGAATTTTTTTGCTGACAGTGAAAACGTAAAAGAATCCCATTATTTTGATACGAATCGTTTTAATAACCGCTTTAATAATGAAGATGTATCAAATGCTTCCAATTTCTCTATTATTCACTTTAATTCAAGAAGCCTATTAAGAAATGCTGATAATATTTTTGACTTCATAAATATCTTGAATTTTCCCTTCGATGTCTTAGGTTTCTCAGAAACATGGTTAACTGAACACAGCACGTTGCCACATTTATCTGGTTATTCATCACTGTGTAAGAACAGATTACACAAACGTGGAGGTGGTGTTTCATTGTATATTAGAGATGTATTATCATTCACCCAGCGAAAAGATGTAATCTTAAACAATGATGTATGTGACTCTCTCTTTGTCGAAATCGACAAAGCGCGGGCAAGAATGTTATTGTGGGTATAATTTATAAACCTCCTAATATAAACTCCCATGCTTTTACAGAACTCTTGAAAACATCTTGGGCTCTTTGAATAGAGAAAATAAACCCGTCTTCATAATGGGAGATTTTAACGTTGATATTCTTCAGTCTGACAGAAACAGCTCGTCACAGCATTTTGTCAATACATTATTTAGCAATACCTTCTTTCCTTTAATTACTAGGCCCACTCGTATAACGGGAACTAGTGCCACACTTATAGATAATATTTTTACTAACCGCCATGATGTTGAGTCAACAAGTGGTATACTGTATTGCGACATAACAGATCACCTACCTGTGTTCCATATTACGACAATGACCTCATATTTCAATAAGCAATCTAAATCCCTACCAAGGTCAGTTAACAGAATAATCAACTCTGAACGAATCTTACATTTTAAGAACGTACTGCAAGGTACGGATTGGAATGACATTTTAGATTGTGATGACCCGAACGAAGCCTATAACCTATTTGAATCAAAACTGCATGTCTTATATGATGTCAATTTCCCTTTTTATAGTGCGAAAAGACGGGAAAACAAATTAAAACAATGGATGACTGATGGGTTGCTTAAATCAATAAAATATAAAAACAAGTAATACAAACAGTTTTTACATAAACCCTCTAGCTCAAATGAATCAAAATATAAGCATTTTAGAAACCATTTGAATTCTTTGGTCAGACGTGTCAAAGTGAATTATTACAAAAGAAAATTCCAACAATATAAAACTAACCTCAAGGCCACATGGTCTATTATCAATACATTGTTGAATAGGAAAGTTAAGAAGAAGTTAAGTGCTAATATGAAATGCAATGGCAGTACCACAAACGATGTAAAAGAAATAGCAAATTCTTTTAATACCTTCTTTACTGAAATTGGACCATCTTTGGACAGATTAATACCCAATAGTCAAACGAATTTCCACAAATACCTCGATGATCATTATCCTCAAACCTTGTATTTTTATCCTACAAGAACTAAAGAAATATGTGATATAGTAAGTACTTTTCAAAATAGTAAAACGCCAGGAATTGATGGGTTTAAACCTTGTGTAATTAAATCTGTCATCTCGGAACTTAGTGAACCTTTATGCCACATATTTAAAGGTTCCTTTCATGGAATTACAAAGGAAATTCAATTAGTAGACTTTTCTACTGTGAATCCAGATCTGTCAACCATTTTACCTGAATTCCATTCATTAATCTGTAAACTTGAAAATAAAAAATTAATTGGGAACGCCCCTAAAAATTTTGGAAAATCGGTCCAGCGATCGATGACGTCTGTGACGTCACACTCAGAATGCTTGACTCCACGCAAGCTGAAAGTGTGTGTGTAGGCTATTGAACTTCGTGTAGATCCTAGCTTCGACTTCGTGCCATTACAGCCCTTCATTTTAGTTTTTTTTTAATCCTATATCAACGAACGATAACATCTTCTTCAGACAGAAGAAATAAAAGAGGAATTAGGGGCACGGCCGTATTTGTTTGAACCAGACATGTCGGATTCTGATTATATGACAGAGACGTCCCTGATTTCAATAACGGAGAAGATATCGACGGGAGACTTGGGAATTATAACTAGTAATTCCTTTTGATAATTAGATTGCCGATTAAATTTTAATTTACGGATATCCACCAATTATTAATCTTGTTTGCGCTTGCAAAATGCCCCAGTCCTGATGAGGCTGAGCTGAAAGCTGATCGAGGCAGTGAGCTCGACGTGCGCAGGTGTACACGCCGTGCCGTTCGGTCGTTCGCCTGCTGACGTGACCCGGCCTGCCTGGCCTGGGCTTGGGTAGGGTTTTACTGGTGCATGGGGTGGTAGCGTTTTGTTAAAATTTTAGTAAATTCTAACATTGATATCCAGAAAACCCTTAGCTCTCCTGTTACCTTGCATGTTTTCATTGTGCTGCTATGAATAATAAGTACCGGTAGACTAAGTTAGTGTAGGTACAGTGATAGTTGATCAATAGATATATGATCAATAGATACCGTAGATCAAGTTTGATTTTGGGGATGGCATCTTGCTTCAGGGACGGCCTCTTCTTGATGCCAAACGCCGCATGCAGCCCCGTACTATCGAGGAAGTCCTCCGCACAAATGTGCTCGGAACACACGGACACTGCGGTCACTCGGCCCCTTCCAATTGACGCGAGTTAGCTAGTTTCACTTTTGAGGTCCATTTTCTTCTAATATTTGGGTCTTTGAGGAATAAATGTAGACTTACACCCTCCTTTGTGATGTTGCTGCAACCTGCAAAGACACAGCGTTGCGGCATACTTCGATTTAGAGGTGGTTTTCGAGGTGATATATAACTGTAAGTTAGTTTGCACGCGTGATATATGCAAGATATTGTAAACAAGCACCGGCGATGTCGGTTTGTGACGTCACACGTCAATCATGCTCGAAGAACGAGAATTCGGGGTTTAAAAGGGGGCGGAGCTTAGCAGACTCGTTTAGGCCTGAATACGTGGGGAAAATATTATTTTAAAAATATTCAGATACGTATTCATTGCAAACGGATGTCATTTTTCAATTTAGATGAGTATCATGTACAAAATAACAAGAATTAGAATTTCATAAAAGGGAACCTTTAACCTGTCTCTAAGCAAAGGGATATTTCCACAGAAACTAAAGTTAGCTAAAGTTTCCCCAGTTTTTAAAAGTGGAAACAAGGAAGAATTAACTAATTACAGACCAATTTCTGTTCTTTCCGTTTTCTCAAAGATACTAGAACGAATTGTTTATAAACACACCGTGGATTTCTTAGATAAACATAACATTCTCTGTAAAAAACAATATGGGTTCCGTAAAGGGTATTCTACGTCCATGGCTTTAATTGACCTTACTAACTAAATAATAGATGCTTTTGAGAGAAATGAGTATACAATAGGTATTTTTATTGATTTATCGAAGGCATTCGATACTATAAATCACAAAATTCTACTATCTAAACTCAATCACTATGATATTCGTGGTGTGTCACATGACTGGTTTACTAATTATCTGAATAATCGTCAACAATGTACAAAATATGAATCTTCAATCTCGGAATTTAATAATATCTTATGTGGAGTTCCACAGGGATCACTCTTAGGCCCTCTATTGTTCTTAATATACATAAACGATATTCACAAATCTGCTCCAGAACTCTCTTTTGTTTTATATGCAGATGACACAAATATACTGTACTCTGACACAAATATTAACTCTCTATGCAATATAGCCAATACAGAGTTAAGTAAAGTATGCGAATGGCTACAAGCCAATCGGCTATCTGTCAACTCCAAGAAATGCAATTTTATTATATTCAGCAAAAAAGATAATATTCCTGGTTTAGATGAAGTAAATATAAAAGTGAACAATACGGAAATTGCAAGAGTTGAAAAAACCAAATTTCTAGGCG
>CM046833.1:6696179-6769265 GCA_025618425.1 Heliocidaris tuberculata
CTCAACCGCTCTGAAATGGCCGCCCTCCAGAAGCTCCGCAATAACACCGATTACATCATAAAGCCTGCTGACAAGGGTGGTGCTGTTGTGGTCTGGAAACGGGAACTGTACATCGCCGAGGGGCTCAACAACACGGATTTCTACGAAATGATCAAATCTGACCTAACTGACGATTACCAGAAGAAGGTTTCCAATCGCTCTGACAAGCTTCCTCCCGCGGCAAAGGGATTGGTACAGAAGAACCCGAAATCTCCGAAATTCTACATGCTTCCCAAAATCCATAAAGATGGAAACCCAGGACGCCCCATTGTGTCAACAATCAACTGTCCCACGGAACTAATTAGTCAATATCTTGACAGCATTTTTGCTCCTTTGGTTCGAAGGTTACCCACTTATGTGAAGGACTCTTCGGAGATGATACGGGTTCTTAACTCTACTTCTTTTCTGGAAGAAAGTTTGTTACTCTTTACCATGGATGTCCGATCTCTGTACACCAACATCCCACCTTCCGATGGGCTCGCTGCTGTCCGCTACTTCCTTGAAAAGCACCCATCTCCGCACAGACCTGATGATGACACAATCCTCCGTCTCACTGATCTGGTTCTCAGTCTCTCGGCCTTCAGTTTCGACAACTCATTCTATCGACAAACACGAGGAGTTGCCATGGGAACCCAAATGGGGCCGTCCTTCGCCTGTCTCTTTATGGGCCATCTCGAGACGAAGAGTCTATCTGATGATGACACGCAACAGCCCCTTCTCTTCAAAAGGTATATCGACGACTACCTTGGTATTGCCACCGGGACGGAGGAGAACCTACTCAACTTCATCAACAAATTCAACTGTTCTCATCCTACGGTGAAGGTCACCCATGAGACCTCTAATAGATGCGTGTCGTTCCTGGATATTGACATCTCTCTTACTGACACCGGTATCAAGACTTCTGTCCACTACAAACCGACTGACTCTCATGCGTATCTGAATTATGCATCATCTCATCCACCGGCTTGCAAGCGGTCTATTCCGTATTCTCAACAGTTACTGACACGTGTCCGTCGACTTTGCAGTGAGGATGATGACTTCCAACGGCAGGTTGATAAGATGACTGGTTTCTTCATCCAGAGGAGATCCTGATAGCATCGTCACCTCTGCCAAGAGCAGAATTCTCAAGCAACCTCGCGTGGCCGTTTTGGAACCTCGTATGGTAGCCACAGCCTCCAGGGTACCCTTTGTCCTCACGTACCACCCCACCAACCAACGTGTTGCCAAGATCATCAATGATAACTGCTCCCTCTTGCGAGATGACCCAGCTACCGCAGGGATCTTCAAGGAGCCGCCACTCATAGCGTATCGTAAGGATCACTCGTTGCGACAAGCCTTGGTATCGACGATCGTCGACAGAAGCGAGAACCCGGAAGTGACAGGTCGACAGTAGCGGGCTATGAGTTAAGTAGCTGAAACATTTTAAATTCATTTCCCACCTTCTTTCATATACTGGACACTTCTTGACATTTAAAGAAGACATGGCAATATGTTTCTATATCTTTTTTTTTTATTTTTACAAAATTAGCATAATTTTGATTGAGTTAGTCCAAATGTGTATAGTTTATCACTGCAAAATACAACGCTATGTAAAAGTTTGTACTAAAATTCCTTTAACTTCCAATCTAGAGTGCAAAATCTGGGAATTGAAAAAAAAAAAAAATTGCCACTGCTGACTTATCCAGATTTAAAGCTAATACCTCTGGATGTTTAAAAACAAAGGAATCATGTATTGTACTAATAAAAATGTTGTAGCGCATTTTGGAAGACAGAGATTCAAAAGAGTACACTCTTTTGTTAATATTACAATAAATGTTGGAAAAGTAAGAGTGTCATTCAAAGTATCAACTTTTCTTCTTTTCACCTTCCAAAAAACTGGTAACTTAGTATATACATCATTTAGGAAGAATATATCGTCTACATTTAGACCTTTCCTTATAAAAAAAACATCTAGAGATTGTTATGCAATGTCTAGATGTTCAACAGCGCCAGCTTGTGTTATTGGCAATGTTAGAATTGTTTTTACGTCACTAATTATTATGAAAACTCTTTTATTCTCTTGCCTTTTCTGATATCGTACACAGTTGGAAGGACATTCTGATCACAATGGACATATGTTTGCATTTAGTATGGCTTATCTGTACCGTTCATTTAATATGTAAGTTATCCTTTCAACTTCTAACTTTATGGACAATGTTCCTTTTACAGAAAACACAAAACAAGCAATAAAGGGAATAAAATTACTAATCTAATATCGTATCTAATGTTATGTGCAGATATTATGTCTATATATATCACTATGACTTCTTTGAATCTTGTCTAGGTTCCTGAATATGTATTGTTAATATACTATTCAATTTACTGTAAGTAAAGTACAGTTTAGTGGGATGATTTTCATGGTTTAATGGTCTGGATTCGTATGATTATTTACATACACTATATTTACTGTGCACTGGCAAATAGGTTTGTCACGTTGGTCCTAAAATTTCAAATCAAAATTGGGTCAAATCAACAAAAGTTATTAGTATGAAGGATGCACATATGAACGGACATTTGGTCTGGCGTTAACAAGGAATCTTGTCGGTATTTCATTGAAGTTGAATGTGATCAGTTCATGTCACGGACGGACATTTTCAAAATATTCCAAGTTGGAAGGCCTGTAAAAATAAGTTATTAGATTTGATGGATTGCTTTATAATCACTTATTTATTCATTTTTAAAAAAATTATTTATTTATTTATTTATTTATTTATTATTATTTTTTTTTTTTTTTGGGGGGGAGGGTATCACTAAGTGTACTGAAAATTTATAGGATATGTTTGTCATGGTTACTTATCTAAATGAGAATCAGAGAAATCCTTACTGTCTCAGAATAGGATATATAATTTTCTCATTACTATTTTGCTATACATATCAGAAAAAAACATGACCTTGTCTCATACTTTCACTTGCAAATATTAATCACATACATTGTCTTCCCTATGAGACATTTGCAAAAGAAAAAAAAAAGAGAAAAAAAAAAGAAGAAAACCTTTACATTTTCTAAGAGATGTGAACATTTTGCATCACAGATTGCAATTTTGCGAAAAGTGTCATCTTTTTTTTACAACACCCCTGCTTAAAAATAGTTTGGTCTAAAAACTCTGGCACCTTGGAACCCTTTTAAGAACCTTATTTCGAGTAGCTTTTGATGGATCTCATGGCAGTGATAGTCTTTCAATTAATGTTATGATAAAACATATTCTGTGTCACGGAAGGACAAAAAGCCAAACCTTAATTATTAGATCACGCTCATTTTCGAAAGAGAAACGGCAAATGAATTTTATATTAGTGGTTAATGCTATTTCTTAGCTTATTTCTTCATTTTGCATAATGCGAAAACGGGCCATCATTCTCTGTCCCCCTGACCCTGCAATATATCCTACAGGGTGTTTACATTGTCTGTCTTTTAAAAAACCCCAGAGGAATCATTGCCTAAATAACACCTACGGTTTAGAGATCTTCTGAAATATTACACAGTTTTAAGAGCTACTGTCTGAAAGAATAAGGCGGGTGTCGAAAGATGGGGGTCTGCGAATTCAACTCGTATTTTAAAGTTTGATCAAATCCTTTGAAGCATTTTATAAGATAGCTATAAAACCGCTCCACCATTTCCTTCATTAATTTTAACACACCACCCCGAAATGCGCCCTCTGAAGCCAATTTTTAATTTTCGAAAAACGCCCAACTTTACGTAAATGTTTCACCTAGGGAAAATGACCTAGCCTATTTTGAATCAATACTTGGTCACAGAGTGCCTTCATTGTGCTATTTTCGATAACTGATTTCAAAAGTGTGTAGTAATGCGTACTTGTTATGTAAAAAAATACACCTAAAATTTTGCAATTTTTTGTGAAAAATCGGGGGGAAAAAAGGAAATTTAAACCAAAATTCACATAGGGCTAAGGTCAATGACCTAACCTATTTTGAATCAATATTTGGTCACATAGTGCCTTCATAGTGCTAATTCTAACATCCCATTTCGAGAGTGAGGAGTAATGTGTATTTGATTAGTAAAAATAACAAAATTTTCCCCCTTTTTAAACAAAATTGAAAGAAAAAAAAAACAAACAACGTTACTTCCTATGAGGTACTAATAAAATCAATGACCTGACATTTATTTAGGATTAATACTTGGTCACAAAGTGACTGCATAAGCACTTCTTCCAATACCTGATTTCAAAAGTGAGGAGTAATTTTTACCTTTTAAAATGTTTTCTACAAAAAATGCGCTTTTTTAACAGAATATGCCAATTTGAACATTTTGGGATTAAGTAAAAGAAATTTAAGTTGTAAGCTCTAATACATCAAATCCAAATATCAATGACCTAATTCCTTCTAACTAATCTTGGCCTACATGGTCACAGAATTGATTAATAGTTATTACTTTCAATATCTGATTTTTAAAGAAGTGAGTAATCATCTCTACCTATGTGAAGATGTGCTAAAAACATGCAAGTGTTTACACTTTTGAATAAAGAAAGTATATTCACCTAAATTTATTATATAACTCTACATTAATTTACCCAGTACTTGGTCATAGAGTGCATTTGTAATTTCACTTTTGATATCTTGATACGGAAATCTGCTGCGCATCTGTTATAAACAAGAGTTTCACGTTATCATATTTCCAAATATGATAATTTTTTTAAGGGAAAGGTAGTTTCAACCCTATTCAACCAACCCTGTGCAAAATTGGATAGAAAGCATAATTTATGTAAATGCTGAATTATCAGTTCAAGTCAAGTGGACGACGACAATATTTTAACGTTTACATGTCGTTTATCAAATTTTCATAATTTCAAAGGTTCTTTTATCCAGAAGTTCATTAATTCAAAACTTCGATAATTCCGAAGGTTCGTTACTACGAACTTCTGTAACTACAAAGAAACAAAACCTTAATATCATTTTTCACAAGTGCGAAACTTCGGAATAATGAAATCTATTTAATTTTCTGAAATATGAATTTTGGGATAAATAAACTGACAAGTCGTTCTCTCCGGACTTCTGACAACGTTTTAAAAGATTCACTAGACCGACTGTAAACTCATCAATAGTAATCGAAGAAGAAGAAGAAGAAGAAGAAATAATAATAAAAAAGCAACAAAAAAAGTAAAAATAAATAAACCCCCAACCCCCCCCCCCCAAAAAACAAACAAACAAACAAAAAACAACAAAAAACAACTCCCTCAAAAAAGGGAATTTCAAATTGACGGGTTAGAAATCAATTATCGGAGAAGAAATTATATAGCGTTTACCTGAAAAACGTTTTTTTGCATCGCGTGTTGAGAAACAGTAAACGTTTCGGCATCATTTATCAAACCCCCAAAATAATTTCCCTCCGACAATTTTTAACTCGAGAAATATTTGAAGAAAATCTGTTCATTCATTCATTCAAACAGCAAAGTATGCAGATCTTTCTCACCCACAATTTGATTGGTTATTTGTGAACAATTGATTGTGTTGTAAATGAAATTATGGCTTTTATTCCCGTCGGTACAGGAAAAAAAGTTGCACTTTGTGTTACATAATGCAATGCAGGTTTTACGTGTATACTCTTTTCATCTTTAATTCATGTTAAGACGCATTTTCTGTCATGCAGATTCATGAAACGGCGCTAAAAATCACAATTTTCTATTATTATTTTTTTTTTGGCTATAGTGTGTAGGGGAAAAAAAGAAGAATTTAAAATAAACGGCTAATTACAAAGGGATGGGCACAATCGAACAAAAATAAAGTATATAAAAGCCTAAGGCAAATTCTTTATTTGATTATCTTGCATGCTCCATATTGAAAATGTAAATCATTCAAGCACCAGCCATGCTAAAGAAAAAAATTGAAAGAAGAGTCAACAAAGTATTTTTTTTCTTCACAATTCCTTTCAAATTAAATTCTATGTTATAAATACATGAGACCACCTTTCCTTGTGGTCGTCCATTAAGTACTCTAGGTATGTTTACATGCATAAATTTGAGCAAATGTGAAGGGGTAACATATGATAACCTTTCAGACGATAAAAATGGCCTCTTTTTTGTTTTAAAACAGTTCCATTGCTTTTAATATTCATAAATTTACAATAAATGTTCAACTTAGTCGAAAACAACACCTTCCTTCTATTTTTCACGGAAATTACCTATTTTAAGCGGCTGGTGACAAAAAAAGTAAAAGATATCCACGAATGTGAACAATAAAATGGCCTCTTTTTACAGCAGTTCCATTGCTTCTCAGTAGAATATTCACAAATTTACAAGAAATGTACAACTTAGTCAAAAACGTCATTTTTCAGCTTTTCGCGGAAATGACTTATTTCAAGCGGCTGGTGACGAAACAAGTAAAAGTTACTTCAGGAATTTGAAATCCGGAATGGATTAACCTAGATTTGGCCTACATATCATGGTAAATCTAACACTAAAAAAAAATTGGGCCATTTGAGATATATCATTTAAAAAATGTCCCAAAATGGGCTTTTTCAAAATTTTCTTGAAAATGGGAAAATTGGCATTACCCCCTATAGCAATAAAGAAATGATCCAAAACTTTTATTTCAAATATTTGTCTAAAGAAATTTTAAGAATAAGGATAGAAGGAAAAATCCTGCAAGTTTCGTTTGAATGGCTTAAACCTAAATACATTTGTACTCTCAATGAAAATTGCCCTTAATTTTAAAATTCATGTCCTTGATAGGTACCAAAAAGGGCGCCTTTTAGGGGGTAGGGATAACTATGAATGGAACTATGAACAGAAACTTCTAACATCATTTTCGAAGGATATACCCTATATATACCGCAACATCAAAATATAAAAGATATACGCCAAACCCCATCTTCCGACCTTTTTTCAAATCTTCCTGATTCTCTCTGACAGTACATGCGAGTACGAGTAGGGACCAAGCGAGAAAATTCCCCATTGCGAATAGTGAAAGCTTGCATTTTAGAGAACTTTCAACAGCCAAAACAGGGTGTTGCAGCCTTTACTTTTATTTGCCACACTATTTTTTCAGTCTTCACAATTTTCGGGGAGGGGGGGGGGGGGGGGGGACGTGTCCATTGATTGAGCAATTCAACGAAAGATGTTCACTTTCCAATTATCATAAAATTGGCGATAACTCCAGAAATATTTGTACTACCAGGGCTAATTTAGAATCAAACAAAGGAGCTTAAAAAGCTCTTCTATCAATAGGATTAAAGTACATTTAGGCATAATTATCTTTTTAAAAATGACTTTTGGGGCAATTTTGGTCGAAATATCTTATCATTGGGTCCGATTATTTCACACAACAAGCATTTCAGATTTGAGTTTTTCTTTGTAAATTGGGTTGTACGGAACGAATATTACTGATAAGAGGTTGGCTAGAGCCATTGAATATTTTAAAACAAATTTATTGGGGTTTCAAAAGTTTCAAGTCCGTTACGTACAAACTGTCATGTCCGTTACGCTACTTTATAGCTCTGTCATGGAAATGTGTAGTCTGATCGCTGTACAAAACGTATTTACTTTTAAAGTATGATTATAAACTTTTTTTAATACCTCAATAACACTAATTGAACCCTAGACCTCACATATTTTTAAAACTGTTTACAGGAGTAAACAAATATTGTCCGTTTTGTGTCATGTCCTTTACGGTTACGAATAGTCTATTTTCTCTTCAACTATTCAGTTGAATACTGCGAAGTGTGCCGTGTTTATGCCTGATAATCAAATATACCGGATTCACTTACTGAAATATATTTTAGGGTTTTTTTAGGACTTTCGATTTCACTTTAAACAGTCTTAAATAACCCAAATAAGTCTGAATGTCATGTCGGTTTCCCTGTAATTGACCACTTGCTGAAGAGGAAATCCATATATACATGCTCATGTAGATATGATTTAAGTAACTGAAGTGAATAAAATGATGTTTCCGATGTCCATAACCATAATGGACAAATCTTGAGAAAGATGGAACGCATAATGTGGATCCAGAGGGAAGGCATTAAATGTCCTCTCCCACCAAATCGAAATAGAGAGAGAGAGAGAGAGAGAGGGAGGGAGAGATAGAAAGAGACCACATGGCAACTGATTACAGGTCATTTAACAACTTTTGCGGAGAAGATAATGTATACACACCATGGACGGAGATCCCGTTTTTAATTTCGGCCCATAATTGACACCAAAATAACGAAAGCGAATAATGAATATTAATTGCAAAAGATCCTTTAAGGTTCTGTCAGGTTCTATCAGGGTAGCAACTTCATGTAATGGAATAATTCACCCTTAAAAAGCCCACTTCGTTATTGCTTTTTAACTCAGTATGTCTGCCCGATTCCTACGAGGAGAAGAATGTTTTCATTGGAGCAGATTTGGAGCTGAGATGCATCGGACCCGCAAAAACAGAGTCCTTGACTTTTATAAAATGGCTAACTGATGTTAATGGCACAAGTCTTATTTTCGCCTGCCCTACGGAAAAATATGGTCCCTGTGATGACATTGATGGTCACATTCTGGATGAAAAAATGAACTTCACCAGTACATTCACAATTAATAACGTTTCCTTGGAGGACCAAAAAATATACATATGCAGCATACGCACAGATGAAGGAGGGAAAGTGTGCAGGTTTAACGTTACAATAGAAGGTAAGTCTGTTTTGCAGATCTTTGAAATGAAATGATCTTTTCTGTTTTACGTTTACTTGGTAAAGTAAATGAACGATGCATTATTTCAATGTCTAAATAAAAAAGTGACATTATTAATTATTTGTTGTCACATGTTGCTGCTAATATTAATATGCATGGGCTTACGGGCACATTTTTCGGGGGGGGGGGGGGGGGAGGCTGACAAAGTTTTACCGAGTAATTTCAGTATATACGTTAAACTGAAATGTGCGGATTTCTGCTCAAAAATTGGATATCGCCAAATTTTAACTGGTAAATTAAAAGATTCCACACAAACTCTAGCATTCAGTTTGCAAATTCTGCTTCTAACCCATTTCTCTCTCCCAAAGCAATTGCTCCCAGTAACTGGCATACACATAAGCTGGGTGAGGTTATCGAGGGAAGAAGGACCAGTGAAGGAAAAATGAAAACAATTCTATCGAAATAGTATTTTTCTCTCTCTCTCTCTTCCTTTCGTGTATAATATTCGTCCTACTCACACAAAAATCTTTAGAGTAAAATAAAAGACAGGAGAAAAGGCATGGAAAAAAAAAAAAAAAAAAGTAGGAAAATAGTTTAATTCTTGCAAATCAACTTCTTATCACTGCGCTGAATTAGGGCTAACCTATGCAAATTTCATCTACCATTAACCCCTTCTCCTGATCTTCTTTTTATCAGGTCATCCCGGTCAACTTGGTTTTGAATAAACAAATCAATAGTCAAGCTCTTGTTTTAAAGGTCAATCATGAAGATACAGTTAAAGTGACTCAATTTAATTTTATGCAAATTTATTCTAAATTCCTTCCCAAGTCATTAATCGCTATATTTTATCCAATAATTTTTCTAGGCAACGAGATCAAAAGTCTTAACATTTTTAAAAGTATTGATTTAAGAAGACTGTTGCAACTACTACAAAGTAATGAACACAAGCATTGGCTGTCCTGAACGAATGGAAGGTAGCTTTTCTTTAATAAGTACATTTATGTGGTTTTTAACACTTACTGTGCCAAGGGGTTTAGCTATCTTCAAAATTGTACCAAAATGTGATCAATGCTTACTTTTCAAATGTCTGCACTTCATTAACCATCTATCATTTCACAAAATATTGTGTACAAAACTTTATTACCATTTCTTATGATACTACTCTCCATTATGGAGAGATTAAGCGCATCTCGGCCGGTCGCGGTGGCCTGACACCTGCACTAGACAATGACAATTCACTCCGTTGAGGTGTCTTTCTTTGTTCCCTGTTACATAGTAATGGTTTGTTACCTGTATCGTCCTTCTGTTATCATACACTGAACTTGCGATTAAGCCTATAATTAACTTAAATAGGACCTACTCTTTCCTTGTTCACATTGATTAACCCATGCAATTTGTTTTACATAGAACTTACATATAGTCTGGGAACCTTCGCAAAATAGTCACCCCATTTTACATAAATTATGAGATTTAACCCCCTTACAGTTACTTAGACTATCCAATTAAATTTTTATTTAGCAAATTCATAAAAAGACAATACAAACAAATGCAATACATGTAATACATTAAAACAATTAAAACAATAAAATACTTAAGAAATTGCAAGGAAATGCAGCAGAAAGACAAAGTCTTATATAAAAGCCGCACCCCATGTTATTCACAAAAAGCTTGTCAGTTCGAACGCAGCCGCCGGGTATGGCCCGGGCTATTTCTCTACGTCAGGGGGGGGGGGGGGGGGCGGAGCGTCTTTCAAAGTGGGGGGGGGGGCACCAGCCATAAAGGGCACTTTGGGGGAAAGGGTGCACCTACAAGGGGTAAACATAAAGCGAAAAAAGGGACCATTTTTGTGACACTGGTATTACCCTACATTCCAGTTAATATGATTAATAAATTGTCAAGCATCATCTTCTTCCTTTTTCTTGTGGTTCTGGACACTACTCAGCTTCCCAAATAAATTAGCATTTGTGTGTGATGGTCTAATGACTCATGTGCGAGCGAGCAAAAATTTTTCAGAATTTTTTTCTAATGCTGAATTCCTTTGGTTGAGAATTATTTATAGCGATATAATGAAAATGACAACAGCAAATTAATTGGGGAAGTGTCGAATTATCTTTTAATTCATACATTATCCCTGTCGTTTTTCTTTAAGATTACATCTATATCAACATACTTTATGCGATCTGCTTGCTTTCATAAGAGCTAGCGAGCTTAGCGAGCGAGTTTTGGGGAGATTTTCAGAAAATATTGCCCTTAATTGGTGTAAATTATGGGCATATTCGAGCGAGCGGAATAAGAATTCCTTTGCTGGGGGGGGGGGGGGGTAGGCACTATGCCCCTCTTACCTCCAGCTCCACCGCCTTACATTGTAGTAATATGTGTACCTGCTACTACATAAAGCCCCATCGATTCTTTGAAGTTAGATATGGCACTTTTTGTAAGAAACAATGGGAAATATATAGGTAAAAGGGGGCCTTTATCCGAAGAGGAAAGGGCGCTTATCAGAGATCGAATGGGGCACTTATAAGAAGTGAAAAGGGGCACTCATGAGAAGAGGAAAATGGCACATATTAGATAGGAAATGGGGAACTTATAAGATGTGAAAAGGGCATTTATCTGAAGGGGAAAGTTGGCACTATTTACAAGGGAAAAGGGGCACCTATCAGAAGTAAAAATGTACTTATCATCAGAAGAAAAGGGTACTTATTAGAGAGAAAAGGAGCCAATTATCAGATTTTGAAAATGGGCACTTATCAGGAGGGAAAAGGGCACTTATCAGAAGGGGAAAAGGCACTTATTAGAAAGGAAAAGGGGAACTTTTAGTAGTAAAAAGGGCACTAATCACAGAGGAAGGGGGCATTTTTTCAGATGTAAAAAGGGCACTTTTGGGGTACTTGAAAAAGTGGGAGGACACTGTACCCCCGGCCCCCCGGGTGCGCCGCCCCTGCTCTACGTTGACTAATTTGCCGACTACTAACAAATGAACAGGCTGCATTCTCTACGTTTTATATGTTATAATTTCCTGCTTCAGTAGGCTATTCAGGAATGGATAAACAACTGAAAAGAGTTGGCTGATGTATGTAAATAATTATCCACGGCGCAACCTTTACAGCCCCCCCCCCTTCGAGCTTCTTAATTACTTTGAAATTTTATTGCCATGACAACAAGAATATCTACAATATAATCCGATATATTCATCAGTGCCATCCTTATCACAATATAACAAGAAAACAATATTTTGCCAACTTACTGATATTATTAATAATGTAATTATTATTATTGTTAGTATCATCGACATCATCATCATCGTGATCACCATAATGACCATTACCATCATGTCTGTTACTACTGAACTACTGCTGCTACTACTCAGTGGCGTATATGGGGATTATGGCGCTAGCGCGGGGCAAAGAAGAACCATATATCCAGAGTTTGGCCAGGGAGCTGTAAACAGAAGGAGTGGAAACTTTTGTAAAATTATGCACCAGTTTCGCATTTATCAAATTACCGGCCAAATTTCAGTGTAAATTGTAAAATTTGTGTGAGGATTTTGTTGGGTATAGTGCATCGAACAATTTTTTTCAGATTTGGTACTCCGCTCTTCCTATAATTTGTGTGCCTTCGTCTGTGAAAGGAAAATTAAATCCTGACAAAAACTCAATATTTTAGAATATTCCGGTCATTTCCGGTCATTTTAATGTCCCGTCATTTAATCCATGATTTACAATATTCGATATAAAGTACTTCTCTAGTGCATGCATTCGCGTGCAGTTCGTATTTTTGCAGTTGAAAAAGGTATGAAATTACATAAGTTTCTGTTCGCTCGTTCAACTCATTACACATTCGACAATAGACCGCTTCGGTAATGTATGCAAATTTTATACACACCTTTCAAACAAAGGTTGTTCTTGACAACCTGAAAGCTCGCCGGAGGCTTGCCGGACATAGCAACAAGTAATGCATGCAAACTGGATTCCAAGCATTGAGGCTCATTTATAAAAAGCAGGTTAATGAAATAGCTCGTCACTAGGTGCTCAGAGAAGAAATGTGCATAAATTTGAATACATTACAGAACCGGTCTATTGATGAGAAATCATTGAAAGGGAAAGTGAACAGTTGCTGAGATACCATTTTCTGATTTAGGAGTTTGAAACCCCGATAATTCATGCGCTCTTTTATATAACCACCTGGTTAACAGTTGCGGAGTAGTGCATAACTTTTCGTCGGTGTCGAGCATGAGATCAAAGGAGAGCAGCTTGGTTTCCACTCCTTCTGTTTACAGCTCCCTGGTTTGACCAAGGAGCTTCAAGAGCTGGAGTTCCAACTGGCAACAAATTATCTCAAGCAGCTGCTCCTTTCTAAGGATGCACAAAAGAATCTACAGGTGCGCTGTAGCCTTTGATGTCCGATGTTCGATGCCGCCAACTTCATGGGAAAGCTTGAGTAGTGATTTTTGTCACAAATGAAATATCGATAATATTATGATGTTATATGTCAGATTAGTGCCCACACATGCCCAGTCGCTCAATTTTGATTCATATATCAGGGAATTTTGTACAATTTCTTTTAGCTTGCCTCCAGTAAAGGTAAGCACTGTGAACTGCTCATATCATCAGACTAGTGATAGCAAACAGTAATTATCATTACAAAAGCATATTTTCCTTTGAAAATGGCCCGTAAGTTTGCAGCCAGGCAGGAATCTTTTTGTCTTTCTTATCTGCAAGATCCAGTTAAGCACATGCCTGACATATTTTTCCTTGGCGGCATCGAACATGGTTCAAAGGGAATGAGCTACATGTGACTCCAGCTCTTGAAGCTCCTTGGTTTGACACTATGTGGCTCGTAGTATTTTTGGTCATATTTTTTGCCCCCCAAAGCAACATGCGTCATGTTGATAGCTACAAGAGTCGAGTTCGACAAACTCCGTGTATAGTTGGTGATGGGGGCAAAAAATACATTTGCCCTCCAAAACAAATCAGCTCAAAAACAAAATGCTGCATGAATAAACGATCTTAAATCAGAAATTATGGCGCTTCGTGGAAATGATTTTTGAAGCGTTTGACCAGAGATTGATTTTCAAAGAACGGCCACAAGCGACCTAGGAAGCGACAGCGTGTTTGTTGGTTTGTTGTTGTTGTGGTTGTTCATGGTTGATATATTTTATTATGCAGTTCCCAATTCTTTTTACCCATAACAGAACAGGAAGTCAGATGTTCTTTAAAATTTTGAACATTTTAACGCTTTCCTTATCACTTTTCATTATATTCTGGGGCAGTGGTGCAAATCCATTTTGAAATTAGGAGGGGGGGGGGGGGGTGTCACCACATGATTTAACTTTTGTACCTGTCCGAAATGTCTGAAAAATTTTCTTACACTCCCCGCCCCCCCCCCCGAAAAAAAAAAAAAAAGGTTATCACATTTGGGGGGGGGGGTCTAGTTTTCCTCCCAAATTCTCTGACAAGCAAAAAAAAAAACAAAAAACAAAAAAAAAAGTGTGGGGGGGGGGGGGGGACATGTAACCCTGTCCCTCTTGATTTTCGCTCATGTTTTGGGGTAAAATAAACAAAACCCCTGGAGACATTGTAAGACTCTAGCAAGGCAATCAGAAATTACGATTTTCTTCGAATTTCGAACCTTTTACCTGCTATTTCATGCACTTTATACTTGTGGGCGAATATATTACTGCACAAAATTCTGATGGAGATTGGGATCTCAATTAGGAAGAGGTCATTGTCAGAAAAGGTGATGAGCAGAAATAACTGAAGTCAATAAGAGCAATATATTTGAAAGGTACGCAATACTTTTTACCGCGTAATAATGATTCAGACTCTCTCGGATATTTGTTTTAACCATGAAAGAAGAAATAAATAATATTTATGAATAAACAATAATACTCTTCATGAGGAAAACATGTTTAAAACGGTATTTAAATCCATGTTCCTCTTGAATTCCCTCGTTAAACGATAAAGCCAACCATGAAAATATATATTAAAAATATTTTTAAAAGACAGAGAATTTCGATAGTAATAGACGCACTGCTCTTAGTAAATGCTAGTTTTAGAGTCCCCAGTAAGATAGAACGAAACAATTAGATTGTCGTGTAAAAGTGTTTTTATCGAAGTATATAAATAAAAGAATAGATACGTACTGAGAAAATTTAATACAACGGATCATCATGAAGGTGTCCCGCAGACTTGACCCGTCAGAATAGTGGTTTGCCGCGTAGAGAAAACACACATAGAAGTACACAATGATGTAGCCGTAGAGGGGGCTATAGCGTTTTAACTAGAGCGCGTTGATAGAGAGAGTTGTGACACGCGCATAATAAGCATGCGCGTACGCGGTCTTTGTTTAAAACATGGCGGATCATGGAGCTCCCAATAGTTCCCTTTCACGTACATTCTCTATGAGAGGGAACTTTTTGAAGCTCCATGAAATGACTGACCAATCAGAAGCGACCTCCAGTGTCAGGACTCTCTGTATGGATAGCTCTGGTTTTAACGAGTCCGCAATGAAGACCAAAAATAAAATCGCGGCTTTTCAGGACCTGGATACGGGATCGCTTTTGTCAGACACAGCGTCTCCGTTCCCCAGGCGGTAAAATCCCGGAAGCGAGAAACGCTGTCGCTGATTGGCCGCTTGCGTTCTTGCACCACGACATTTCGCTAAGCTACCTTATTGAAAATTATATTTGAGTTTCTTTTTTGTCCATTATATTTTGGTTTCTCATTTGTTTACTATTGTTAATGTTGAAATAAGGTAATATCCTTTTAAAAATCTGCAATTTTCTCCGAAAATTTCTGTGGTTTAGTAGAAAATTATAATCATATATTTAGATTGCTTGATTTATGCTGAAAATTTTGATATACATTGACCACCATATGTATGTGACATAGGCACTGAAATAGTTAAATACAAGGTAACATTGGACACACTTTCAATATTTCACACTTAAAAAAATAATTTTAGTATATTTTGTTGTTCTTGTTTTACAGAGCCACAAGTGGGTTTAACCCTTATGAAGAATGATGAGACAGCAATCAGCCCAAGATTTCTCAAGGTCAAAGCTGATGTTAATTTGACGATAACTTGCCGTACTAATACATCAGTTCAACCCTCGGTGTATCTTCAGTGGAATTCATCAGGTTCTTCAGTACCTTCTAGCAATGTATCTGGGGATGACAATGATCCACATAGCAATGGTCTTGCATTGTCAATTACCCCTAGAGCGAGTGATAATGGAACCGTTCTGACATGCCTGTTAATATATAATGACCTAGAATCAGAATATATTTCTGCATCTATCACATTGGAGGTGGAAGGTGTGTATTATGATTCAACTTCAATTACTTTTTAATTCACATTTTAGATTCACAATTCACAATTCAAAACAGTAATGTTTAATGGTACATGGTTCTTACCAAACAAAACAAACCAATCAAAGACACTAACACAAACACACACAAGAAAAATCAAACAAGCCTACACGTACAGATATACTATTCAAGTGTTTGTTCATTTTTTTAAACTGAACATGGAATTCACGTTTTAAAGTTAGATTGCAATTTAATACTTTGAACGTTCAAAGTTTGGCTTTGTTAAAAGAGATACATTTGAGAATTACGCAACTGTCAGAATATTACGTAAAGATATTTTCTTATTGTGACTTGTATTATATAGGTATATGTTGTTGTTTTTTCAGTTCAATCATTCCACACCCCAAAAACGGAGTTCAAACAAAACAAAATGAATTTTGTCACATTGTAGTACTCCCTCGCGGGACTGTAATACAACACTTTAAAAAATCTAGGTACTTAAAATAATTTAAATTTATTCAACGCTTTTACAAACTTATAGACGTGAGATGTTTTGGATACGAAATCTTCAATCAAATTATTTAAAGCGCGCATTGTAGAGCAAAGCAGGTTGTGCAGGGAGCTAAAATACAATGTGTAAACATTTGTGCATGTCACGCTGCTCTGTGGTTCCTTCCAAGAACAGACCAGTATCACAAGGATGTAGCATGGTTTGGAAGTAAACTGAAGTGGATATGAAACATATTAGGAACTGAACATAGATTTTGTCGGCCTGATTATTATTACTTTAATTACCGAGAGAAAATGGCTAAACAATAACTCTTAACTAAATGTTGACGAGAAAATTTATCCTTTTCATAAAAACACAATTTTAAAAGATTTGAAAGTATTAGGTGTAACAGGTCAAAGCAAACCAGTTGAGAGAGTGGTTTCCTGTGTATGCCAATATCCTAATTACAAGCTTAGAATATGCTTGAGAGACAAAGAAGACAAATGACACGAAGAGAGGGTTGATTATTGTTTTCTCTTAATTGATTTCTACATGAATAATTTTCGTTTATGTGTCGGTCACGTTTGTCGTACTGAGTTTGGTGTAAGTTTAGATTTGGTGGTCGAATCACTGTTTGATACGTATGGACTGTAACCACTTCGTACAAAGGTTCTATTTTATTAACTATCTTTTACTTGTGTAGATTAATTTTGTTTCACCTGCAAAATGTGTACACTATTTTTGTGATGTATATTGTACACATGTGAAATGTTATTCGTTGTTTTCTTGTGTCTCTATATAATATTTCTAGTATGTGTTACACATCTTCGAATCTCCAAATACAATTATTCCAAATCTACCGTCGATGGTCAGAGTACATTGAGCTGTCAATCCAATACCAGTAATTTCAATTTGACGTCATCATCACTCTTCTTCAACACTTCGTACGTGGATGGTTGGGGAATTACAAATACGAGTGCTTTGTGGGAAAGTGATGGAGCATTACATCCGGCAACCTACACGCTTGATCGAAACGCATCGTCTTACTTGTCCTGCTGTGTGACGAACACCTCTTTATGCCCAGCGGTTTGCTCACAAGCAGAATACTTTGAAGAGATTCATTGTAAGGATAAACATTTTAAAAACTTATATGCCGAGAGAAAAGGAAGCTAAAGCAAAGGAACTAAATGCATCTGAAAAAATATAAATCCTTTGAAAAAGCCTAAACACCTTGAATAATATTAACATCTTTTATTACTATACCGGTTTTCCTTGTCAAAGTATCAAAACATAATTTCAAGTTCATTTTTCACAGTCTTGTATTCAAAGCAGTTTTAGTCATCCTGCTTGCTCCTGCAAAATATAAAAGGACAAGCTCTTTGAGTTTGAATGAATGAAAAAAAAAAACTAATATGAAATACAGCCTTTAAATTTCCAGCTATTCATTTTCGATTTCCACCTTGCAGAAATGAGTTTCAATTTTTTTTTTACTCCATCAAAAGTTCTTATACTACATTTCACACTTTAAGTTCATCTGCAGCATACCAAAATAAGCCTTTCGCAGCCTATTCATACAGCTTTGAAACTTGTTCATGTTGTTATTTTATGAAATTCTGGGGCATAATCACTCGTTTTGTTCTTTCTACCTTTTGACCGTCACAGAGCCTATCAGAGGGGTCGGGTTCAAGGTGCTGTGGGCGGGGGAGGGGGGGGGGGGTTACCTTACCTTTCGTATAACAAGTATTGTGAGGAGTATGCAGAGCCTTACGCTATTGGAAGATTGGGTTATATTTTAAAAATCTTATCCCAAAACAAATTCAAATTTTGAAACCTAGGGGTTCGTCACAACCGGCTGTGGACCTCCTTACATGTGGTCGGCGACGGATTTCGCAGAAAATGCTTGCGTCGGTAAGTTTTTTCCAAGCACGCAGGAGCACGCAGGACACGCAAGGAGGATGCTGGACATGACCAACAAATTCTACGTGTGGTTACGTGTTTTTGATAAACGCAGATGACACGAACAACCATCGTACTACTTGCACGTGCTTCTTGCGGAGGTCTCACGAACCCCACATATAACGCGTCATTTGCACGGTGCCTGTACGGGGGCTGTACGATCGCCACAAGAGTTCTTGCACGTAAGAGGGGGTAGCGCAAGAGGAGATGCAGAGAGGTGCACGGCCGGTTACGAAAAAGGACTTACGAATCGCAAGAGTTGGCCCACAGCCGATCGCAGCTGCGGACACGCACGTGCAAAAACACGCAAGATCAGTTATTCAGTTGTGACCAAAGCATAAACGATGCACTGGTACAAAACACTGATAAAATTACAAACACGTATGTCCATTGATTATATTGCTGGTCGGTTATGATTTTCACTTAATGCACATTATACTAAAAAGACATGTTGATGGCATGCGAGATCCCCAAAATAATCAAGATGAATCGCCATTTATTCAATATAATATTGTTGAATGAATATCACCGAAAAATATTTAAAATTCTATTTGTAAAATGACGATGAGAGTGGCCCCCCCAAAAAAAATCAATCAAACGGTAAAAATGAGAGAGAGAGAAAAAAAAATATCTGTTTTTCTTTTTGGAATATGATTTACTATAATTATCGTTTTACAGATCAACCTGGCATCAGCGAGAATAACTCCACGGTCGAAACAACATTTTGGGGAATAAGAGGTAAACTATCTACCAGTGTAGTCTTCTTCTAAACTGGAAATAATACAAGTCTGGGGTCTAAAGAGAAGTAAAGATCATTCTTCTCGAATATAAATGCTACCTGAGGAATTTATAGCAGAAAATATGTACTTCCAGTCTATTAAACAAATATATACTGTCATGAGGAGGTCTGGCTGGAATTATGAACCACGCTCTTTGAAAATAGTCGTCTTCACGTCACCGAGGGTACCATAGTTTAACCAGAGACTCGAATGTAGGCAGTATATTTTTGGTTTATATCCCTCATCTCGAACTAAATCCTAAATCTTCTTATCTACTAATGAATAGTTAGTAGACCGCACAAGTACGTACCCAAACAGTTTCGAAGAAGGGATGAATTTGCGCGGATATCAAATGCGTAATGATGACATCATCACGCGCCGGTGCCTAAAGCTATATATACGCGCAAATGAATGTCTGCAAAATGTAGTATGCAATTGTCGTGTGTGATGTCATACGCGGTATATAGGATCCGTGAAAAGTACTAATATACACGGATCGTGACGTCAGATGTTACCCTCCATGGCAATTTTCTCATTTGCATGAGGCTAGCGGGAATTGTATTTTGTCACATGACGGACATTGGACCATTCAATTGCGCAGATTCTTTTCATGACAAATAAAATACCTAATACATTACCTGAACTAATTCATTGTATATGTAAATAGTCATTGCAGGATACTAGGTACATGTAAAAGTAAAAATTAAAATGATCTGCAAGTTTTGTAATTCTTTTTATTCCAATGAGCATGATGTGGGATAATAAAGTAGGAGTTTAAAAAGAACATGATTTTTTTTGGAATGCTCTTGTATTTTAACCCTGACTAGGATTGACACTTGTAGTATAACGACTGTCTTAACAGGCCTTTAAAGTTACAAAAGCAAACTAAAAATTTATCTGGAATAATTGAAATGAGGTGGACCAGACAATTCATTTTTACTGTGCATTCACGCATTTAGAAAATAGGCAAACTATTTGTTCGTCAAATGCAATGATAAGGTATATCATACGTGATACAGGTACATTATATGACAGAATGCTAAATAACTTGTCATTTTCCACTTAATCATTACAGATTATAAGGGAGGAAAATGATTCACTTGATACAACGTTAAAGCAAAAAAGCATTCATGTGTCCAATTTGTTTTCGTGTCATAAGATATTTAATTTTGTTCTTAAATCTGCATTACGTTTTGATGTATAATTTCTCTGCAGAATCGGTGTTAAGTGTCATGTACGCACTAGGAGCCTTGGTATTTCTCATCATGATTTTCATGATTTTCATATTCGTCTCTAGAAGAAGCAGAAACAAACAAAGTCGTAAGAATCTATATATTATAACAGAAAAGATGGAATAAAAACAATTGTCAGAAATCTCTTTCAGGACGAAATTTGGGCTACCCAACATTTATGTGAATGAATTAGGTGGTAGCGGTAATGTACGAACTTGGAAGATATAATGATTATATTTTAAGATATAGATTAAAAATTAAATGTAAAAGTGAATTGAAATGCTCGAAGCTAAAATCATAAGCATGGAAAATTTCGTTGTTTGCACAAAATAGAAATATGTTTTATAATCAAAATAATTGTGGTGGGTTGTCCAATTTTAGGGAACCAATCTTTTACACATAATTTGGTAGGGAGGCATGACTGTGATTTCTATTTTCTAAAATACATTAAGGAGATCGTATATTGAAGACTGTAGATTGTAGATTGAGGGTCGGGTAACGGTATGATGTACTGACATGGGGGGGGGGGGGGGTCTTTTAATTGCATAATTCGGCAAATTTTGGGACATTATCTATGCATAATTGAGTTAGATGAACACAACGTTTCTAAACCACTGGTTGATAAGATATTAAAATGATTAATGTTATGGTATTCTGCTTTTGAAGATCTTTGTTAATCTCGTTACATCTATGTTGCAAGAGACTGTTGAATGGCTACATACAATGGATTTTCGGATGTAAAATACTTACAGAAGGAGTTGCTGGAGATGATGCACAACGTATACTTACACAACCGACGGGGCATGACCGAGGAGCGCTTCCACCTATCCCAATCGCCGCTACTGACCCACCTATCCAACATCCACCCCCTCCATCTCACGTGGCTCAAACTAATCGTAGGGTAGAAAAAAGCCCGGGTCGGATTCCGCTCCAGTCACTTGTGCCTCCTGTGGATGAGAACCACGGGACAGACCATGGCAGGAACATGGGAGCCAACCACAATGCCGGTACAATAGTCAAAATGGTAAAACTTTTCGAAACATCTCTTAAGAGAGTGCCCTCTACGAGATTCCCGGTCTTTAATACCATTGACAACAGAATACACACACAAAAAAGTCACATAAACAACACGTGCAAAATAATATTCCTTAATATTGTTTTTCCCAAAAAATGAATGGAAAACTTCTTCCCCGAGACAACCGGAAATATCATTAGACTTTTCACCAGAATGTTACCTTAACTTAGACTGCGGAATCATGGCATAATTCATTTCCAAACGAAAGTTAGTTAAATAATACAATACAGCTCAACAAAATTATTTCTAATTCAATTGGACAACCCAAGTAAAATTCACTAAATATAAATTTCAAAACGTTCAGTACATAATTACTTAACCGGACATGGAAACACTTTCCATCTTCTCCTACTCGCTTTTTATTTTTTCCCGTTATTAAAACTCTTCCATTTTGCTTTTTCCAAATACTGTAATTCATTTAGCAGCTGGCGCAGTTAAAGCCCATGAACTGCTTCTTAAAAAAAAAAATAGATAAATAAATCAGTTTAAGCATAGTTTTTCACAGTGTCAGGCCGTACGCTTTATTTTGCCCAGGGGTCGAAGACTGTTGTCCACCCAACTAAATTCCATTTTATGCAATCTGTTTGTCTTTCGTGTAATTTTTCACTGTTATCTTATGTTATGCCATTTTGTGTTCTTTTCTAGGACACACATATTAAAAAAAGCTTTTCAGCATGTCCCATTATTTGTAAAACGAATTTTATCAAGGTCATCACTTCTTCATATTTTGGTGTAAATGTTCTAATGCTACGTTTGATTTTTACTTAATAATAAATAATTTTAATTAAAAATGTATTTATGTTATGCAAATAGCTATGTATGATTAAATAAATGAAGGAAAGAATTATAATAAGGGAATTAAAAAAATAGATTTCTGCTTTGCAGGGTACTATCTGAATTACTTTAAAGGCATCTTACACAAAATGATCTATTAAAAGAGCACACTGTATAGTTTTAAGCAATGTGATGTAACATGAGCCCTATTTTCTATTTCATTCTATAGAGAGGGCCTTTAGACCCATTAGTGGAATACGCAACAGTAGATAAGAAGCCAAACATGTCTTCAAATTTTGGTTCATCATCTGCACAGGTATTGGCAGGCAATACTTTTCTTTTGATATATTTCGGTACTAGTCTCGACATGTAACGGATTATCATGAAGCTACATGGTATTCAGTTCCCCTCCCAATTATCAAATGAGGCAATAACCCGTTTAAAGACAGACGCTCCCGCAAGAGTGAGATTAACGAATAATCTGAATGCATGCAATGAACTATAAATCTTTTAAAGACATCTGGGACAAAATATGCAGAAGTAAATTTCCTTGTTTAAAACTGTGTAACCAAAGTGAATGGGCACGAGGCGTAACATTATGCCTTATGTGATTTTTTTGTACCCGTCAGTAGAGTATGCAACAGTCGATAAGAAGAGCGAAAGTCTTCAAATATTGGTTCATCATCTGCAAATGTACTAACATACAATACTTTTCTTTTTACGTAACCTGTACCTTGGAAAATCTCTCTCCACACCAGACACTCACACAAAACACATTTTTATCTCACGCTCTTTTCAAGAGCCAGTTTCACCTTAACAGTGTGAATGCGCACTATAGTTGTAATATTTATCGTTCTTCTCTCGTATACATGTATATACGCTTAATTTTACATCACACGCATGCACACAAACCAACGCACTCATACACACATACTCAAACCGGTTGCTCTATATCTCATATTCAAAACTTGAAAGATCTTAATGAAGAGAAAATATGTATAAATACTAACATAAAATGACACTGATGTTATGGACTCTATGTACAGTGTTGAGCAATACGCGTTCATTTATTGAGAGTGCGGGTTATCTTATTTTCCATTCTTTAAACATATATGACAGTTTGTGGACAGTTATGTTTGTGCTATGACCCGTCTGGAAGAATGTGATGTAACCAAAATTCACAGTTTGGTTTTCCAGGACGCAGTGCAAGAGGTTTTGATCAGAAGGAGAATAAATATACAATGCTATTATCATCCACAAATTGGTAACCAATAAATTGATATCTCTTATGATAATTTAGAGTGTGACAAGCTCAAGGTATTGATTTACATAGAAACTCTTCATTTTTTCTCATGAAAAGCAGCGATGTTAGCAGTTTACTGCCTGAGTACCATACGTTTTATACAACATGATGATGAAGATATTTTGCAAATTCGTCTTTTAAACGCAGAGAAAGAGTATTTTAATCTTGACTTTTCAAAAGTATTGTTTGATTCAAAGCAGGTTTAATTAAATGGCAATTGTTATATTGCAATGAAAATAATAAAAAACCCCACAAAAAACAACAAACAACCCCCTAAACACAAACAGACATTATGCCTTTTTTTCTAATTCATTTTGCAGAGAGGACCTCTGGACCCGTCAGTGGAGTACGCAACAGTCGATAAGAAGCGCGAAATGTCTTCAAATCTTTGTTCGTCATCTGCAAAGGTATTACAAGCAGTACTTTTCTGCATATACATTATAACCCCCTACCCTTTTCAAAAGACAACCACACAAAACAACTTTCTATCACATGCCCTTTTCAAGAGCCAGTTTCACCTTAAATGTGGAAATCCCCACTATAATTTTTTTTAATTTATCTTTCTTCTCTCTTACATAGGCTAAGTTGTTCATCACACGCATCCACACTAACCCCCACCCCCACACACACATACAACATAAAATGGCAGTGATGTTTTTACTCTATGTTGAGTATTTAGCCATTCGCGCCAATTTATTGAGAGTTCGGCTTATCTCCCGTTTTAACCCCCCTAACTTTTTAGCCCTCCACAGGCTATTTTATTAAGTAAAAACAAACAAACGAATAATAACATTTTACAACTCATTGAAACTGGTAAATATCTTGAACTCAAATAGAACAGAATACTTTTACATTTCTCTCATTTTCGTTTATTAAAAAAGCCGTTTTGTTTTAAAGATTGTTAAATATACATATGGTATGAATGAATCTTTCATCCGCACAATGTTTAATAACTTCTTATTCCTTTGTGGCACTAAATATCGGAATTTTTTTATCAGGTTCCTTGCAATTTAGGGCATAATTTCTCTTCTCTTCAAAACCAAAAGCTGTATTTTATAACTTGAACTCAATCTGTATTCGAGAGCCTTCATATCCATTTTGCTTTTTCGTTCCAAATTGCTATACTGATTCATGTTCATAAAATAAAAGTACAATGTCGTCCAGCTGTCTTTTATAAAATGAACGTTTTTCGTTACTATCTTACATTAATACAGTTGCTTGATTAAGAACAGAATGCTATTTACTATCTTATATTACAAGTATCTTAAAGCTATACCCGGAGTAAAAAGAAATAAAAACAAAATCATGATATGATATTTCTGCATTTTTTTAATTTTCAGGGGCGTAATATAAATGTCATTCCTCAAACCAACTGGGTGCATACACTTTACTGCCTTACTTATAAAATGATTAGACCAGTAATTCAACTTCAAGCCGAATTTTTGTTCACATTGTTCATAAGCCAACGAATGTCCATTTTTATCAATCAAGTCATTGATACATCTGAAGCCTTTTACATACCAAGATCAACAAAGACGGTGTAACATTCCCCTAACAAAAGACACCAAAGTACCCTTTGACTAAGTTTTGCTGCCCCCAAATGTTCTGGATGTAGATAAAACCCATTAAAAAAAAAATTCAACCTTAATAACCATGATAACTTAAAAGTTTCTTATTCAATTCAAGGCAAATTTACACAATACAATTTTGATTACTGTCATTTTCTTGGGATGCAATTTGATTACAAATGATCACTTCCATAATATGTCATTAAATTGTGAAAACTGTATTGCTTTCTCAAAAATAGTCTTCTCAATTATCACTGCATTCAGGAATTTACCATTCACTCGCAGAATTGAATTAGACTTTTGAATTGCCTGGGGAAAAATATAAAATATACATGAAAGGTGGTGTAGCTTTAAATTGACAAGCACCGTGCAGCGTCCGAGACAAATAATTTATCAACATTTTTGTACACAATTAATTGCAATATAGGATAAACCTCAGCGTTGTTAAACCAAAAAGTTTAACTCTTTGTTTGCCATTTAAATCTTCTTAATAGCCCTGCAACTTTATAGGCATACGTTTTGCCATGTTTAGTGTTACGTCTGATCTACACAATTCGGAATGTCTCATGGATGACAATGATTATTATAATTTCTATACATGTTTATAACACTTAAACAAATAATCTGGAATTCCTAAAGTAGAACCTGTTCTCCAACTTCAACAGCAGCCTCTAGTTTTCCCCTCATATAAATATCAACATACCTTTGTCGAAAAATTGTCCCTTAACGTCTGTTGTTGTTTTGTTGTTTTTGTTGTTGTTGTTATTGTTGTTTTTGTTGTTTTTGTATCGGTGTATTATCTTCCATTTTCCAGGCAGGCGGAAATTCCTTCATTAATACTTTTCAACATTTTAATGTATGTTTTGCTTTAAACCAGTCTCCAGTTCTTAAAATACATATTGTTCGTCTTCCTTTTGATCCCGAAGGTTGTGTGACCAGTAAGAGACATTGTATTTGTGTTAATGAAATATAATTTTGAATAGATTACTATCTTATCTCTTTGATTTTCTGTTGAAATAGAAAGGAGGTATCGATCGATCAGAACCAACACTTAGATGGGAGATAGGAGGAGGAAATATACCCCATGTTTACGTACCTTCAGAGAGTGGACTGGTAACCACAAATCGATATCTTTAATCTTTAAAGGATAATTTAGAGGGTGACAAGCTCAAAATATTGATTTACATAAATCATCATTTTATTTCATGAAAACCATCGCTGCAGTATAATAAATTTCAGTGTATTCATCGGGTATGTAATAACTTTATGATATAAATCAACTTAATAGTTTACTTTCTGAGCACCTTAGGTTTTTTTTTTTCAACATGATACTGAGGATATTACTTAAACACGTCTTTTAAACGCTTATAATTTTTTTAAAATCTTGACTTTCCAAAAGTATTGTTTGATTTGGTTATCTAAATGGCATGCGTTATATCGGAATACAAAAACAAGTTTTATATTTATTCACGAAATGTTGCCATGCATTTTCCTAGCATTTGATTATGGAAATGTCGTTGAAACTTTTTTTCTTCTTTCTTCAGAATCATTTACTATTATAACATATGATTACGCTCTTTTTTCATTAAGAAGAATTTAAGAAGAAAGTGACAGCCACTTGTTTTAAGTATGTCATCCAACTTTAAAAAAAAAAATAATAATTGAAAACTCAGTTTTGATTGTTCACATGTCCTCGCACGAAGATGATGACTTTCAGTTTCTTCTTTGTTCCTCTTACACGGAAGGCCGAGTATGCAGTTCTTGACATAACTAGAGAAGAGAGAAAGAATGGTCGTTTTAGAGAGTCCCCTAAGAATATGGTTAGTTAGTTTTAGGACATAACCTTTGTTTTTCTTCATCAGTTAGAAATCCGAACCTTTTTTGATACTTTTTTGTCTAAGTGTTGACAATAATTTGAAAGTCTGTCTAATATAACATCTCTATGAAGAAGATGTTAAAAAAATAAATAATAGCAACATGGTGATATCAACGGTAATGTTGATGTAAAGACACCATCAACATAATGGCACTCTTACATTTGTTAAGTGAATATTCTAACCCATAAAATATACTTTTAAATAAAAAAAAACAGTTTTAATAGAAAACCAACGAGGTGTATTTGTAATGGAATTTGCAGTTTTTTAAACACCATTTTGGATTGCAACGTTTGTTGTAAAACGTCAAAAGCCTATTTTCCATAGTATAAATATCTTTTGGGATCTACAATCTCTTGTATAGATAAAAACTAAAGGATGGATATGCAATGATTGATGACAATATTTTAGGTGCCATAAAATACCTCTTTAAACTGAAAACGGAAATATTAAATAAAAGCTCGATTCTTGTACTTTTAGGAAATCAGGGATTCAACAATAGCTAACTATATGTTTTTCTTTAAATATCGTCAACAGGCTCATCATAACCCCGAACTAGAGTATGCTGTGATTGACAAGTCGACAAAGAGCCGACGAGATAAATGATATCGATAACTTTTACAAGAAAACTGGCCTGTCTTTTGTTTTGTTCTTTTGAAATTGACGTGTGTGTGTATATATATTTATGAATATCAAACGAAATTAAATGTGCAAATGGGGGCAACAGAAATTTGTATTTGCTCATTTTCACCTTTATTTTGTTAAAACATTTTTGCACGATACGTACACATCTCATTCTCTCCTTTTTTCGCATTTATCATAATATATTCGACAGGAAAATGGAAATCAGTCTGTGAATATGATGCTTTACAAATTTCTCTTTTTGAAAATTGACTACATTGTCATTTCTTTACAGTTAGACAATGAATGGTTAAAATGGTTTACAATTATCCAAATAATCGCACGCAGAATAAACCAAAAGCGAAGATTACATAAATAGCCGATTTCTCTACGAATGATACTTTGCATGTTAGTTACTATTTTGATACAACTTGCGTAATATATAATTTCTTATTCTAGTAGTTTAGTGTCATAGTTTGGTTTATAATATAATACAGTCAATATCACGATTCGATCATGTTTCGGAAGGTCCACATCCAAGACGCGGTAAAAGAAAAGTATAAGGCGAAAGATAATTTGACATAGAAAAGAGAAAGACGGGATAAGAGAGCACTAATTAGTTAATAAACGAGGGTAACAAAGAGAAGGACCTTGAGCGATAAGAGAGTAAATTAGATGTATCATATTTAAATTAAAGAGGATCTAGTAAAGAAGAAATGGATAAGAACCAAGGAGCGGGATGGGGTGGGGGGGGGGGGGGCTATCAAAAAGTAGGAGATAATAACAATGGTAGATAAAAACGACTGCTGTTGCATATGAAAACATTCACTAAACACTAGTTATGCTATGGAAATTCAATTCAAATACTGCAAATACAATGTAAAAATACATTCCAATTGCTATTAGTCATTCAACAGTTCTCGTTAAAGTTCTTGAACGATGTAAGCAGGCTTCTAAAAGAAAAAACAAAACAAAAAAACTCTGCAATGATTATGTAGACTTACTTGTGCGAATATGTGCACTGATATCAAAATGTATTTGTAAATTGATATGTCATATATGTCATTTCGTTAAATGTCTTATGAGTAAAAATATGAAATATGTTATCATTTTTGTAAATTTAGCAACAAAGGATGATGGGGGGGGGGGGAATCAATTCATTACAAAATTACCCTTTTCTATGCACCATTATTTAACTAAAGCAAAACAAGTATATTTATTTATTTCCACATAAAAAGAGCACGTGATATATAATATTCAAATATTTGTACATAATGTGGGGGAGTCACTAAAAGCCAAGGGCTTGTCAAGAGTGAATCCTACTGTAAGAAAAAAAAAAAAACTCTTTTACAATGCATATAATAAGCGAATATCAAATCAATTCTAATTACAAATTAACTACAAAGAAAGAAAGAGAAAGAGGAAAGGAAAGCAAGAAAAGGGATTGGTCGAATTATAAAATAAACAAGTTATGAGTTTGTCATTACATTACGATTTTTTCTAGTAGTAATTGTTTGTATCTTCTCTTAAACTGGTTTAAAGATTTGCTTTGTCTTGCAATCAGGTAAGCTATTCCATAATAGTGGACCTTCATAAAATACTGATGATTTTGCAACCTGTTTCCGCATCAAAGGTGGATGAAATTTATTTTTATTTCGGGTAATGTGTGTATGTACGTCTTTACTGAGTAAAAATAATGATTCAAATGACTTGGGAAGCAACAGCTGTACATAAAAATAGCAACATTGTATTGACACATTTCATAAATTGGTAAAGTATTAGTTTTTTTTTAAACAAAGGTTGAGTAGAAGACAGATAATTAGATTGAGTTGCAATACGAATAGCTTTCTTCTGTAAGACATGTAAGCGGCTTAAATTGCTCTTACAAGCAAACCCCCTAACCACGATGCAGTAACTTAAATATGATGTAATAAAAGAAAGGTATAAGACCTTGAGGACATCTTGTGATAAAAAGCTAAATTTATTGAGTACTCCTATGCTTTTTGCAAGCTTGTTACTCAGTTGAGAAATATGTGAATTCCATGTAAGTTTTTCATCTGTTGTGACACCTAGAAAGTTAAATTCTTTAATACATTGGATTGGGCTATTTCTAAAAAGCACACGATCAGTTTTATAGATTATAAATCCTGAAAAAAAAAAAAAGTTTTTCATAATGGAAATGCATAATACATCAGTCACACCGTCAAACCGACTCCACACCCATTCCAAACTCATAGATTCCTTTCCATTATGATTAATGTAATTTCTTGTTCGGTCTGTTGTCGGTCTGTTGTCGGTATCGTGGTGTGACTGAGCTAATATTATCCTTTTTCACCCACGTTTTAAAATAATGATTTGTTTTCTTCAATCATGAGAGTAATTTAAGTATCAAAGGGTAAATAAAGATAGCATGCAACAATTATTAATAACCATGGTAGTCGTTGAATTGACAAGTGGTGTGATCAATCGATAGATTTCATTGCACCACCAAAACAAAATATTCAAAGGATAAGGTAAATTCTTGTTTCGAAATTCAAAAGTGTGGGATGAGTTTCAGGTGATTGATTGGATTTAGATACATGTTCCTTTTGTCTACATTAGAGTAATAAGAGAAAAGAGCTAATTAAATATAAAAAAAAATAAAAAATGAAATAACAAAGGTGAAGTCACACTACGGTTAAATATGAGCCAAAATAGGCCTACCTAACGTTGTGTTGAAAGTTTCAAGCATGAGAGGCTTATAATGACTGTATTTATAGCATTACATGTATTAGATCTTAATAACAGTCAAACTATCGTCTTGTAGAAAGTGTATTTAACAGTTGTCTTTCTGTTTTCACAACATTTCTGTTTTTTGTAGCTTTTTTGTTAATTTTTAAAAATGTTTATTTTTTTTTCTTCTGAGTGTTTGCTCTTGTTTCTTATTTCACTCTCTTATATTTATGGATAGTGCTATTTATGGGTAGTGCTAAAGCAAGTAAAATTTTCCCAATATTATAGTGTTGCTAGATATGTGGTTTATATTTCCTACGGCCGCGTACTTCATTGTTAAGATTTTGTTTTAATATGTTTAAATTGGGATTAATAAGAAATGTAGAAAGCACAATCCTTTTTTTAAACAGCTTACATACAAATGTTTGTCTAAATTGTATATGTAAACCTGATAATTGTTATGATAAATTTAAAAAAGGACCAGGTCTTTATCTCTCAATTTTAAAGGGCATCCAACCTCGGTAATAAGATGATTTGTGTGATAGCAGCAAAATACGAAAAACAGGATAGTGAAAGTTTGAAAGAAATCGGGCAAGAAATAAGAAAGTTATTGATGTTTGAAAAATGAGATAACTACATCTATGCCAATCTCAAATTGGCAATTTGGAGAGTCGATTGAGACATACTTGTGGACAACTCTCCCGTTTGTCGTACACTCTAAAAACTAAAGTGTTAAATCACCATTTAAAAGGGCCGAGGAGTGTCACTTTTTCGAAAAGGCAGATTAACTCTTTTAACATGCTGGATTCAGCCTTTATAATGTTGCATTCAACATGTTCAAAGTGTAAATCTACCATTTTTAAAAAGTGGTCACTCCTCGGCCATTTCAATTGGTGATTTAACACTCTAGTTTTTAGAATGTACACACAAATATCATTAATTTGCGGTTTTCTCCGAAGCACCTTTACCCTCAGGGCAGTACTCAAAATATGTTAGAGATAGAATATTGTTACAGGTCCTCATGAAAGAAAAAGATCCTACTGAGTAATACATTTTGAAGAAAAAAAAAATGAAATTTTAGTCATTTTGTGTGTTGGAGCGAACGGGGGAGTTGCCCACAACTACATCACAGTGAAATTACCTATTCCGCCAATTTGAAATTCCCATATGTATAGTGATGACACCTTTCAAAAATTCATAACTTTCTTATAATTGCTTGTCCGATTTCATTCAAACTTTCACCAATCTGCTTCTCTGAATTTTTCCTCTTTCATTCAGAGCATCTTGCCATTGAGTTGGATTTCCCTTTAAAATGCACAATTCACCTTGATTATATCTGTCATATATACATTTGTTTTAACATTCTAAACATTTCCTTTATTTACTTGAATGGAAATTACCATTTTATATTCAGTATATTCACTTGATATGGACTAAAATGAAATGAACTTGAAACTTGCAGTTTAAAACATTTCTTTTTTCTATATTTTTTAAAAATTAAAGTGTATAATACAATAAAATTAATGTTGGGAAAAGTGATGAACAACAGCATTATCATTTGGACTATAATCGGTTTCCTGTTGCGTAGCCATTTTAAGATGACATTAGAGTGCTACATTTCAAAATGTATCTCTTGGTTGTTAATTGGAGTTACCTTACATTGTACAAGATAATGTATGCATTCATTTTGATAACTATTATTCCCTTTTCAGAAAGCATCTTCATTACTTTAAACTTGAAGAGTCTAAAAAAAATATATATATAACTCACCTTTTCAGAAGGTAAGGGATTCATAAAACCCTATTGCATTACTAGATTTATGTAGGAACTAGAACATCTGTGGACAAAATAATGAAACGGGTAACATGGTATTCATTTATATACTTTTTCCAAGATTTTTTTTTCAATCTTTTCATGACCCCTTTATGGTTTAGGGTTTATACTCTCTAAATGTAAATGAGTGAATTTTCCACTAGACATTAAGAGTGAAGGAACTTTCACTCCAAATTGAGGGGTAACGCACTCCCTTTTGAGTGAGCATGCAGATATTCCTTAATCAGCCGTCACTCACTGACAAAGCGAGCTTGTGTTCCGCTCAATATCGTGTGCAGACTTAAGTATTTTCGCTCGTGAGCTACGAGTGACGCAAGGCAACCAATAACAAGCCGCTTAAAATGCATTGTCAGTGTCATTTTTTGTTGTTGTTGTGAACAAAACTACAGGCACCACTCTTCAAAAGAGTGGTTAATACTCTAACGAACCGGGCTAAATATTTTATAAGTGACAGCACATCGGTGAAAACGAGGAAACCAATAAAGATTACAACGCATCGGTCCTGGTTGGGCTTCAAGCAGAAAAATCAGCATAATTCGCATATTTAAATGATATAAGGGTTTTGTAATGACTCATTTTAATAGATTATTTCTTGATAAAGTTGTCTTACCGAGAATCAGTGGTTACATTTGATAATTCAGGATTATGTTGTTTTAATGAAAGTGTTAGTGTACTAACTGTTAGATATTGTAGTACATCCGTAAGTAATAGGATCGTGTGTTCAAATTAGCATCACACTGCATCTGCCCCCATCACTGACCTGACGGATCTCAACGAGTTTACATTTGGCATTTACTCTGCAGCCTATAGTCTATTCATGCGGAGTGATTGCTGGTAGGCCGGGTGGTGTGCAGTAACTGACGGTTGGTGATTGTCGAGTGCCGGTAACTCCAGCCATCAGCAGCGTCATACTTTTTGACCAGACGGACGGGGAGCTCGGCTAGGCACGGGGCATCCTGACAAGATAGCCGTGTCAGCTGGCGTGGCTAACCGTGCCAGTCACAATACTCTTGAGACCAGTTTGCGGATTTCACTCAGAAAGAAGTGAATTATCTCCACTCTGTCCACATGAGTGATAATTTTTTTTCACTCTTTAAAGGATTGGTGTTTCACTCTTTCCTGAGTGAAATAGTGACCACTATTATCTCCACTAATACTCACTCTCTAGAGTTGAACAATATACCAAATTAAAGCTAATGAAACGGAGAATAATAATCAATAATAAAATGAAATGTCAACAAATGCGACTTCTGTCTCATTTTGACGTGATAGGTCACATATAGGTAACAATATATAATATTTTTTATTTCATCTGGATCATTTTCTAGTGTATAACGAGACTGAGAAATTAAAAACATATATGCACGATCCAAATTGTCCTTTCTTCAATCTATAACAAACTTGAACACAAGACAAAGCTTCAAAATATAAGACCTAGCTTTGAAATGCAATGGTATCTTTGATATGTTATTTGTTGTACGTGTAAATCAAGCTTGAAATAAAGCTCGCCCTTTTATGTCTGTATGTAACATTTGAATGCTAATGCCATGATATTACTTTTGATGATTTATATAAGATGATGATATTATGTACATGATATATGAGTATATTTGATTAAAACAAGTAAAGCAAATTGACAGGCAGGTTTCATAGTAAGAGACGGGTGATACTTACTACAGCTATTTCTATATCATTACATATTTCTGCCTTGAATAGTGGAGTGGCTGAGTCGATTGAGTTTTAGTTTCTAATATTATCCTTCTTCACCCACGTACTTGAAAAATTGATTTGTTTTCTTCAGTCATGAGAGTAATTTAAGTACCGAAGGGTAAATAAAGATAGCATGCAACAATTAATGAACATGGTAGTCGAACATAATAAAGGTTGAATTGACAAGATTTCATTGCACCACAAAAACAAAATATTCAAAGGATAAGGAAAAATTCTTGTTTCGAAATTCAAAAGTGTGGGATGAGTTTCAGGTGATTGATTGGATTTAGAAACATGTACCTTTTGTCTACATTAGAGTAATAAGAGAAAAGAGCTGATGAAATATAATTTCAAAAAAATTAAAGAACAAAGGTGAAGTCATGCTACGGTTAAATATGAGCCAAAATAGGCCTACCTAACGCTGTGTAGAAAGTTTCAAGCATGAGAGGCTTAATGACTGTATTTATAGCATTACATGTATTAGATCTTAATAACAGTCAAACTATCGTCTTGTAGAAAGTGTATTTAACAGTTGTCTTTCTGTTTTCAAAACATTTCCGTTTTGTGTTGCTTTTTTGTTAAGTTTTTAAAATGTTTGTTCATTTTTTTTTCTTATGGGTGTGGGTGTTTATCTGTTGTTTCTTATTTTACTCTCTTATATTTATGGGTAGTGCTAAAGCAAGTACATTTTACCCAATATTACAGTGTTGCTAGATATGTGGTTACATATTCCCTACGGCCGCGTACTTCATTGTTAAGATTTTGTTTTAGCATGTTTAAAATGGGACTGATAAGAAATGAATAAAGCACAATCCTTTTTAAAACAGCTTACAAACAAATATTTGTCTAAAATTTATATGTGAAACTGATATTTTTTATGATAAATTTGAAAGGACCAGGTCTTTATCTCCAATTTTTAAAATACACAATTCACCTTGATTATATCTGTCATAATTACATTTTTTTCTTTTACATTATAAACGTTTCCTTTATTTACTTGAAAAGAAATTACCATTTTATGTTCAGTATATTCACTTGATAAGGACGAAAGTGAAATGAACTTGAAACTTGCAGTTGAATACATTTATTTTTTCTATATATTTTTTTTTTATTCAAGTGTATAATACAATAAAATTAGTGTTGGGAAAAGTGATGAACAACAGCATTATCAATTGGACTATAATCGGTTTCCTGTTGCTAGCCATTTTAAGACGTCATTAGAGGGCTACATTTCAAAATTTATCTCTTGGCTGTTAATTGAGAGTTACATTATATTTTACAAGATAATGTCGGCATTTATTTTGATAACTATTTTTTTCTTTTTTCAGAAAGCATCTTCACTTCTTTAAACTTTTAAAGTCTTTAAAAAAAAATAATCACTTTTTTCAGAAGGTAAGGGATTCGTTAAACCCTATTGCATTACTAGATTTATATAGCAACTTGAACATTTGTGGAAAAAATAATGAAACTGGTAACATGGTATTCATTTTTATATTTTTTTTCAAGATATTTTTTTTTCAATCTTTTCATGACCCCTTTATGGTTTAGGGTTTATACCATACATAAAATAATTAACCCAATTTATAACAAAAACAAATGTTAATTTGTTTTATTTTCAAAAATATTCCTAACATTTAATAATAATATTGTCATGCTTTAAAATTATTACTGGGCCATTATTCTAGAGTCAGTGACGGATATGGGGGAAGAGGCACTTCCGACCCGTGCCCACCTTTTGAAAGCAAAGCGTACATCCTTTTAAGAAGTGCTGACCTTTCTTTTTTTTTCTTTCTTTCTTTTTTTGTTTATCAGAGACTTTGGAAGGACAAAGAGACCCCCAAAATCTGATGAACCTATGTTCTTTTGGCTTGTCAAAAATTTGTGCGACCTCAAAATCCTGGATCCACCCCTGCTAGGGTCATGCCCTACTTTTCCTCAGTTTTGGGTGCATGGGAAACTATAAACCTTGGTTAACTGTCGTAAGGAAAAACCCACAATACTTTCCTAGGGGCTTCCATCTTTTACCAGTTTATAACAGGGGCCGCGAAGCGTTTTTGAAAGTGGGAGGGGGGGGGGCTGATGAATAGTGACATTTTCGAACCCTTTTACCGAAATTTTATGGAACATGTGTACTCAAAAAAGTATGGGGGGCTGCAGCCCCCCCCCCCCTCCGTTTCCGCGGCCTATGTATAAGATATAGAGCGGGCAAAATGATAGGGTAAAAATCTCAGCCTCTTTCGTAAGCTACTGATAATTGATATATTGATTAAGTTATATTCTGTTATTTGTTATAGGCAAGATATTAGAAGGAAAAATACTTTATTTCTTTATAAAGACAAAATCTTTGTGTCGGGGGCAAACCTTTAATCCCCCTACAAGTAGATGTATTAGATTTTTTAGAAACTAGGTACAATTAACACTGATGAATGAAAAATGGGCCATTAGGCATAGTGTTTATAAGAAATCTGCAAAGAGGTATATTCATAAACCGATAGAATTATTGGACCACCAGAATAGGCCCACCAGAATAGGACATTCAATAATTGTAAATTCTCTTATAGTTCTTGTAGTCCTGTCGAGTGCTGCCTTCAGACTCAACCTTGCCATCCCCTTGTTATATCCCGCTCCCAGTCTCTCTTTCCCCTCCTCTATGTCTTTCTAAAATCTTGTCTTCATCTCCATCTTCTTTTTAATTCCATTTCCTCTTTCCTGTCCTCTCCTTTTCCTTCTTGCCTACTTTCTTTCCCTTTTCTCTCTTTCCTATATTTTCCATTTTAATTTGGGGGCGGAGAGGGGGGGGGGGGGGGGAATGGTAGCCCACGAGCATTTTCATTAATTTGAGTGAATTTAATCAATTATTAATTTTTCGACTTTAATAAATTTTATTGAAAAATGATGCTGGCTGAAGTCTAAAATAAACGATTTGGAATTTGTTGTGTCTAGCAGCGCCCTCATATTTGACTGCTGTATTGATCTGAATATAGCTTGCCTTAATTAATTTACAGTGGTAAAACATATACATACATGAAAGTCGTACGGAAAATGACGTTAAATATCGATAACGAGTCTTGATGGTTTGAGATGCATTCATTTTCGTACTTTGTATTGCTGATTTCTTCGATGCAATTATTTTGCAGGTTAGCAAAAGTGCTTCAAAATTCATTCACAAATTAATTTTGATGCACTCTTGCGCACATAAGCTATTTTTTTCAAGCATTTTTTTATCTTTTTAAATTGCTCTGCGGACATGATAAACTCTTATCTAATTCCTCACATTTATGTTTATATCTTTATAATCCATGTAATGCTTTACCATATATGTGGTTTTATCTCCCTCCTTTACATTGCATAAACCTTATTAAGTATAAAATTATATCTTTGGTGATAAATGTAATGAACATTTTCCATCTAATATGTTTGCCCGAATCATACAAACAGAGGATATATTCATTAACACAGATTTAGAGTTAATTTACCCTGGACCTACCATTTCCGGGGACCTGACATACATTGAATGGCGGTCACACATGTCTTGCATTTTTCTGTACGACGAAAGATGGCAACTGCAATAGCATTGATAACCATATTCTTGATGTCAAAAACAACTTTACCTTTCCGATTAATAATGTTTCTTTGGAGGATCCAACACAATATATATGTGACATACGCAGAGCTGAAGAAGGGAAAATCTGCGGGTTCAACATAACAATCGAAAGTAGGACAATGTTTATTCAATTGTACATAATTTTATTTGGTCTATATCCTGTAAAAATTGGAAGCCAACATTCAGTGTTTCTTTATGATGCAACTGTCGACTGAGAGTTAGAATGAGTGTTTTTTTTGTGTGTTTTTTATATAACTGTCGATTGAGATTTAGAATGAGTGTTTCTTGGTATATGGGTATTTCCTACATGGAATATTAATTATTGGTCTTTTTACAGACAAATGGATTTAAACCAAATTGTTATTGGACCAAATGGTTTTTAGACAAAATGATTATAAAGTAACTGGTGAGTGGACGAAATGAGTATTTGACGAAATGATTATTAGAATAAATGGTCATTGGACGAAATGTTAATGGCCGAAATGATATTAGACGAAATGATATTAGATCAGCTGACAATTAGACCAAATGGCAATTTACTGGCGTAAATTAGGGCCCAGCAAGGTGGTTATCTTGCTGAAATACATTGATCAACGAAGGCTCTGATGGTCCCCCCGCGACGCAAGGGTCTAGATAGGCCACTGCATACTTGAAGACGCGTGAAGGCAAAAAGGCTGGCCAAATTCATCGAAAATGCATTCACCGTGTCTAAAAGCGTCCTCACATTTGACTGATGTATTGATCTGATCATATACTGCATAAATGATTTTATAGTGGTAGAATACTGAACGTAATAGGAAACATGACATGAAATAACGTTAACAAGTCTTTAGAGTTTATAGTTTGAGATGCATATTTCCCTACTTGGTATTGCTGACTTCTTTGGTGCACTTATTTTGTAAGTAACAAAAGTGCTTCTTAATTCATTTACAAGTCTTTGAAAAATCACTTTTGTACACACTAGTCGTTATCAAATTACTTATTTTTAAGGTTGCTCCCCGGGCATATCAATACCCCACCCCTTTTTTTTAAAATTGAATATTAATCATTAACCGGTTTAATGTGGGAATGTGTTTGTTTTTGTGTGTGGATATATATATATATATATATATTTATATATATGAATATATATATATATATATATATACATATATATATATATATATATATATATATGACTGAGATAAATACAATTATTTCCATCCTTCAAAGTTGTATATAACTTAGATCTAACCTAGTCTATTTGTAAAAATATAATGTAACAATGTTGTTCCATCTAGTATGTCTGCCCGAATCCTACGAGGAGAAGACTGTATTCGCAAGATCAGATTTGGAGCTTAGATGCACTGGACCCCCAACTTCACATGACTTGATTTATATTAAATAGCAGATAATTGCTGGTAGTAATCACACCCTTATTTTCCTCTGCTCTTCGACACAATATGGCACCTGTGATAGCATTTATGGCCACATTCTTGATGTCAAAAACGACTTTAACAGTACGTTCACGATTAATAATGTTTCCTCGGAGGATGCAAAAGAATACATATGTGACATACGCACGGCTGAAGAAAGGAAAATCTGCAGGTTCAACATTACAATCGAAGGTAGGGCATTATATATTTAATTGTACATATTTTGGTCTATATCTTGCAAAAATGAGAACCAAGCCCTATTTTAGACAATTGTCATCTGAGAGTTACAATCAGTTAATTGGTGCATTGGTATTTCCAGGAAGGAAAATTAATTATTGGTCCTTTTTAAGTATACAGCTTGATATCTGGTATGATATTTGTTACCTAAGATTAAAGTAATAACAATATTCTTTATTCATTTTAGAAAATAAATAAGCCAACCTACTTCAAATAAAGGCATGCGATATATACGTTAAGGTAATGTTACACAGCCTTTCTTTATAGCGAAAAAATGGTTACGTATTATCCAGCAGATTAATAATTTGAAATGTAAAACACAATATTTTTTTTCATTAGAGTGCATTGCAATATTTACAGGAGGATGAGTTCGTAATAATTGCAGATCGTATTGGGATTCATGATAAAAATTTATTTTAATGCAACTGCTTTTGTAAAACGAAATATATACAAGGTATTTTTGCACTTGAAGGCAGTCATATCATGCGAATTATTTGATAGGCCCATTATACAAAAAGTTCACTCTTCGCTATTTTCAGAACTGTCTTTAGACTTGATCCTTATTGATGGAAATGTCGGGATGGCCATTCAGACGAAATCTTTGAAGGTCAGAGAAGATGCGAACACCACAATAGCTTGTGAGACCAACACCTCCGTCAAGCCGACAGCCACAGTACATTGGATAGCAGAAAGTCACACTGTTCTCCACGTGCATCAAGAAGATTATGCGAATGATTCAAGCCGTGCTGTGTCGTCGACGATATCATTTACGCCAAAGGCAGATGACAATGGAACGCTTCTAACATGCATGTTGCTGGAAGATAATGAGGAAACCACGCCGGAATACATAGAAACATCAGTCATATTAGAAGTGGAAGGCACGTTCTATTCAACTCTGAATACACCTTAAAAGGAAAATAGCAAATGCAAAAGTTAGCGCAAGTGCAGACGGAAAGAAAACCCTGATCGAATTAATACATGTATAATAAAACTATGATAACATGACCATTTACATATTCACCAAATAACTGATTTTTTTCATTTTTTGAATTGTGTTTTCACGGAAAAATTCGTCTGAGGAAAACTGCCTATATTTTGTCTTATACCACGTATATTCACGGGGATCCTCAGGGGGTATGTCCATAATGTTTTAAAGGTTAAAAGACTATGCTTCCAAATACCAATTTAATTTGTTTTTATTTCATTAAACAAAACAAAATCCCGGTACAGTGAAGATCCTTCTTATATTTCTTCGAACGTTCTTTTTTTTTTTTTCATTGCAGTATGTGTTTCCAATCTCGAGATTTTCAACTGTGACCCACTGGATGCCATGATCAACGAGATGATCGCACTATCATGTCACGCAAATGCCAGTAACATGGACCTTGTATCATCAACGGTCTCCTTCATGACTTACGACATTGAAGGCACTGAAACAGAATATACCAGTGCTACCTGGGAAGATCTAAGACCGCCATACATGCCCATCTACAATCGTGATGGCTTTGAACCGTCCAACGTAACTTGTTGCGTTTCCAACACGTCTCTCTGCCCAGCAGTCTGTTCAGATGTTTGTTTCTTGGACGTGCACGTTTGTAAATATAGTTGCATTGGTTTAGTCATATTACCAACAAAAAAGAAAAAAAGAAAAAATAACCACAACGTAAGGACAGTACGGCCACGCTATAATTTTCCGTACATTTTAGAGTGACACTCCTTTTTTCAGTCATAGTCATATCCTGATTCTGTTTGCAATCAACGTCCTTATCATGCTTATCTAGTATGAATTACTTTCTGTCACCATTTTACTTCCATCATGTGAAATCGATTTGTTCCTTCGTAGACCTAAAAGAAATCTAGGGCCATTACAAAGCAAATGTATGAAACATTTGATCGGGGCGGATACGGATAATAACTAGGTTATTTGTGATGAGGACGTCGGCTCAAGCTGTGCTTATGACGACCCATTTTTCAATGTATGATTTTATGTGATCATACATGTTGAAAAATTGTAAATGTATGATCACGTCTGTGAAAATAAATGAACATCACATCAAATCAAAATAACCTAGTTCTCATTTTTCGAAATGTTGTCTTTATCATAGTTTTTGTCTTAAATTATTGAGAGACAATACAAAAGATGTAATAACCATATTTTCTGCACGTTCCCAATTCGGCAGATCCTCCACAAATCATCCAGAAGAAAACCAAGTTGATATCAATCGAGAATGGCACTTTCATATTCCATTGTGAAGCTGATGCCTTTCCCGAGGCCACCATATCTTGGTCCCTTTCTGGAAGTGGCTTGTTGGGTAACACGCCTTTTTGTACCATTGATCTTCAGTCTCTTGCGATTCATCCTCCTCTAGCTAAATCAATACGAGGTGAAGAGATCACATGCATAGCAGAAAACTTTCTTGGGACTGACACATATTCCATATTCATCGCTCCTGACCTTCCACCATGTGAAACAGGTAAATATTAACTTGTAACGTTTAAACTGTTCTCAAGTGGATCCCTAGTATCCCTTCCTATGCAACCCATACGTCCCTACCATTCTTTATTTCTTATCTCTCTTTCTCAAACCCTTCTTCCATACTGTGATCATTTCTAGTTTCCTTCGATTTCTATTTAATGCACCTTGACCTAATATGAAAATATTAAACTGAATTGGTGAATTTCAGTGAAACAGATAGTCATCTATTTATTTCATTAGGAAGACAATTTTTTAAAATACCAGTTCACTGTTATTATACATTTCATGTTAACACTGTCTATTGTAAGATGAAGCGTATGGGAATAAACATTGTATCAAATGAGATCGTGATAGATTACTGAATAAATGCTTACATTTCAAGAATTTAAAACTTGGCTAACACAGCAGATATTGAGAGTAAATACTTGAAGCAAACAAAAAGGAACAGAGTGACCCTTTTCTCTAGCCAATTACATTCTACATATGTTTCATAAGTGTTTGTATTAATGTTTGTCTTTGTGATGAAATTGTTCAAAGAATCATATCTGTAGATGTCTCTTTTCTTTTTGAAGATATGTCAACGACACTGTTGATAGCTGTTCCATGGGCGTTGGTTCTTTTTTTGCTGTTCATTGTGCTGAGCTGGGTTCTTAGAAAGAGATTGCGAGGTACGTTTATTCTGAAAATATATTTTATTGTATATCATTATAATTATTATATCATGTATTAAGATTGAAAATTATTTCGCAAGGTGCATATCTTTTTTTAACGCCATTTCTGTTTACACTCTATAGAGTTAATCTAAGCAATGTTATTCAAAGCCATTTCCTAAATATTTTAGCATTAAACATAGTAGCTGCGCTGTGTCAATCTATCTGACTATTAAACACGTTAATAGACCAGTTGCGCTAATTTAATTTGATGAAATTGAATAAAAGCACCAAAAATTATTTGACTTTTATCAAAACAGCGACAACCCTGCCTTCGTCATCCTCTCAATCCAGATATCTTCCTCACGCAGCTAAGACTCCATCAGTACCAGACCAGCGTCATTTAGTTGCTGACATCTCACTGACAGCATTACCCTCTACCTCGGGACAGGCTACAGGTGGACAGGTGAGCGTTCAGATACATCCCAGTTACAGTCATGTAGTTACACTTGATGTACGCATTTCTGTACATACTGAAAATTCAGTTTTATTTCTATACATTCTTGGCCAGTGTGTCATTTCATTTTCAATCGCTCGATATAATTTGTTTTTGTTCATAGAAATCTGGATTAAGACAGACTCATTTCATTTCCTCTATAGCCTTCGGGTTTTTCTATATATGCTTATGAAAAAAAAAGAAAGAAAAGAAAACGTTTCAAACATGTCTATGTCTACAAAAGTATTGACGTGCGATTTCTTTTTAAATAGGAACAGGTTTCAAAGGTGGAATACCTGGAAGCTTGTTCTGGCTACATGGAAATGCAACCCATAGTACCGCGACAGGAATATATGACGATTACCACCAGTAATGTAACCGCCGCTGAGGACGACCTCGCTTGTTATGTAAGCCCTGCACTCACCCGGAAGCACAACCCGACAACCTTGGCCAAGGCTTCTGTTTGTTACCCTACGCGTGAGAATACAGGGGAAGGTTCATTTAGCTGTAACAAACAGGGGAACTCGTTGTATGCTAATACTACAATTGGACACAGTGATGAAACTTCTACATCTTAGTTCTGCGTAGATAATTCGGCCTCTCACCCATTTCAGTCATTTTTTCCAGGTAATATTGGCATTAGGCCTATCCTATGTTATTATTTCTCAAATATTTTTGAAAAGAATTTTTAGAAGACCATAATACAACTTCCGCGTATCGAACTAATATTCAAAGGAATGCATTTTAAAAGGATCACAATTTCGTATTTGAACTATAAACATAGACATTCTGTTGCAGTCTTCAGTCCTTAACAAAAGGATGAAAGGTGTTTGAAGTGGGGAAACTTTCAGTATCTATAAGGCGAGGCCAAGTTTATAATGTATTGAAGGGAAGAGAATATTAGTTTCATAGTTAATTTGCACTCACAGTTACACACACACACACACACACACGCACACGCACGCACACACACGCACACACGCGCACACAACGATGTACTGACATAGGATATTGGCAATTCCTTTGTTTTGATGAAGATGGTCCTTATAATCATAACATATATTTTTATTTTATTAATAGACAAGGAGAGAGTGTTTGTACATTTATAGCTGGACATCTCGCGAGTGCATGTCATATTGTAGGCTTTTCATGATCGAATGTTTAAAACTTATAGTTCGAAGTTACTACATACGAAATTGAAGGTGACAGCTGTAGGGAGAATATGTAAACTGTAAGAAAGAATAGATTACGGCATCAAAACACTATTTTATAATGCAATCACTTGAGATCTTTGCTTCCTACATGATTGGCAATCAAATCTTATATCTTATACTGTGAAGGCTTTATTATGTATATAATGTAATATCAATTTAAGCGCGCCTTATAATTCGTACCTAGAAATGATAATTCACATTAAAAATGAATATGTTATGTATGATATGGTTGTACACAATGCCATAATTGTCATATATGTCGCATAGTTATTTTTTGGGATACATTCTCTTGTTCACTCGTAATTCAGTCTTGGAAGTATGGTCTTTCACACGGTTTTGAAAGTAGAGAAAAGCTGGTAGAGTCTACAATCTATTTCAAAAAGATTATCAGCTAAGGTTTTGTTTTTTAATGAACACCCCCACTTTCTTTAGTTTCAGATTTATATTCACCTTATGTATTACATTTTTTTTCTCCTTGTAGTTGATCTCGGTTTGCGTCAAATATCATTGGCAGATCCAGGTATCTATTGCAGGGGTACCAGTAAAAAACAAAACATTGTCGGATAAAAGGGGATCATATCTTACATGTGCCTATTTGTATTACGATTTGGACCGGGGGGGGGGGGGGTGGGGGGAGGGGCAAACTAATATTATTTGTATCACATATTTGCGCTATGCTACTTAATGCATTCCTGAATTGGTTCCCCGGAAGTGGGGACACGTGCCCCTGGATGCGAAACTATACATAACTCTAACATATGTTTGCAACTTGGATTGATATGAAATCGGTGTTTCCTAATTTCATTGTAGGAGGGGGGGGGGGGGTGCATATATATATATATATATAAAACTCATTTTAAAGTGAATGGTCGAAGAATATACATTAAATTATAGTCATATCCCTCGGGTTGATGTTTGACTTTTTCATAACTATAATACTCCAAATAGAATCCGCTAGTCTGAAAGTTACTAAAAAGCCTCAAAATTATGGAGATATAAAGAAACCTTAGTTAAGTCATTAATTGCATTGATACATTTAGATGATTTAATGATAATTACTAGAATATATACATTAAAAAGAGATCTGCTTGAAAAAAAAAAAAGTCTAACATCTTTGATTTACGGTGATTTAATCCGCTATCAGTTTTTTTTCAAAAACGTTCATTATGATACGTAGCAGAAGTAGGTGGATAGGAATAATACCAAACAGAAAACTTAATCCCATTGCTCTAAAAGCATACTTAGATAACTGTTAAACGTGTACTATCCTGCCACTAATATCCTTTTGTTTTGAAACAAGGAAACATGTTCTTCAAGATATTGCCCTTATGATACCCTACCCCCTTTTGATATATTTACCTGTATCCCCCAAACAAGACTGCAAACCTTTAAATGAATAAGTGAATAAATGAATGAATAAATAAATAAATAAATAAATAAATCATTCGTATAAGCTATCACAGAGAGAGGTAAAAGGGTTATTGGGAAATTCCGACATGCATCTGGGTTATGATATACTGTTTCCACATTTTTACAAACTTTGATGTTGTTACCTTTCTCGACAAGGAAATTGTTACCTTGTTATGAAATGAATACGTTACATATAATCTTATTGTGCTGCGATGGCATGTATGTTTTTGTACACATCTGCACTACGAATAATATTTGCTCCAAAGAGAATATTAAACACAATACTAAATAAATGTACATGAAACCTTCAATGCATTTTCTATCATGAAGTTCATGTATTCTCCAAGCTGTGATAGGACGTATTCAATTTTATTTTGAACACTTGTAAGAGGCATAGATAGCTCGGTTTGCTAATGGAGGGCATTCCTTTTTTCCATTTGGTCACATTACGGGTTAAAATCAAGTTGGACGGCCAAAACAGAGAACACGATTCACATTAAAAGATTCTGAACATTTAAACATTTTTTGTTTGCCGATATAATTTCTTATGTGAGCGCATGTACCCTTCATGCATTATGGGTACCAGGTCATGTTCACACACAGCAATTGAGGGACAGTTGGAAATTGAAGGACCGAAAGCCGGTGCTTCAATTTCAAATCATATTATCGCATAATTATCCTACTTAAAACGTAAAAGAAATCATTTTGCCTGCTGAATCTTAAAATTAAGCCCAGAACATTACTTTGTAGCTAATATCTTTTTAAAAATCATTTGCTAAATTGCAAAATTTTTCGATTGTTTTTCGGTCCTTCAAATGCGGTGTGTACGTGTTTCGTGCGTGTCCGTCGTTTTGGACCTTATGAACACACACTTCTCTTAATTTCCTTTACTGGAATAGCGCCCTCTTGAGTTCTATATGTCGATACAAATTCTCTATTTGATTGCGAGGGCCATGTAGACACTATCATAATTTTCCTTTTATCAGACATCCTTCCTTGATCATCCAAGGAATTTTGAATAAACTATTAATGGTATTAATAGAAATATGAATATTAATAATCATAATTATATTATTAACAGTAAATGTAATCATGAATATTGCAAACATTCGAACTGAAATTGAATTTGCGCTTAGGAGAAAAGATTTTGGTTTTCCATTTTCCCATTATACATTTATACATTTTCCGAAACATATTTCTTGTTTTTTTTTTTTTTTTAATGTTGTCCTGGCAATTAAATTATTTTAAAGTGTGTGTAAAGCCCTTGAGGGGCCAGCACATTTGGATGCGCTACATGCGCTTCGGGCAAAAGAACGTACTGAACTTTCATTACATACGCGATATTATTTCCAAAGTTATATTCTGGACATCACAATATTCTGCTTTCTTCTCATTGTTGCCATGGAAATGACATTATTTTTGAAGTGTGTGTAGCTTCACGTGTCTACAGTGCATTTGAAGGACCGGCACAATTGGTTGCGTTGTATACGCTTCTAGTGAACGGGAGTTCTGAACTTTCATTACTTACGTGATATTTTATTTAAATACATCTTCTGCACATCACAATTTCCCACTCTCTTCTCATTGTTGCCATGGAAATGACATTATTTTTGAAGTGTGTTTGGCTTCACGTGTCTACAGTGCATTTGAAGGACCGACACAATTGGTTGTGTTGTATACGTTTTTACTAAACCGGAGTTCTGAACTTTCATTACATATGCGTGATATTATTTCCAAAGTTATATTCTGCACATAACAATTTTCTGCTTTCTTCTCATGTTTGCCATAAAAATGAAATTATTTTTAAAGTATGTGTAGCTTCACGTGTCTACCGTGCATTTGAAGGACCGACAAAATTGGTTGCGTTGTATACGTTTACTGAACGGGAGTTCTGAACTTTCATTAAATACGCGATATTATTTCCAAAGTTATATTCTGCACATCACAATATTCTGCTTTCTTCTCATTGTTGCCATGGAAATGACATTATTTTTGAAGTGTGTGTAGCTTCACGTGTCTACAGTGCATTTGAAGGACCGACAAATTGGTTGCGTTGTATACGCTTCTAGTGAACGGGAGTTCTGAACTTTCATTACTTACGTGATATTTTATTTAAATACATCTTCTGCACATCACAATTTCCCACTCCCTTCTCATTGTTGCCATGGAAATGACATTATTTTTTAAGTGTGTTTGGCTTCACGTGTCTACAGTGCATTTGAAGGACCGACACAATTGGTTGTGTTGTATACGTTTTTACTAAACCGGAGTTCTGAACTTTCATTACATATGCGTGATATTATTTCCAAAGTTATATTCTGCACATAACAATTTTCTGCTTTCTTCTCATGTTTGCCATAAAAATGAAATTATTTTTAAAGTATGTGTAGCTTCACGTGTCTACCGTGCATTTGAAGGACCGACAAAATTGGTTGCGTTGTATACGTTTACTGAACGGGAGTTCTGAACTTTCATTAAATACGCGATATTATTTCCAAAGTTATATTCTGCACATCACAATATTCTGCTTTCTTCTCATTGTTGCCATGGAAATGACATTATTTTTGAAGTGTGTGTAGCTTCACGTGTCTACAGTGCATTTGAAGGACCGGCACAATTGGTTGCGTTGTATACGCTTCTAGTGAACGGGAGTTCTGAACTTTCATTACTTACGTGATATTTTATTTAAATACATCTTCTGCACATCACAATTTCCCACTCTCTTCTCATTGTTGCCATGGAAATGACATTATTTTTGAAGTGTGTTTGGCTTCACGTGTCTACAGTGCATTTGAAGGACCGACACAATTGGTTGTGTTGTATACGTTTTTACTAAACCGGAGTTCTGAACTTTCATTACATATGCGTGATATTATTTCCAAAGTTATATTCTGCACATAACAATTTTCTGCTTTCTTCTCATGTTTGCCATAAAAATGAAATTATTTTTAAAGTATGTGTAGCTTCACGTGTCTACCGTGCATTTGAAGGACCGACAAAATTGGTTGCGTTGTATACGTTTACTGAACGGGAGTTCTGAACTTTCATTAAATACGCGATATTATTTCCAAAGTTATATTCTGGACATCACAATATTCTGCTTTCTTCTCATTGTTGCCATGGAAATGACATTATTTTTGAAGTGTGTGTAGCTTCACGTGTCTACAGTGCATTTGAAGGACCGGCACAATTGGTTGCGTTGTATACGCTTCTAGTGAACGGGAGTTCTGAACTTTCATTACTTACGTGATATTTTATTTAAATACATCTTCTGCACATCACAATTTCCCACTCTCTTCTCATTGTTGCCATGGAAAATGACATTATTTTCAAAGTGTGTGTAACATCATGTGTCTACGCTACCTTTAAGGGACCAGCACATGTGGTTGCGTTGTATACGCTTCTGGTGAAAGAGGGTTCTGAACTCATACGTGATATTTCAGATATCAGATTCGAGGGGGGGGGGGGGGGTGTTTATTGCAATTTTCATCACAAAACAGATCAACATGCATGAATTCTTCCGCCAACAGTAGCGATTATGGATTATGAACATAGGACACAACACTTAGCGAGACGGATATAGTAAAGATACACATAAGTAACAATGGAATTAAAAAATCTTAAAAGGAGAATCAAAGAAATACATAGGCATATTCATAAAGTGATGATTATAATAATAATAGGGAACAAAGTGACGAAATGGGAAAGTAAGACGGAGCAGATGATAGAACTTGCAATCAGTAAAAGATAAGATGATGAGAATGTGTTCCAATTTCGCACATTGTATATTTGTAAAAGAAATGGTTCCACTTAAGGGCAACGGGCAATGATTTTTTTTTTTTTCATATTTCCTCTTTAATTGGGAAAACAAAGGTGTTTTGGTGAAAACTGCAGAGGCACAAATAGATTCAAAGTCCTATTGTGATGTTAACAGGCAGGGCCGTCGGTAAAGGGGGATGTGGGGGTGTGACACCCCCCTCCCCCACCGCTATGGATATCGTCGGTAAAACTGCGCTGTCGTCGGGAAAAATGAGAAGAGGGGGGAAAAAATAAGTAGGGAGGGGAAAGAAGAGAAAAGGAAAAAAAAGGAAAAAGATGAGAAGGAAGAAAGAGAAAAAAAGAAAACGAGAGAAGAAAAAAAAGAAAAAGGAGAAAAGGAAGAGGAGAGAGAGGAAAAGAGAAAAAAAAAGAAAAAAGGGAAAAGACGAAAAGGAAGTAAAAGGCAAAATAAAAATTTGACAATGAACAATGGTAAAGAGAAGAAAAGGTCTCGGAGAGAAGAAGAGATGTTCTGACTGAGGTTGTGCTTGTCGGTACAGTGGAGACGTAGAGTTGGGTCAGGCGGGGCTCTCTGTACCGACATCGGTACCTAATTTCTGTACATTTTCACTACAAAAAATGTCTATTTTTTTATTTTTTTATTATGGATTGTGTCGGGTCAGGCAGGGCTCTCTGCCTGTACAGTGGGCCAGAATGGCTCCAAAGTGCGCCAAAATTCATATTCACTGAGTTTTACTTAAATTTATAACTTAAGTTATGGGTTTAAGGGCATTCAGACCCATAGAATCCAATGATAATATTTTCAAATAACTCTGACGTCATTAGAATACCGATTTCTGATTGGCTGTCAAAATCCAATGGAAAATAATATATTTCTGGCATTACATTGATTTTCATACTTCAGAAAATTGATAATGCAATCTCTATGCTTCTATATCAATAAGTGAAAATGGTGATAACTTAAAGCCCAAGCATACGGTACGTATGACTTAAGAGGGGGGGGGGGGGAGCGCCGTACTGGAAAATATTTGTAATAATGAGAAATTTACAATTTATTGTAATGTATGATGTCATTACTTGAAATTTAACTTTAATAATGCATAAACTGATAAAATAATAATATTCAGCTAACTAAAAAATGATTTATTAAACGAAGTTTAACAAAAAAATGAAAAAGCGCCCGCCCTCTGTAGCCTTGATAATTTTGCGAAAAGGAAACGTACTTGTATCACTGAGAAGTATATTCTGTAGGTACTATCAAGTTATCAAAATCATAATACTGACTGATAAGGTCCATACTATTTTGAGTCCTTTTGCCCTACTGTTTAGAGGCCTACTGTCAGAAGAGTGAATTATTTCGAAAAGCCTTCGCCTTGAAATATTCACTGAAGCCATTGAGAATTACTCAGAATGTTGGGTCTGTTAAAAAAAAAAAAAGAGATAACATTTTGAGAGCTTGGTTTTGGTGTTGGACAAATTATAATACAAATCATACTTTCTCCAAAGCCCTATAATTTATTATCTTGCTTACTTCTTATGAGTGTTAATCATGTTTATATGGGACATTGCCGTGTAAAAAAAAAAAAAAAAAAAAAAAAAAAAAATTCATGCGCGCCATGTGGCGCCACATGAAGACAGAGAATCCTCTGCAGCGTCTGCGCTGTCCAAAATAAACATATTTTTCCGGGTAACAAATGTGCAAGGAAAATCGGCTCTAACATAAAAAGTGGCAGAAGGTGGCAGCCAAATATGTCAACTTAAAGCTGCATGAGACATCAGGAAAAATGGTGGTAATAAAATTGAATTGGAAATCCGTGGAAATCTAAACTTTTCATATGGATTTATAAAAAAAACACGAATAATCAGTCTATTTTCTACGATAATTACCCTATCATACTCACGAAGATTGCGTTTCTTTCCATTTTTACCCCATTCATAAAGTGAAATGAACTCTCAGGAATATGTGGGAGCAGTTATAGATCGATAACTTAAAAACTACATGTTGAAATAACTTATTTATTTAATTGGTCACAATTTACACTGAAACTCGCAATATGTTGAATTTTGCAGCTTGAAGTAGGAAATATACACCCTTAATGTACATACCGGAGTTAAATATTTTACTGAAACATTCTTCAAAGTATTGTCATTCAAGAGGGCATGACCAAAAAAAAAAAAAAAAAACGAATTGCCCAAAATGACTTTTGGTGCACTTTAGTTTCCCCGTGGCCCACTGTGCGACGTCTGTAGCGTACAGTGCCGTGCATGATTTCTGTACATTTTCACTACAAAAAAGTGTCAATATTTATGACGATGGACCGTGTCGGGTCAGGCAAGGCTCTCTGTACCGACGTCTATATCGTACCGTGCCGTGCATAATTTTTGTAATTTTTCACAACAAAAAAGGGGCAAAACTTTTGCTCGCTCGCAATATAATACCATCACGTAATCGGGGAGCAAGATGCTCAAATATCCTCATATTTGGGTAGTTATATAGGCGAATGTAATTTCTGTACATTTTAACAACAAAGTGTCAGTTTTTTTGCTCGCTCGCTTCGGTCGCTCGCAATAACTACCACCTTATAATCGGGTAGCAAGATGCTCATACTTTGTCCTCATATGTCGGCAGTTTTATAGCCGAATATGTAATTTCTGTACATTTTTACAACAATAAGTATCAAAATGTTTGCTCGCTTGCTTCGCTAGCTCACAATTAATAACTACCACCCTATAATCGGGTAGCAAGATGCTCAAATGTCCTCATACTGAGTTAGTTTTATAGACGAATATGTATTTTCTTACATTTTCACTACAAAAAAGTGTCAAAATTTTTGCTTCCTCGCTTCGCTCGCTCGCAATATATAACTATCACTTCATAATCGGGCAGCAAGATGCTTAAAATGTCTGAATATTAAAGGTAGTTTTATAGCCGAATATTGTGTACATTTTCACTACAAAAAGTGTCAAAATTTTTGCTCGCTCTCTTTGCTTGCTCGCAGTAAAAAAAAAAGAGCGTCAGCCCTTTGGGAAACTATGCCTTTACGTCTATGGGAAGGGGAGGGGTGGTGAAACTTTATTTAAATACCGTTTGGCCCCTACAACCCCCCCCCCCCCCCCCCACTGGAAAAGGTCCAGCGATGCCCCTGTCAACAGGGAATAATATCGGTTGATGCATGTTCCTTTATACAGACTTAGGTGGTTCCAGTGAGATTGTATATCCTCTACGTAGCGTAGAGGATAATACAGAATTGCAGAGGCAAATAAAAGCAAAGTCCTATTGTGATGTCAACAGGGAATGATGTCGGTTGTCGGTTGGTGCATTCATGCCTGCATGCAAATTCATACTTTTGCTAGTCTACAGTGATTTGTTTTGTTTTTGTTTTTGTTTTTGTTTAAATATTATGTAACTTTATGTACTCTGTGTTTACAAAAAAGAACAGAATATTGATTTATATCATTGAAGCTCAATAAAAATAGAATACAACATATTCCCTTATACAGACTTATAACATGTAGAAGGATGGTTTCAGTGCGATTGTATATTCTCTGCGTATCGTTCCTATGCAAACATTTCGAATTTTGGTCCACATATTTTGCACAACATGTGGAACTAATTCCCGTAAATGATCACCGATCTTAGAGTTATTTGAAATTTCAACCCTCTCCCATCCCCCTTTCAATATCTTACTCTCTCTCTCTCTCTCTCTCTTCCCCAATCTCTTTCATTTCAGAAGGCTTTAATAACGCGTTTCCATAGAGTAGCCGGGAAATGGGTTTCGATAAAACATTTCTAATCAGAGCGACGGGTTCAATATTCGAGCTGTCAATAAAAGACGCTATTTTGCTTTCTCCTCTATTAGTAACTACTAGTGCCCCCTTTTTTTATTCCCCCTCCCTCCACCCCCCCCCCCTCTCTCTCTCTCTACTTTCTCTTTCGCTCTCCTTCGGAATTGTTATCATTGATTTTAATTAATCTCCATCACTCAGTGTGGAATTGTTAATTGCCGCTACTTTGCTTCCTCCCCTATTTGTTGATAGCTCCCTCCCCCGCCCCCGCCCCTCTCTCTCTCTCTTTCTGCGAAACTTTTTGTTGAAAACCAACATCTTCCCAGTGGCTTACATGTTTGCATTTTCTTAAATGTTCTCCTCTCAGTCTTTATGCGCCCATTTAAAATGATAAGAAAACAATACACACAAACAAACAACGAAGAAGAGGTAAAAAAAAAAAAATCAAAAGCAGTAACAACTGATTTATAATTTTCATGATATAGCTATTGCATATCGATGCATGTTCGTTAATGTTAGAATAGTACATAGAAGCTAAGATGAATTTAACAAACCGACATGACCGAGGGCATACATAAATAATTGCAAGGCAGAATCGCAAATAAGACACATTATCATTCGCAATTATATATAAACAGGGGCGTCGCTAGTGCGGGGTGTAGGGGGTGTGACACCCCCATTAAAAATTCCGTTGGCAAATGTGCCACCTCTGTCGGTAAAAGAAGGAAGGAAAGGAAAAAGACAGAGGAAAGAGAAGGGAAAGAGAAAAGGAGAGAGAAAGGAGGAAAAGGAAAAGAAAAAAATAAAGAGAAAGGGAAAGAAAAGAAATAAGAAAAGAATGAAAAGAAAAAGAAAGGAAAAGAAAAAACTGGAAGCGCTCGCTCGTTTTTCTCGCTCGCATTTCAAGTACCTTAACCATTGCCGGTGATATTGATAAGTACTATTCTTTTGAAAGAAAACTGGTTTACATCTTACGTGTCTGTCTTATGTTATACTATTCTTCTACTCATAGAATGATAGTAATAATGATAATAATAATAATAATGAATGTTCAGGAGCGCTAAAAACAGAAAGTACCAAAGCGCTTACAAAATTACGGACTTAAAGAAAGAGTAATGTAACTGCAAGGAATCGAGCTGGAAGTTGACCTAAGAAAGTTTAATTATCTGGAAATAACGACCTGTGACCAATAGCCTATCCCTATCATACCCACTATGAGAACGGAAGATGCCGATAAAACGTACGTTACTTAAATCACGAGAATAGAGTAGCTATACACTAGAACCTGTTCTCAGTGTTTATACCTTTTTTTTTTTTTTTTTTTGCTCGCCCGCTAGCTCATAAAATCTAGAAATAGAAGGGTTTTGGACTGCAAGCGAGGTGCCAAACAGAGTCATATTCGGCAGATAGTGAGCGAATATTATCATGGAGATCTCTTAGAGGCTTATAGTGTATTTTGATGACGAAAAAACGCTCCTACCATGAACTGGAGGTTATATATTTAAAAATATTAAAATTAAACATTCTATTCTTTTAGTATATGGCTTAAGTGTTAAGGAGAAGCTTTTAAACTCTAAATAGCTTTTATACGAAGATTTCAATAGACTTCCTGTCTCTCGCTATTGTGTCTGACAGTGAATACTGAAAAGAACTCGCCACCCTACTCGCTTTCGGATACAAAGGATCCCCATTGTATTTCAGGACGTAATTTCAGTACCCGCCCCTATGTATAGGTTAATGTAATAATTATTCTTAAAAGCTTCCAAGTACCAATGATAACATGCAACATATAGTTTAGACGTAGTAAACCCTGTGTGGAGAAATGAATGTGATACAAATTTAGCTGATCAAAGACTACAGAGTATAGAAGTAGTGAATTATAGATTCCCAAGTTGTTTATTTCTAAAACATGATTAGGCATAGCACTAAATGGAGGCTGATGTGATGTTTAGTTATGAAAATTAGAAATCCCTAAACGAGCGGGGGGAGGGGGCAGATCTTACTTTAGAAAAAAAAAATGATAAAGTTCAGTTCTGGTCTTGCGATTACGTTGTCAAAGAAACTGCATGTAGTGGGGAAAGGTTTCATACGTAGCATGAGAACTGGTGCACACTCTTTGAAATAACCAAAATAAGAAGAAAGTTATACTTGGCCTTGCTGAAAGTAACATGCACTACACAAAAAAATGAGTTTATAGGACTGCAAACAGAAGGGGGTGGGGTGAATGTTTAGTGTAATCATTTTGAATTTCTATTTTTATCATTCATATTATCATTATCATTGTATCATTATTATCATCATCATTATCATTGATATTGTTATCATTATTATTATAATCATCATTACTATTATTATTATTATTTTTATTATTATTATTATTATTATTATTATCATTATTATTATATATTGTTATTATTATTATTATTATTATCATCATCATTATTGTTATTATTATTATTATTATTAATATTATTATTATTAATATTATTATTATCATCGTCATTACTATTATCATTATTATAATTATTATTATCATTATTATTATCATTAGCATTTTGTCATATTTCGAATTTAGGGACATTTGAAGAACAATCCCTTTTCATGTTTTTATGAAGACATTTATCTTTGATATATTTCTAAACTGGGTGGTTCATAATCTAGCAAAAGGCCCCAAAACATTTCGTTAAACTAGTAAAGATCAACATCTGCGATAATGTTTGAAAATAATTTCTTGTTTGTATGGGGGGGGGGAGGGGGTATTAGTGTTAAAATGCAGCTTAACAGCTGCTGTCGGCAAATTTAAGTCTTACACACCGACGCGTCGGTGTGTAAGACCTAAATTTGTTTGCATTGAATGTTCACATTTAAAATGTGAACATTCAATTCTAATTTGCTATTCATCAAAATAGTTAGTACTTTGAAATAAGAAGCCATCCATGCCATGGAACGCTGGCTAGGATTGCGGCCTAGATTAAAATTCTATTCTTTTAGTATGGCTTAAGTGTTAAGGAGAAGCTTTTAAACTCTAAATAGCTTTTATACGAAGATTTCAATAGACTTCCTGTCTCTCGCTATTGTGTCTGACAGTGAATACTGAAAAGAACTCGCCACCCTACTAGCTTTCGGATACAAAGGATCCCCATTGTATTTCAGGACGTAATTTCAGTACCCGCCCCTATGTATAGGTTAATGTAATAATTATTGTTAAAAGCTTCCAAGTATCAATGATAACATGCAACATATAGTTTAGACGTAGCAATTCCTGTGTGGAGAAATGAATATGATAAAAATTTAGCTGGATTAAAAAAAAAAAAAAACTACAGAGTAAAGAGTAAAGAATGGATTCATAAGTTTATCAAAGACTACGGAGTATAGAAGTAGTGAATTATAGATTCCCAAGTTATAGATTACTGTTATCATTATCATTATCATCATCATTTATTTTTCATATTCCGAATTCAGGGACATTTGAAGAACAATCCCCTTTTCATGTTTTAGGAAGACATTTACCTTAGATATTCTTCTAAACTGACGAGGGGCGAATGAGAATGCTCAAATATTATTTTTCACCATGACCAGAAATCAACTTTCTCTTAAATAGAGAGTGATAGATCACGAGTACAATACGACCAAAGTTCTCACTCTATCCTTTTGATTTTCATCATCGTAAAATATGATCGTAAACATCTATTTCAAAAACGCATGTACACAGCTAGTTCAAATATATCGTAAAAAGATTCGGCAGGGGTGGGGGTATGGGTAACTAACAGTACAAAACCGTCCAGCATAATAAATAACTTTTCCGGACAACACTGAACAGTAACGATTATGGATATGGGACACACATTAGACATAAAGCCTCTAACATGGGCCGCGGGCCGCGAAACCTGGAGGGATGGGGGGGGGGGCTGCAGCTCCCCCCCCCCCACACACACACTCTCTTTTTGAGTAGACGCATAAAAAAAATGACCTCTAATTTTCAAGGAAGAAATAATTTCTAGCATTTGATAGAATTGACGAAATTAATATAAAAGACTGTTATTGTAGTAAGAATTCCTGTAAAATGCAGATAAAATGCTAAAGATATAATTTGAATGTCCCAATAATTCCGATTTATGTATCAAGATCTCTCACCCATGTCTATTTATAACATGTTTCCGGTTGGTATAAACTGGCAATACATCCTCGCCTCTTTAATGCAGTTAATGCATACTCTATAGGCCTAATGAAGCATGGATATTATAAACAAAGTGTAGAAGTAACTGACTTTTTTTTCCATTCTCACTTTTCAGAAATAAGAATGACCCCCCTTTCCGTCTGATAAGTGCATCTTTACCAGTGGCCATATCCTCTATTCAAATCTGAGAGGTGCCCGTTCTAATTCGACAAGTGCCCCTTCCGCCTTCTGTTTAATGACATCTCTGATGAGTGCCCCTTTACACCTCTGATAGGTTTTCTTAAATCATTTTGAAATGAGCTCTTTTTCTTCCTAAGAAGTACAATTCCTTCTGATAAGAGCCCCTCCTCCTTTACAAACAAACAAAAAAAAAACCTCCTTCCCATTCTCATAAGTGGCAATATTCATGTGCGACAAATACCACGTTTCATTCTCTGATAATTGCTTTTTTTAATATGACATACTCCTGCTCATTCTCTTTTTTGATAAGTGCCATTGTCGTCCTTTCTCCATAATTTTTGCCCCTAATTCATAGCGATTTAGAGCAACTCTGCTTGAATTTCGTCAAGGCTTGCTCGCTACGCTCGCTCGCATGGTATTTGTTGGTTTGGTTGGTTTTATTTCTGCTTTCAAATAAATACAAATTCAAACTCAAATTTAAAAACTTCAAACAATAACAAATACAGTGAGTGATTTTTTTTTTACAAAAGTAATTACATGACTAAAAGAATCATGTAACAATAATATTATAGAATAAAAGGTCTTTTCAGTCTCTCATGCCGAAACTATGTTTAAACACCTCTCAGAACTTTTTTTTCTCTTTATAATTTGCTGTTGATCATGTGGAACTAATTCCCGTGAATGAACACTGATCTCATAGAGTTCTTTGAAATTGTACTTAGAAGCTAAGATGAATTTAACGAATCGACATGACCGAGAGCACACATAAATAATTGCAAGGCAGAATCGCAAATAAGACACATTATCAATCGCATTTATATATAAACAGGGGCGTCGCTAGCGAGGGGGGGGGGGGTGGGGGTGTGACACCCCAGTGAAATTTTTCGTCGGCAAATACGCCACCTTGTCCGCAAAAGAAGGAAGGAAAGGAAAAAGAAAGAAGGAAGGGAAGGGAAAAAAGAAAAGGAAGAGAAAGGAGGAAAAAAGAAGAGAAAAAGAAGAGAAATGAAAGAAAGGGAAAGAAAAAGAAGCAAGAAGGAAGAAAAAAAAACATAGAAGCGCTCGCTCACTTCTCTCGCTCACATTTTTAATATCTTAACCATTGCCGATTATATTGGAAATTACTCTTCTTTTGGAAGAAATTGTTTTCCATCATATGTGCCTATAATGTTATACTATTCTTTTTCTAATAGATTGTTAGTACTATAACTGCAAGGAATCGGGCGGGAAGTTGACTTTAAAAAGATTTTTTTTTGGAGATAACAACCTGTGACCAATAGCATATTCCTATCATACCCACTATGAGAACGGAAGATGCCGATAAAACGTGCGTTACTAAAATCATGAGAATAGAGTAACTATACACTAGAACCTGTTCTCAGTGTATATACAAAATTCTTTTTTTTCTCTCTCTCTCTCGCCCGGTCGCTACGCTCGCTCAACAGATCTGGAAACAGAAGGGTTTCGGACGGTAAGCGAGGTGCCCAAACAGAGTCATATTCGGCAGATGGTGATCAAATTATCATGGAGATCTCTTAAAGGCTTATAGTGTATTTTGATGACGAAATAACGCTTCTACCATAAAAACGAATGTGTATTTTTCCTCGCTCCCTGCTTTCGCTCGTATAATATTTAGATACAGGATGGTTTAGGATAGCAAACAAATTCGGCGAGTGAGATGACCGAATATAATTATACATATGTTTCTAAATATCTTATCGGCCTATAACAGTATTCTAATAACGAAATAATACTTCTATCGTTAAAAGAGCGCGTTTGTGCAGGCTTGCTTTGCTCGCTCGTAATATTTAGAAGCAGAGTTGTTTGGGACAGCAAACAATTGGACTAGGGAAGAAACCAAATATATCGTTTAGATATCTTATCCTATGTATTTTGATGACAAAATAACACTTTTTAATATAACGAGAAGCGGTTATTTTTGCCCAGCTCGGTTCGCTCGCTAGCAAAATTTAAAAACAGGGTGGTTCATAATCCGTAATCTAGCAAGAGGCTCCTACGTTAAACTAATAAATATCAACATCTGCGATATTGTTTGAAAATAATTCTTTCTTGTGTGTATGGGGGGTGGTATTAGTCTTAAAATGCAGCATAACAGCTGCTGTCGGCAGATATAGGTCTAACACACCGACGCCCTGTATATAAATGTGAACATTCAATTCTAATTTGATATTAATCAAAATATTTAGTTCTTTGCAATGATAAGCTTTCCATGGAACGCTGGCAAGGATTCCGCCCTGGATTAAAATTCTATTCTTTTTTGTATGGCTAAGTGTCAAGGAGGAGCTTTTATATAAATAAATAGCTTTTATACGAAGATTTCAATAGACTTCCTGTCTCTCGCTTTTGTGTCTGACAGTGAATACTGGGTCTGAAAAGAACTCGCCACCCTACTCACTTTCGGATACAAAGGATCCCCATTGTATTTCAGGACGTAATCTTTAACCCGCCCCTGTGCATAGGTTAATGTAATAATGATTCTTAAAAGCTTCCAGGTATCAATTTTACAGGCAACATATAGTTTAGACGTAGTAAACCCTGTGTGGAGAAATGAATATGATACAAGTTTAGCTGGATTAAAAAAAAAAAAAAACTACAGAGTAAAGAGTAAAAATGGATTCATAAGTTTTTCATTTTTTAAACATGATTAGGCATAGCACTAAATGGATGCCGATGCCATGTTAGTCATGAGTATTAGAAATTCCTAAACGAGCGCGATAGAAGGGGGAGGGGGCAGAGCTTAATTTAGAAAAAAAAAGTAATAAAGTTCACTTCTGGTCATGCAATTACGTTTTCAAAGAAACTGCATGTAGTAGCGAAAGGTTTAATATACTTAGCATAACATGAGAACTGGTGCACACTCTTTGAAATAGCCAAAATAAGAAAAAAGTTATACTTGGCCTTGTTGAAAGTCACATGCACTACACACAAAAATGGGTTTATGGGACTACAAACAGAAGGGACATGAGTGTTTGCTGCAAGCATTTCAGATTATCATTGTTATCATTGGTATCGTCATTATTATCTTTATTATTATTGTTGTTTTTAGTAGTCAGTAGTAGCAATAGTAGTAATAGCAGTAGTATATAGTAGTATGATTATCATTATCATTATCGCCCTTAACATTATTATTATTATTATTATTATTATTATTATTATTATTATTATTATTATTATTATTATTATTATTATTATTATTATCATCATTATTTATTATTATTATTATTATTATTATCATCATCATCACCATTATCATCATCATCATCATCATCATATCATATCATTACTTTCATTATCATCATTATCATTTGTATTAGTATAAGTGTTGTTATTATTTCTATTATCATCATCAGCATCATCATCATTTTGTCACATTTCGAATTCAGGAGCATTTGAAGAACAATCCTTTTCAGGAAGATATTTATCGTTGATATTCTTCTAAACTGACAAGGAAAGAATGAGAGCGCTCAAATATCATTTTACACCATGACTGAAAATCAATTGCCTCTTTAATAGACAGTGATAGATCACGAGTACAAAATGCGAGCAAAGTTCTCTATCCTTTCGATTTTCCTTATCTTAAACATTACGTACACAACTGCTTCAAATGTGTACATCAGATTCGAGGGGAATAGAAGGGGGATGTATTGCAGTTTTCAGCACAAAACAGATCAACATGAGGCATGAATTCTTCCGCCAACATTAACGATTATGGATTATGAACGTGGGACGCACATTAAAAATACAGGCAACACTTGGTGAGACCGACATAGTAAAGGTATACATGTACATAAGTAACAATGGAATTAAAGATTTTAAAAAGGAGAATCAAACAAATATAGGCAAATTTATTAAGGGATGATTATAATAATAAGAGGGAACAAAGTGACGAAATGGGAAAGTAAGACGGAGAAGATGATAGAACGTGTTATCAGTAAAAGATAAGATGATGAGAAGGTGTTCCAATTTCGCACATTATGAATTTGGAGAAAAAAAAAATGGTTCCACTTAAGAGCAACGGGCAATGATTTTTTTTCCATATTTCCTCTTTAATTAGGAAGACAAGGTGCAGAGGCACAAATAAAAGCAAAGTTCTATTGTGATGTCAATATCGGTTGATGCATGTTCCTTTATACAGACTTAGATGGTTCCAGTGCGATTGTATATCCTCTACGTAGCGTAGAGGATAATAGAATTGTAGAGGCAAATAAAAGCAAAGTTCTTTTGTGATGTCAATAGGGAATGATATAGGTTGTCAGTTGGCGCATTCATGTCTGCAGGCAAATTCATGCTTTTGCTATTCTACTGCGATTTGTTTACTTATATTATGTAACTTTATGTACCAGGAGTGTCGATCCTGTGGGGGGGGGGGGGCAGGGGGCAGTTGCCCCCCCCCCCCCCAAGAAAATATGGGGGGCAAACATATCGCTTTGCCTCCCCCCTCCCAATAATTCCGGAGATGTAAAAAAAAAAAAAAAAGGTTAAGGCCCGGCCACACCGCCAGAACTTTGCTGGAGCGTTCCTGGAGCGGTGAAAAAAATTCATCACCGCAGGTAACCGTTCACCATCGTTTAACAGAAGTTGGCCCCCGTTAAGGCAACGCCGTATACGCTCGGCCACCGCTGATGGTCCCTCCTACCGCTCCGAAAGTTTTGAGCTGCACAAAATATTGCGAGCGGTGAGGAGCGGGCAATTTTCCGCTCCGGCAAAGTTTACCACCGCTCCAACAACGCCCAGTCAAAGTTTGGCACCGCTAGACGCAAGTTCGTGGACGCTTGGGTCCGCTAGGCCAACGCAGAAATCTTGAACGCTGGACCACCGCTGCTTCGCCAGCTTTGCCCGGGCGGTGATTAAACGTTGCACAAACTTTGGTGGAGCGGTTGTAAGCGTTTTACGAGCGGACACGGGATTGCTGGAACGGTGTCGGGCGTTGAAGCAGCGATCCATTGCGGTGATGAACTTTGGTTTGGCGTTGGTATGGAGGTGTCGGAGCTAAACCAACGCTCGCTACCGCTCGCTACCGTTAAACCAACGCTAAAGCAACGCCGGCTTCAGCGGTGCACCGCTAAGGCAACGCCCGTGTTTTCGATTTTTTCCCATTTTGTGCGCGGTGACGAGCGTTGTCGAAATTCGGCCCCCCTCTCCCTACCGTTCAAGGAACGCTCCAACAAAGTTCGGGCGGTGTGACCGGGCCTTAAATGATGCAAAAATCGGGAAATGAAACCTTCCCTTCCAAACAAGGAAATACAAAGGGTATACCCTTTGTAATATATTACACGATTATTCTTCAATTTCGCCGCGCGCTCTGCGCGCAAATTCTCTTACTAGTATTTTCCCTGCTTCATGAAAAACTGTGGAGACTGATGCGTTTTTTAAGTACCCAAATGTAATAAAAAGCGCCCTTTTTTCCTTTCTAATAAGTACCCTTTCCCCTTTTGATAAGTGCCCTTTTATCTCCTCCTGATCAGTGCCCCCTTTTCATATCTGATATTTGCCTCCCCAATTCTTTAATATGTCAAAGTTTTCTCTTCTCATAAGTGCCCCCTTTCACCTCTTATAAGTGCCTTTTTCCCTCTTCTGATAAATGCATCCTTTTACATAATTATATTTCCCACTGTTTCTTCCTAAGAGAACCACATCTAGCTTCAAAGAATCGGCGTGGCTTCATGTACCCATAATACTACAACTACATTGTAAGGCAGTGGGGCCGGGGCAAGAGGGGCAGAATGCCTATCACCCCCCCCCCCCCTCCCCCACGCAAAGGACTGCACATTCCGCTTGCTCGCTCCTATACTGAAATTAAGCAGATCGCATAAAGTGTGTTGATTTGTTATTGATGTAATCCTAAATCATTCGACATTCCCCCAAATTAATTTTCCGTTACCATTTTAATAGACCAGTTCGGAGTTAGCTTGGGTACAAATGACCCCCCAAAATCCACATATCTTTTGCACATAGAGACATCCTACTTTGTGCCTTTTAGAATAGTCACTGCCCAAAAGGGTGAAGGTGATTCATGAATACCTTTTGTCAGCCCACTGTAGAAGAATACTTCCAGCTGTGTATCAAAGAATGTCCCTCTGATAAATACATAAATAATGATTACATGACTATCATGAGCATGTATCCAGCACCCGTCTCAGTGGGTTTTACAATTTGGGTACAAATGACCTTTATCTGCTCATGCTCAGATTGTATCTACGAACTGGCTTATTACATCGCTGTAATTAAAGCACAAGCAAAGGACTTCAGCACTAGAAAAAAGAAAGTCTGAAAATTTTTGCTCACTCGTTTCGCTCGCTCGCACATGAATTATTAGATGATCACACGCAACTGCTAATTGGAGAAGCGGAAGAAGTGTTCATTGAGAACCACAATGAAAATGAAGAAGATGATGCTAAATTGGGTCTATAACGCAGGGTAATACCAATGTCACAAAATGGTCCTTTTTTCGCTTTATATTCACCCCTTGTATTTGCCCCCTTTCCCCCCGAAATGCCCTTTATTTCTGCCCCCCCCCCCATTTTTAAAGACTCTCCGCCCCCCCCCCCGGTGTGGAGAAGCTGGTAGTTAAGAGGCGTTCAAAAATTATGTGCGAAATGAACATCGTTACGTTAGGCTGTCTTGCTCCCCCCCCCCCCATCCTAAAAATGGATCGACGCCCCTGTTATGTACTCTATGTTTACAAAAAAGAACAGAATATTATTTCATATCAATGAAGCTCAATAAACAAGAACACAACATATTTTAACATGTTAAAACAAGGATGGTTTCAGTGCGAATGCCTATCCTCTGCGTATCATTATATGCAAACAACATGAACAATTCAAATTTAGTCCAACTTATTTGCACTGCACGTGGAACTAATTCCCGTGAATGATCACTGATCTTTAATAGAGTTCTTTGAAATTCAACCATCTCCCATACCACCTTTCAATATCTTACTCTCTTTATCTCCCCCCCCCCCCCCTCTCTCTCTCTCTCTCTCTTTCTCTTTCCCCCATCTCTTTCATTTCAGAAGGCTTTGAAAACGCGTTTCCACAGGGTTTAGATAAAACATTTCTAATTGGAGCGACGGGCCCGATATTCAAGCTGTTAGTAAAAGACGCTATTTTGCTTTCTCGTCTGTTAGTCACTAGTGCCCCCTTTTAATTCCCCTGCCTCCCCCCCCCCCCTCTCTCTTTACTTTCTCTTTTGGTCTTCTTCAGAATTAAAATCTTTGATTTTAATTAATCTCCACTACTCAGTGTACTTTGCTTCCTCCAGTATTAGTGGACAGAGCTCTCCCCCTCCCTCTCTCTCACTTTTTTTTTCTCTCTCTCTCTCTTTCTCTTTCGGTGGAACTTTTTGTTAAAAACAAACATCTTCCCAGTGGTTTACTGTTTGCATTTCCTTAAATGTTCTCCTCTCAGTCTTTATGTTACTCATGTATATTTAAAAGTAGTGACCATTTAAATGATAAGAAAACAATTCACACAAATCAAGAGCAGTAACGATTGACGTATAATTTTCATGTTATAGTTATTGCATATCGATGCATTTTCGTTAACATGAGAATATTACTTAGAAGCTAGATGAATTTAACAAAACGACATGACCGACGGCACACATAAATAATTGCAAGGCAAAATCGCAAACAAGACACATTATCAATCGCATTTATATATAAACAGGGGTGTCGCCAGCGGGGGTGTGGGGGTGTGACACCCCCATTAAAAATTTCCGTCGGCAAATGCACCACCTCTGTCCACAAAAGAAGGAAGGGAAGGAAAAAGAAAGAGGGAAGAGAAGGGAAAGGAGAAAGAGAAAGAGAAAGGAGGAAAAAGAAAGGAAAAAAGAAGAGAGAGGGAAAAGGGAAAGAAAAGGAAAGAAATTGAAGAAAAAAACTGGAAGCGCTCGCTTGCATCTCTCGCTCGCATTTTAAGTTTCTTAACCACTGCTGGTTATATTGATAATTACTATTCTATTTAAAGAAAACTGGTTATCTTATGTTTCTGTCTAACTTTAAACTATTCCTCTACTCTTTGAACGTTAGTAATATAACTGTCAGGAAACGAGCGGGAAGGTGACCTAAAAATGATTAATTTTCTGGAGATAAACATCTGTGACCAATAGCCGATTCCTATCATACCGACTATGAGAACGGAAGATGCCGATAAAACGTACGTTACTTAAATCATGAGAATAGAGTAACTTTACACTAGAACCTGTTCTCAGTGTATATACAAAATTCTTTTTTTTTTTCTTCGCCTGCATGCTCGATACTCTCGCTCGAAAGATCTAGAAACAGAAGGGTTTCGGACGGTAAGCGAGGTGCCAAAACTGAGTCATATTCGGCAGATAGTGGTGTATTTTGATGACGAAATAACACTTCTACAATGAAAAGGAGTGTATATCTTTCCTCGCTCGCTGCTTCCGCTCGTATAATATTTAGATACAGGATGGTTTCGGAAAGCAAACAAATTCGGCGAGTGAGATGACCGAATATTCATGTATGCATATTTTTCTCAATATCTTATAGGCCTATAGTTTATTCTGATGACAATAATACTACTATAAATGAGCGCGTTTTTCCTCGATCGCTTCGCTTGCTCGCAAAATTTAAAAACAGGGTGGTTCATAATCTAGCAAGAGGCCCCTAAACATTCCATTAAACTAATAAATATCAACATCTGCGATATTGCTTGAAAATAATTTCTTGTGCGCAAGAATATTTTTAAAAAATAGAAAATAATTTCTTGGGAGGAGTTTTTATTGGAATTAAAATGCAGCATAACAGCTGCCGGCAAATTTAGGTCTTTCACCCCGACGCCCCTGCATATAAATGTGTCGAACATTCAGTTCCAAACTGATATTCATCAAAATTTTTAGTACTTTGCAATGATAAGCTTTCCATGGATTCCGCCCTAGATTAAAATTCCATTCTTTGAGTATGGCTTAAGTGTTAAGGAGGAACTTTTAAACTCTAAATAGCCTTTATACGAAGATTTCAATAGACTTCCTCTCTCTCTCGCTATTGTGTGAAAAGAACTTGCCACCCTACTCGCTTTCGGATACAAAGGATCCCCATTGTATTTCAGGACGTAATCTTTAGTACCCGCCCCTGTGTATAGGTTAATGTAATAATGATTCTTAGGTCATACTTAGTATGACCTAAGCATTATGTAAGCTAACCCACATCTAAGTATAGACTATTAGCATACTTGAAAATAACTAATCGTTGCACTTTTCATTACTGTAGCCTCATTTTTGCCTTATCATAATGTTAATTGAATTTACCAAATCAACACAAAAATACCGGTCATATCACCCCTATAGCCATTCGATCACTGACACCCCCACCCTATGCCTGAGTGACCTAGGCCAAATCTCTTTGGTCGAAAATCCAAGAGACATAATTCGAGGATTGGTAAGACGGCATCTTTGAAAAGGTGGGAAAAGTGCCAAGTGTCCGCTTGGCGGGATGGTATTTTTAATGATTTTGCGATGAGCAATATGATTTCCTTTTCTTATTTTACGTAACTACAGTTTTTAAAAATACAATGTATTTTTACAAAGAAAAAACAATTGTTAGAATTTTAAAAATAATATTTGTTTTCTTATTTTAAGTAACTACAATTTTTTAAAAATACAATGTATTTTTACAAAGAACAAAAACAATTGTTGGAATTTTAAAAATAATATTTGTGGCAAAAATAGTCAGTTTTGACTAATTGCCAATTTAAAAAACAAATAAGAACAACATCAAACAACTTAAAAAGCTTCCAAGTATCAATGATTACATGCAGCAGACGCGAAGCAGTTTGGATTGGGGGGGGGGGGGTGGGGGGCAAACATTCAAGGGACTCACCCAGGCACCTGGGTTATCAGATTTTCGGGGTCTTCTTTTCCTTAAAAATTCTCTGACAAACACATTTAAAAAAAAAAAAAAGTTTCACTTTTTTTTCGGGTCAACCCCCCCCCCCCGCCTCCTGCGCCTATGACATGCAGCATATAGTTTAGACGTAGTAAACCCTGTGTGGAGAAACGAATGTGATAAAAATTTAACTGCTCAAAAACTACAGAGTATAGAAGAAGAGAATTAGATTCACAAGTTTTTCATTTCTAAAACATGATTATGCTACGTTTACATTATGTTCCCGGCGTCCACGGCAGCCCAGTTTGCTAGAAACGTAGTGTGCTATGGGATTTTTGCCATTTTCCCTTCCTAATTCAAGTTTAGTTATGCTACGTTTATACTTTGTTCCCGGCGGCCACGGCAGCCCCGTTTCACAGGGGCGTCGATCCTGGGGGGGGGGGGGAACAGTTGCCCCCAAGAAAATATTGGTGGGGCAAATATATCGTTTTGACCGCCCCCCCCCCCCCAATAATTCCTGAGATGTAAAAAAATAAATAAATAAATAATTAGGATAAATGATGCAAAAATCGGGAAATGAAACCTTCCAAACAATGAAATACAATGGGTATTACACGATCAGACTTCAATTTCGCCGCGCGCTCCGCGCGCAAATTCTCTTACTAGTATTTTCCGTGCTTCATGTATAACTGTGGAGACAGAGGCGGCGCTCCCGAGGGGGGAAGGGAGCACAGTGCCCCCACTTTATCAAATACCCAAATGTACTAAAAGCGACCTTTTTCTTTCTAACAAGCACCCTTCCCCTTCTGATAAGTGCCCTTTTCTCTCCTTCTGATCAGTGCCCCCTTTCCATATCTGATATTTGCCTCCTTAATTCTCTAATATGTGCAAGTTTTCTCTTCTCATAAGTGCCCCCTTTCACCTCTTATAAGTGCCCGTTTTCACCTCTGATAAGTGCCCTTTCCTCTTCTGATAAATGCCCCCTTTTACATAATTATATTTCCCACTGTTTCTTACAAGGAGAGCCACATCTAGCTTCAAAGAATCGGCGCGGCTTCAGTAACAGCTACCCATATTACTACAACTACATTGTAAGACAGTGGGGCCGGATGCAAGAGGGGCACAATGCCTATCAACAACCCCCCCCCCCTCCTCCCCCAAGCAAATTAAGGAATGCACATTCCGCTTGCTCGCTCTTATACTGAAATCAAGCAGATCGCATAAAGTATGTTGATTTGATATCGATGTAATCCTAAATCATTCGACATTCCCTCAAATTAATTTGCCGTTGCCATTTTCAATTCACTACATCGCTGTAAATAATGCACAAGCAAAGGACTTCAGCAGTAAAAAAAAATGTCTGAATTTCTTCGCTCGCTCGCATATGAATCATTAGACGATCACACACGACTGCATATTGGAGAAGCGGAAAAAGTGTCCATTTAGAACCACAATGAAAATGAAGAAGATGATGCTAAATAACGTTAATTAGAATGCAGGGTAATACCAATGTCACAAAATGGTCCTTTTTTTTTTTTTTTTTGCTTTATGTTCACCCCTTGTAGTTGCCCCTTTCCCCCAAATGCCCTTTTTGCTGGTGCCCCCCATTTTTTAAAGACGCTCCGCAGCCCCCTCCCCCTCTCCCCACAGCGTGGAGAAGCTGGTAGTTAAGAGGCGTTAAAAAATCATGTGCGAAATGAACATCGTTACGTTAGGCTATCTTGCCCCCCCCCCCCCCCCCCCCCCCCATCCGAAAAACGGATCGACGCCCCTGCCGTTTCAGGCCACCGTGGACAAAACGGGATAAGCGTGAGACAACGCGATGGAACGGGACAGGCAAACTTGACGTTCCGTGATTGTCGTGGATGCCAGGACCTAACACAACTTGAATTAGGAGGGTGGGGGGGGGGGGGGGGGGAATGGCCAAAATATCACGGCACACTACGTTTCGGGCAAACGAGGCTGCCCTGGCCGCCGGGGAACATAATGTAATGCTACGTTTACATTATGTTCCCGGCGGCCACGGCAGCCCCTTTTGCCCAAAAACGTAGTGTGCCGTAATATTTTAGCCATTTCCCCCCTCCTAATTCAAGTTGTGTTAGGTCCTGGCATCCACGGCAATCACGGCCTGTCAAGTTTGCCTGTCCCGTCCCATCGCGTTGTCTCACGTTCATCCCGTTTTGTCCACGGTGGCCTGAAACTCATCAAACCTTCCCCACTACATGCCGTGGCCGCGGGAACATAGTGTAAACGCAGCATACACGTAGCATCAGGTCCTGATATCCACGGCAATCAGGCCGTCACGTTTGCCCGTCCCGTCCCGTCCCATCGCGTTTTCTCACGTCCATCCCGTTTTGTCCACGGTGGCCTGAAACGGGGCTGCAGTGGCCGCCGGGAACATAGTGTAAACGCAGCATTAGCCATAGCACTAAATGGATGCTGATGTCATGTTAGTCATGAGAAATAGAAATTCCTAAACAAGCGCGGGAGAGGGGGGGGGGGGGGGCAAAGGTTACTTTAGATTAAAAGTAATAAAGTTCACTTCTGGTCATGCAATTACCTTGTCAAAGAAACTGCATGTAGTGGGGAAAGGTTTGATGAGTAATGGTGCACACTCTTTGAAATTTCCAAAATAAGAAGAAAGTTATACTTGGCCTTTTTGTGTCATTTATGTATGATTAATGTTCTGTTGAATTGTAAACTTTGAAGGTAAAAAATAAATCCTCTAACGTGGCAAAGAAAAAAAAAATGTCCACCATGTCTCCCCCACCCCCTCCCCCTATCTCCATCTCTTTCTCTCTCTCTTTCTCCCCCCCCCCTCTTTCTTTCTCTTCTCTCTCTCTTCCCTCTCTCTCTCTCTCTCTCTCTTCACAATCCAGTCACACAGCCCCAAAGAAAGTAAGTCATTCGGGCTGAGATCTGGTGAGCTGGGAGGCCATTTGACGGGGTGGTTTGTTATGATGACTCTGCTGTCGAAGAGTTCTCACATGAAAGAAGTCATGTTTAAATTTCTATTCACTCTCATTGAGAGATTTGGTGAAAGAAACATAACAAAGAACATAAAAAGAAATGCAAATTGAACCATCGCGTTCCAAGGCAAGATTGCTGCATCCTTACAATTCTTGACCATTTATTCTGCGCAACTCGGTTTTGACATTGAATTTTAAACTCTTCTTGCTCGTCGCTGCGTGACCCTTTCGCATTGTATGAGGTATCAAAAGAAAGAAGAAAAAACTGAACTTTATTATGGTGCATATGATATTTCATGAACTGTTTCATACCACCGGAAAAATAACTGACCGTCTCGGTTTCCTTTTTCCTGGGACGCACTGTCTAAATCTATATTCTATAATTTTTGCTTTACAAATAACCGGACGACAAGCATATTCAGACAGATGTCACAAAAAAGTAACGTACTTTATTTTAAAATAAAAAAGGAAAACATACAAGGAGACACAAATGAACTTTCAAAACAAACTATAAAATGTTCATATAGGCTACAAGGTTGAATGCAGAAAGGATGAAGTGAACTTTTAAATAACAGAGTGATGCAGTCCAGAGTATAAGATATATATATATATCTTCTTTTGGGGGGGGGGGGGGGGAGAAAACGGGATGGAAGATTTAAAAAGAAATATATGTTTTTTTTCAAGTATCTCAGTCATACAATTTTCTATTCGTTGTTTACACAGTGCTGACACAAGATTGTGGTATTCAATAAAAAGCATCTTTGAAAGTCTGAAAAAAATCAATTAATCATATCAAAAGTTTATAGTTTGGCTACAAAGCATTAATACATGTACATACGTAAGATTCATCATGAATATCAATGTAAGAATGCTGTGCAAAGACTGGAGCACTAATTATGATATATTATTACGAAAATTAAGTATGAATTCTTTAGAGAATAGACGAAAATACCTCCGCCTTGTGTTTTATTTTATGCTTGTTAATGGTTCAATAGATAGGTGCACACCTGCAAACAGAATTGGAAGAAACGATCATAATCTAAAAGGATTTGGTAACTTTGTGGAGGCTTCATTTAATAAATTGTTGAATTTTGATATCTGACTACATCGACTGAGCAGATGTCAGCGGAGCAGTTGTCGCGGAGGAATTATCGCTCGATCGCATCAAATGTCGACGGAGCAATTGTCGCAGAAGCAATTGTCACATATATTCATTTTTTATCAACAGAGCAATTGTCGCGGAGCAACTGTCGCTCGATCGGAGCAAATGTCGGCGGAGCAATTGTCGCATATATTCATTTTTATCGATGGAGCAGTTGTCGCGGAGTAATTGTCGCTTGATCGGAGCAAATGTCGACGGAGCAAATGTCGCAGGGGCAATTGTCGCCGGAGCAAATGTCGGTTCCCCGCCCGCTATTGTCGACCACTGTCAATTCCGGATTATCGCTTCTGTCGACGATCGTCAACAGAAATCACGTACAAAAAATATAGCCTTTGAAATAATCCAGCATCTATGGATTTTCATAATGCACAGTGCAAAGGGTTAATTAGACGAAAGCAAGGGCTATCAGCTTTTAAAAGGGGCACTCATGTATGAGGTCAAAATGGCCACTATCAGAACGTGAAAAGGGAACTTATTAGAAAGAAAAAAAAGAGCAGTATACGAAGGAAAAGAGGCACTTATCAGCTATGAAAAGGGGCACTTCTCATAGATAAAAAAAGGACACTTTAAGGGTACTTGAAAAATTAGGGACACTGTGCCCCCCGGTGTGCCGCCTCTGCTAGGTAACTACATTATATATTTATATGTTTATTAGTATATATATATATATAATATAGTTATATATATATATATATATATATATAATCTAAAAGGGGGACCCAGGGAAATCATGTCCTTTCAGCAACATTTCTCTGTACAAAATAAAATGCAGAGCACTTTGTGATTCAGATTTAAAATGCCTATGTCGGGTCATTTGAACTCCCTTCAGCAAGTGCTTCTAAATTAGAAGTCAATTTCACATATACATGTACTTGGGTTGCCATAATGATGTATTATGTATTTGTTACCAGTGTTGTAGTCAAGGCCCAAACCTCAAGGCCAAGGCATTGACTAGCAAGGCCAAGGTCAAGGCCAAGGCTTTGGCCCTCAAGGCCTATAGGCTAAGGCCAAGGCTTGAAACCTCAAGGCCAATGCCAAGGCCAAGGCATTGGTAAAGAAAGGAGGGGGGGGGGCATGGAACATAAAAAAGAGGTTCACATACAAAAAAGAAGGCAGGCAGAGACGTCGCTGAACATCTTGAATGGGGGATGTGATACCCAAATTTGCTGACATATTTTAGGGTGTGACACCCTAATTTGCAGACAAAAATGCTGCAACCTAATCTGCTCCCCCCCCCCCCATATATAATAATAAAAGAATATCGCAGATGCAGAAATCTTGATTATACGGGGCTAATTTTGACAAGGGACGGCTGACCCTTTTGCCCAAAAATCAGTTCTTCAGTTTGTAAATTTTTGGAGATCGCATAGCGAGCGATCAAATAAAAAAAAAATTGTTGTTAAATGTACAAAAGTTACATACGGAAGTTACATAATTATCCTGGAACCTCGCTATTCGAATATAAAGTGGTGGTTGGCCGAATATCAGAACTTTGAAAATCCTAAGGGGTGGGGGGGGGGGGGGGGGAGAGAGTTGCAACCTATTCTGAAGGGGGACTCCTTTTGTCCGAACAATAACTTTCCAGTGTTTTTGTGAGCAAGCGAAGAAAGAAAGCGAGCAAAAAAAAGTGGCCAGTTTTTCCTTCTTTTTCGTTCCTTCCCTTTTCCTTTCACTCTCTTTCTTTGGTTTTTCTTTTCCTTTACTTTGCCTTTTCATTTTCCCCTTT
>CM046833.1:6769765-6824037 GCA_025618425.1 Heliocidaris tuberculata
TTTCTGCAGCGAAAAAATGGTGAAAGCATGTTGGTTATTACCAAAGACCAAATTAAAAATTAAACGTTTCAGTGCCGTAAATATATTAAATTGTGCAAGTTTACTATTGTGTGTGTTAATTAGCTTCACCAAACACACATGCTTCGATTAATTAAATTTTGACTACTATACGTTTCAAAAAGTCTCACATTAATATCAAGTTCTAAAAGTAAAATTTATTCTACATAGCTTTATTGAGAATAATAGTGCTCAATTCCAAAATAGGAATCGTGTGCTTTTTTTTAAGTCTTATATTTCAAATTTCAGTTTTAATTTTAAAAATAAACAGAAATAGTGAGTATGAAAAGTTCAGACAGAGGTTTACTCTCTCCATTGTAAATATGTAACGCGATGAATATATATATATATATATATATACATATATATATATATTGGTATTATTGCGAAATATTGTCTCTATATATTGCCAACCCGTTAATCAATATGCGTAGGAGGGCTATGCAGTTGAAGAGACGCGGGAATTCCACCGGTTGTATTTTTCATCGGCTGCTGACGTGGACAGGATTCTGGGGGTTCATGTGTGGGTGCGCGTGTGCGTGTGTGTGTGCAGTTTGCCTCATTTACACACAGTCACCAGATGTTTCATCCCCATTTTTCACTACAGTCATTTCAGAACTGAATTATGATATCATTCTATGCACTTAATGTATGCAAAGTATATATCGGAACGATGACTGTTGAAAAGCGGACAGGCATACAAAACTATAATCAATCACAACGAGAGACGAATGCATTTTGGTTGTGGGGTTTCCAGACCAGATTTGGCGACGAGTTCAAGAGTCAAAATTTTGTTTGACTAGAAAAAAAAGGGGGGAAAGAAAGGGATATTTGGACTTTCGTATTGGTAGACTCTGGAGTGGGGGAGGGGAACTTGTCATTAGATTTTTAAGACAGTTCCCCCCCCCCCAACAATAACCAAAAAAAAACAACCTCACCCCCACCCCCAAGAAAAAAGATGATGGATTCCCTTATTTTCGCCTTGTTTTTATTATTTGAAGTGAAGCGTTTTCCACCCCTCCTTGTTCACGACATGTGATTGCCAGACTGTTTGTAGTCCAAAGTCCATATGAGTTATAGAATTAACATGTGACATGCCCTGGAGGAATTTATTGTCAAGAGTACAATAGCCATGAGAAATAGCGTGACTGAAATTTTGAATAATGATAATAACACGGAGAAGTAGGGATCGTTTCAACAATACAAGCACACACCTGAACTAATTAAAAAGTACTTGCATCCGCCTGTGGTATATTATTTGCATAGAATTAAATTTCAAATGTTGCTACCAACACATTAACCCATAGTATATCCTGACAAAATTATGGTGATATGGTGGTTTGTTATACAAACCAAGAAGAGATAAATTACAAGGAAATAAGTTTAGAATACAGTGCCTTCTTCCTCTTTTGTGTGTGTGAGAGAAAGGATGTGATATATTTTATGTGTATTTGATAACAATCTGTTATTGCCACACTTGATAATCAAAATTGTTCAATATGGCAAATACGCCAGGATCAAAGACCTTTAACCTAAAGTCCATTGTGTCAAGGACTCCATTTCCTTGTAGTATGAGAACCGTTGAATATAAACCTTGTGACTCTGATGTAAAGTGCAGTATCGTATCCCGTAACTCATGGTGATAGATAATTTCACAATGATCTTCACAAACAACTGTTACTAAACTGTTTCTAATATAGAAAATAAATTTAGGTAATCGAAACTTGGTTGTACATGTCTTCGCAACCACTATGTTAAAAGTGGAAGCATGATTTTAGATTTAGTTGTTCCCCTAAAAGTAAGTAGGCCTTATGGTGATGGTAGTATTAATCGTAATCTTGAGCTACAGATCGTTGATTTTTTTTACTTTTCCCAGCATTACAGACAAAATGCAACACGCAATATCTTTGTCACGATAATTGCAGCTTAGATTTGTTCCGCCACTCGGAATTTCTTCTTCAATTTTTTTTTCTCCTTCTTCTTCTATCTCTTCTTTCTTCTTCGAGTGTTTGGTTTTATAGTGAGAGGGCAATGTGAGTATGCCATTACTACTTGTCGTTGTCAAGACTTACTGTTAAGAAAAGAAAAAAAAAATGCTCAGAAAGGATAATCATCTTCCCCTCCTATATAAATAACATTTGAATATTGGTCACATACAATACATTTTCATCGCAAGTAGCTCTTAATAGCAAAGCATAGTCATTTATTTGACTTCCATTTCAATCAAGAAAATCAGTTACGAATCTTAAACCAAGGTATTTCTCCAAGAGAGAGAGCTAGACAGGAAATTAACAGACGAATTATATCCTGTTCTTAAAAAGAATGCCATCATAGCGTCCAAATTTAAAACGTTTTGAATCAATTTGATCAAAGCATGATTTTCAAAGAAATAGAATATCTCCCTCTACGTTGAATAAGACTTGGTAAAGAACATAATACATGTACGTTAATCTATCACAGGCACATCATGACAGGACATTATGCTCCGGCGACAATTGTTCCTGGCCAGTGGCGTATCTGGACCTTGGCGTCAAGACGGGGGAAAAAGTTATCAATGGCGACAATTTCTTCCTTTTTTTTTTTCGCAAGCCCTCCAAATGTCGCTCAGCATGCTCAGTGGGGGGTATCATATTTATGGGGTCCAGTGTTCCTCAATAATTCTTTGAAAAGGCCACAAAAAAGGTAACAGTCCCGCTAATTGCTTTTCGCCAGCCCTCCAAAAGTAGCTCGGGGGGAGGGGGTCGATTTTTTTTTTTTTTTTAGGAACCCGATAACTTTTTGTACGAGGGGGGGGGGGTCAAAAGTTGTCAGGGGGCACTCTGCCAAAACTGCCCCCCCCCCTTGGGTACACTAGTGTTCCTGGCGTTATTTAGTCAAGGGATGACAGTTGGATTGTAGGTTAGGTCTAGGGTTAGGGTTAGCTATAGTATTTGATCCACGAATGAAGTTTGGAAATCGCTTAGTTTATGAAATTACAGCAATAACCCCATCGATATCTCCCATCTCTGCCCTAGATATCGATGCATAATGATCACACATAGACTCTTAACCCATACTCTGCCACGACCTTGTGTACTGATCTGCATAGCAGTGCCACGTACATGTGCACTTAAAAGACGTTACCATGGCAAATTTAAATAGTTGATAGTAATATTTGCTTCATCATATTAAAGCTATATCATACTTCAAATTCATTTTTATCATGGCCATTCCAGTCTGAGTTTTCTTGTAATTCATGACTGAAATTTTAATATATCAATTAAGATTGATAATTGATATTTTATAATTCAATTCAATTCCATTTCGGTTTTATTATAAAAAGTACATGACAAAGGTCCAAGACAAAAATTTTCATATTTACAGTAAAATACAACAAATATGAAAGAAGCTTATGAATATGCCAAATATCAATAACAAATAAAAATGTACGTAACACTGATCATAATACAAATTATGAAGATGTATAAATCAACCAAATTTTACAAAAGTATTGGTTTCCTTAAAAAGTAGGTAATTGTAATAACAAAGGGAATTGTGGTGATTTAGAAAACCAGTATTGAAACAAATTGATAAAACAATTTTAAGACTGTATATAAATTGGTAATTGCAAAGTATTATTGCACGAAACAGGTCAGTTTTATTTTAGAAACTGCTGTAATTGGCAGAAGTAGATTTATGCACTGTCCCCTTTTGAAAGATATTGAATTCAAACATTTAATTGATTAAAATTTAATATACATACAACTATGAATTTGTATATTACAACGCAAAAATCGAAATATAGAACCTTTCAGTTATTGAAATTATATATACATAATACAGGTTGATGATATTAAAAAGTGATTACGAATTTAATGATTTTGGAAAATACACTAATAAATACATGTACATTATTTATTTTTATTTATTTTTTAAATTTAGATCCATTAGACAGATGATGACAAATAGAGTCGCTTTGGAATGAAGAAAAATAATACAAATACACACACACACACACACACACACACACACACACACGCACACACACGCCTATATATATATATATATATATATATATATATATATATATATATATATATATATATATATATTGAGCTTTAAAAATCTATGAAAAACAAGGACAAACGGTCCAAAGACCGACATTTGTCCTGTGTACATATTAAAATTGTATACATGTACAAATGAAGATCACAATAATATAATATAAATAAAAGTAATCAATTACACTAAATAAAATAGCTATAGCATGTGACAATACATTAAGTTACTCCCAAGTGGTTGAGTTGTTTGGGGAAAAGAGAGAAGGAGAGAACGAGAGAAAGAAAGGGAGGAGAAGAGAATATAAGTTAGGGAGAAAGGGAGTAACTATCAAGCACATTCAGAAAAAAAGAATAAATACAAATACAACTATTAAGCACTCACTAGTTTGCGTTGGATCATATACTTTGGCAAAGGGGCATTATCTTCTTTTATCAAGGCAGGAAAGTATTTCTCTCACAATTTTCATAGACAGTTAAATACTAAGTCTTGCAGTGAAGGCCATTATAGTTGGTACTATAGAATAATTCAGTGCATATCGTAATACACACTCCAGCAATTGCAACTCTGTCTGCCATATGGATGAGTTGCTGAGCCGTACGAAGGTATTGAACGGAATTATGTTACATTGATTTATTGTTTTAAGCAGACAAACTCTTAGACAGAGAGAACTGCTAAAAGGGCTCTTGTCGGTACACAGGGGCATTACTTTACAAAAATACTGTTGAGAATAATGTTGACTATACTTATTACGGAAAGCTTCTCCTTGTCAGTCTATAAGTCTCTTTCAGTTAATGGATTCGCCATGTTGTGTTATTAGGTGAAAATACATTCACAGTTACTTATTAGGCACAACGAGCTCTAAAACCGTGACAATGCCAGCAAAATAAATTGCAAACAATATTTCAAAAGACCAGTGAATATCTTTGATTTCGCTTGCAAGTAGAACCTGTTTTGCAAGTCACGTACTATTCAAGTCACATGTACCGGTCATGATATCAATAAAGTAGTGGCAATATATATCATGTTCGAAGGGTGGGGGGGGGGGGGGTAATCAGGGGGCCCTATCATCTTTTTTAAAAGACCAGGCCCTTTTTTACAACAATGCCTACTGACTTATTTTGAATTTACACATCATTTGAAGCGTGATAGATATCCGTTTAAACTCGCTAATGTATATGATTGGGTGGAAGTTACTACCGGCGAAATACGCGCAACTATGTGCTATAGTCATGACAGTGATTTAGACCGCGGCTATTTGGCTTGAACTGCTAACAAAGTTGCTTTGCATTTTCCATCTTGACAATTTCTCAACTCAGCGCAGTGCACTTTGGGAATGTCCGTAATATAACCAACTAAAGAACCCAAACATGAACTTGTAATTTACATTATGAGAATGATAATTCGTGGATTAGTATTTGTTATAAACCGAACATGAATATAACTGTTTAAGATGTAAACTAAAAAGGGCATGATTAGATCTCATAATTATTTCCGTTGCAATACGCACCTTTAGGACGCAGAGATAGCTAACACCATTGATAATGCCGCCAAACCGACCTCAAACCGACTCCAATTATTGCAGAATGTATTTTAATTTTCATTCAAGAGCACAAGAATGTCGTAAGGGGAGAAACGGGTTCACATTAACACTACATAGGACTCCTGCTAATTAGGCAAGGATCACTTTCGAAGGATGAATGGTACGAAGATCACCAACTTCGAAAGCCACCTCTACGAGCCAGTCTGGAGGAATAGGGCCTCGATCGTTAAGATTCAGGCAAGGTAACATTCCAAGAGTGGGGGTCAGAGTGTTCGTGATGTCGTATGTCAAAGAATAACTGCAGTGATACAGAACAAAGTTCAGAAGCAGTCAGCAGTAATGATGAAGAAAATATACCACTGGCAAAGTGTAAGATTCAGAAAAAAATAAAGAGATAAACTTGTTAAAAATCATGCACATGTATATATTGAATCTTGTTCAAGACCTTGCATTCCAATTATAGTGATGATAATGCAATCCGTATCAGGACAACTCCCCCGGGGACGACTCCCACCTGACAACCCCCCCCCCCCCCCGGAGAACTACTCCCCCGGAGGACACCTCCCCCGGAGGACAACTCCCCCGGAGGTCTACTCCCCCGGAGGACAACTCCCCGGAGGACAACTTCCCCCGAGGACAAGTCCCCCGGAGGACTACTCCCCCGGAGGACAACTCCTCCGGACGACAACTCCCCCGGAGGACAACCCTCCCCCCCCCCCCCCCGACAAGTTCCCCAGAGGACGTCTCCCCCGGAGGACAAATACCCCGGAGGACGCGTCGCAACATGATAACGGTTCCCTGGAGGACGACTCTCACCGAGATAATTCTTACACCGGTATAAAATATAATAACATGGATAATCGTTTTTGAAAGTCTTTTGTGAAAATATTTGTTTTGGGATACAGTGATAAAATGCCATGACAAATAACTATTAAGGCTCGCGTCACTTGTCAGGTCAGCGGTTGGGGAACGAGCATAGGTACCTCCTTGTTCTACACGAATTGAGTGATTCATATCGCTAATGCAGCTATTAAAACTTCATCCTATTAAAACTTCATCCTATCGTCTATCCTTAGCCTATCCTTTGCCTATCATCAAAGCATGTTAATGTTCATTTTCATTAATGATCGTATAACATAGCAAATTGATACATTTAGTGTCATTTTGCATCCTATACAAAAAAGAGAATACATTTGTCAACTGAAAAACTTAACATTGACTTTACCTTTTGTTGTGCTTTCGTCATAAATAAGACCCTTTATAATGAGGTTTTGATGTCATTTCAGTGCAAAGTTTAACTTTCACACATGCTCGGTGTGGTAATGTCGAAATACGTATACAAATTTTATTCAATATTAGGTTTCCTCAAGATTTAATGTTCATTTATGGTTGGTGAGTTTAACACAGTGGCGGATAGAGGATTTCGGGGGGGGGGGGTAATTAACCTTAAATCTCATAGCACGGCCGCCGAGGGAGCGCAGCAACCGAGGAGTAAGAGGATGTGGTTGCCCCCCCCCCCCTTACAAAAAAGTAGGAACTCTTTGCAGAAAAATGTGTCTTAAAGTTGCATATTTAGAAGAAAAAAAAAGAAACAGTAACTTAATCACGGCTGCCATTGGAGCGAAGCAACCGGGGGGGGGGGGGGGGGGGAGTGTCCCCTCCCACGATTAGATTTTTATTTTTTTTAATGTTTCAAAGTTTCAAATTTAGAACACTTTCATTAAAAAAAAAACAATTGTGACACCCCCTTCCCTACAGGCTACGCCTATATACTTCTCTACTTTTATACTTTCCTACATTAGTTCCTCACTTTGCTTTCTCCACGTCGTTCCTTTTCCCCCCCTTTTTTTCTCCCTTCTTTCCTCTCCCCCTTTTATCTTCATTGTCTTTCTTTTTCTTATTTTTTAATAGGTCTCTTGTTTAACATTTGTCTTTCTCTTTTTGTAATTCAAGATCATGAAATGTGTTATGGGAAGTACTTTTTGTATTTCGGTTCATAATTTATGATATCTTGGATTATTGGAACAGTTACTTTCCCTTGTGTCATTTTTGTTATTTTGCAATTTTTGTTAGCAAAACAGTCTACATTTTCATTGATAGATATGTAAGTTCCAAGATAAAACAAATATGTCTGTACATAAAATATCATTCCACGGCCCAAGGCGAGCAACATTGCTCTTTTCAATATTCACTTTTAGACCAGAGATTTTCCTGAAAGAGGACAGTATGTCTAACGTATTCCTTATAGGTTTACTTCGTTTGCTGTAAGGCAAAATGATTGTATCGTCAGCATACTGACTCACTCAAAGTTCAGTTCCCTCTAATAAAATTCCTGAAATAATGGTACTATGAGAAACAAACTTAACGTAATGTTAACTTGAAATGTATTAGGCAACTGCTATGCCAAGACACCTACAAAAATAAGAGTTTCGGTAACTAAACCCCTCAAAAAAAGTTCTGCAATTCAACTTTGAGCCTTGATATCTTTTTGGCGGCTTTTTAATCATTCTTGATTTTTAGATCATTGGAAAGTTCATTTATCCCCCTTCACATCCATGCCCCATTTGTAATGGTTATGTCATCCTTGAATGCACAGCACCCCTGAATAGAGGGCAAAGTCAAAAGTGAAAAGTTGCAAATTGAATGGCTATCTTGGCTATTGTCTATTGCTTTTGTTGCAATGTCGGGTGTGTGTGAATGATGTTGAATGGGTCATGAATGATTCAACAAGTTTATTTCCTGTTTGGTAGATGAAATGTGCCTTGCACAAGCTTTATGCTTGGCAGTGCTTACTTTTAAAGAGTAGCTGTTCGCGTATGTTAACATGCCACGTCTATCAAATGTTGAGAAGGCTCGAGCAATCGGCCAAATCGAAGCCGGTATTCCCCAAAGAGAAGTTGCTGCTCAATTTGGAGTGAGTCCCAGTACCATCTCCAGATTATTGGCAAAGTTCCGGGAAACTGGGGATGTCAAGGACAGACCAAGGAGTGGTCGTCCAAAGAAGACAACCCAACAAGAAGACCGCTTCCTGACCCTTTCTGCCCTGCGGAATCGAAGGTTATCTTCCAGGAACCTGCAAGGACGATTTGCTCGAAGATTTGCCAAGCGACTCTCCGACCAGACCATCAGGAACAGACTTCACGCAGCCAATTTAAGAGCTCACAAGGCAGCAAGAAGACCTGCACTTTCGGCCTTGCATCGTCATTCCCGTCAACGCTGGTGTTTGCAACATCTTCGATGGAACCGGGAAATGTGGCAGAATGTCCTTTTTACAGATGAATCCAGATTCTGCTTGAGGAAACTGGACGGAAGGGTGAAAGTGTGGCGTCGCCGTGGGGAACGCTTCGCTGACTGCTGCATCGACCGGGTAACAGCGTTTGGAGGAGGCAGTGTTATGGTGTGGGGTGGCATATCTGCTGAGGGAAAGACACAGCTTATCATCGCTGATGGAAACCTGACAGCAGAGAGATACCGAGACAACATTCTTCGGCCAGAGGTCATCCCATACATGCGCAATCTTGGACCAAACGCCATCTTCCAAGATGACAACGCCCGCCCACACAGAGCAAGGATCATCACCGAATACCTGCAGGAGGAGGCAGTGACGAGGATGGATTGGCCTGCGAACAGCCCTGACTTGAACCCAATCGAGCACCTGTGGGACCAGCTTGGCCGTGCTGTACGCGCCAGAGTGACAGATCACACCACACTGGCTGAGTTGCGACAGATCCTTATCGAAGAGTGGAACCTCATCCCACAGCAACGCATCACCAGGCTGGTGACAAGCATGAGGAGGAGATGCCAGGCTGTCGTAGCTGTATTCGGATCTTCTACTCGCTACTGAACTTCTGATCCTTTGCTATTCCACATTTGATGTGCATGTTACTCAATAAAAAGTGCCAAACATTTTATCATTTGCAAATTTGTGTATTTGTGTTTGTTTTTGTTTCGTTAGAGAGGGGAGAGAGAGTTAAAGAACATGAGTTCACATCAAGAAAGGGGAATGTGTTTGTTGAAGTGAAAAGCAATCCAAGAGAAGAGGAGAGTTTGTGTTGCTTATGTTTCTGTGATAGGGTTACATGGCTGAAAATGAGATAATTTGCTGAGGGGAGACTTTTTTCCCCACCGCAGTTGTGTACTGCTAAGGTGGAAACTTGCAATATTCTGCATGAAACCAAAACACAATATTAATGTTTTCACAGTCAGTTGCTGATTAAAACACATTCCATCTTAAAACAAAAGAATAATTCCACTTCAAAATCACTGAAAACAATATTTGTCCACCAAACAAGGGATTACAGCAGAAACATGCACACCTAATACAAAATTAAACAAACCAAAAGGAACAAAAACAAAGAAACAAAACCTTTCATTCCAGTTAAGAACTCAGTGTGAACAATAACAATGCATTCTGCAACTTTTCACTTTTGACTTTGCCCTATATTTAGGTGCACTGCACATTCCGTGATTACATAATCAATACAAATGTGGTATCATTGTGAAGGTGAATAAACAAGCTTTACAATGATATCAAACTTGATGATGATCATACAGTTACTAGAGAGATATAAATGCTTAAACTTGAATTGCAGAACTTTTTTGAGGGGTTTACATTCCACTACAGACACATGTCATTAACTCTTGTTCTATATTCTATGGTATTGTGGTACACAAGTCATGTATGAAGCGAGAGGGTGAAAATATTATTTATAATTATATCAAAACTTGAACTTTGACCTAATGATCATAACCCTGCACCGATATAATCCCTTGTTTGGTCATAGACCATGTAGATATAGGCATGATGGGTGAAATAACCAGTTTAAACTTAACATGCGTGTAGTAACCATTTCCCACAAAATTTATGTAATAAAGATGCCTCCCACAAATATAGTATTGCTTAGTCAAAACTACTACATTTTGTGGGACAAGATAGCTACATATGTGGGAAAGTAACATATTTTGTGCGAGGGTGTTACTACATTATGTGGGTGTTATCTATTCCCGTTATCACATTAAAAACTGTATCCCCACGTATGCAGAAAATCAGTGGCGTAATGAGTCAAATATTTTCTCTTTTTTTGTGGGGGGGGGGGGCTGCGCCATGCAGAATTTTTTAAACAAGAAAAAGTAAAACCCCTTTGTTCGTGGAAATTTTGGGGGCAGCAGCCCCCCCCAAAAAAAAACACCAGTACGCCAGTCCAGAAAATTAATTATAAATGTATGGGTGAAAAGGGGCCCCAAGTCCAACCCCTGGCGAATTCAAGTTAAAGAACGGAAGTTATTCCTTATCAGTGTAAAAGGCTTTGCCTGAAATCTTCTTGAATATGCAGGAATGAGTGGAAAAGGGGTCCAAGTCATGGGGGTGGGGGTGCCTCAGCTAACCTCCAACTCGGGGTTGTTGGAACTGCTTGGTAGGGCAAAATAGTAGGGTCTAAGGAGCTACGAAACTACTCAGTGACAAGGGCGGCAGAACGAGTGGGTGGGCCAGTAATCATGGTAATGAGGCAAAGAAATAATTGCCGTCCCGACATTGGCGCCGAAGTGTAGGGTAGGAGTGGAGGGATTCTTGTAGGTCTTGCCCCGTCTAAAGTAGGGGTGTTCACAAAGTGCTCAGTGTACACCTCAGTGGCGTAGATACAGGTATGTTCGGAGGCTTGGGGATGATTGCAATGGAGAATGAAGTGAGGGAGCGAAGCGACCGAGAGTGGATGGGAAGGGACGGGGTGTCCCCTTCGTTCTATAGGATGATTACAAAAGCACTATTTTTGCGTTCTGAAATAAATTTTCCCATCTTAATAAATTAATACTTCGGCAAAGCTCAATAATTATTTAAGAAAAATGAATGAATGAATGAATGAATAAATAAATAGATGGATAAATAAATAAATAAATGAATAAATGAATAAATGAATAGAAAAGACAAGTTCATACCATTTTCAAGTTAATTTGTTGCTTTTGAGGGTTAGGCGTTAATTTATTTAAATCAATTTTCCTCCGGGGGAGTCCTCCTCCTGGGTAGTTGTTTTCGGGGAGTTGTCCTCCAGGGGAGTAGTCCTCGGGGAGTTGTTCTCCAGGGGAGTTGTTCTCCGGAGGAGTTGTCGTCGGGGCAGTTGTCCTTTGGGGGAGTTGTCCTCGGGGGGAGCTGTCCTCCGGGGAAGCTGTCCTCCGGGGGAGTTGTCCTCCGGGGGAGTAGTCATATAACCATATATATATATATATATATATATATATATATATATATATATATATATAAAATATATATATATTGCCATATCCCTCATAACAACATAATTGATTAAAAAGTCATGAATCCTCAATCAATAATGATGAAAATTCTCATAGCAAGATGCTGTACACTAAAGAACAAATGACAAGGCAGGACTCAGAGGACAATAAACTGACAAGATAATGGCCTACAAGACAAAACAGGACAAGACATGATAGGGTAAAACCAGGATAGGACAAGACAGGACAAAACACGAAAAGTAAAAAAGAAATAAAAAGGGGAAAAAGGGGGGGGGGGGAAGAAGAGGGAAAAGACAAAAAAAGGTCAAGGAAAACAAGAAACTGACAAAATAATACAAGACAGAACAGGACAAAGCCAGGGCAGGACAACACAGGACAAAACAAGACAAAGAAAGAAAGAAAGAAAGGGGGGAAAGGGAAAGAAGAAAAAAGAAAGGCCAGCCAAAAAAAAAAAAAAATTAAGACAGAACAAAGACAAAACTGCACTAGAAAAAAAAAGAAGAGGGAGTGACTTTAACTCATTGATGAACTGTACTTTTGATGTAAAAGTTTTTAAAATCCTCTACTGAAACTAAAATGTGTGGCCTTTTTTCTGATTGGATCTGGAAGAGAGTTCCGGAGTTTTGACGCAGTAAATATAAACGTTTTATTTGAAATCAATGTTCTCGTTCTTGGCAGATGAAAAATCCGGGAATACCTAGTAGGGTAATGATGAATATTGAGATTCTTTGAAAATATTGAATAAAATACATTGGGCAGTTCGTTTCTATTTAAATTATACATAAATATGCCAAGAATATAACTATATAAATCGCTTATCTTTAGTATGTTATGTTTATGAAAGAGTGCAGCGGTGTGCGCTCGGTAATCCGAATGACATATAACACGCAGCGCTTTCTTTCTGTAAAAGTAAAACTCAATCTAATCGATAGTCGAAACAACTGCCCCATGCTACTATACCATAGTTTAAAATAATGTGGAAGGATCTGTGTGGAATACAGATTTAAAAGTATACGAGTTGGGATACTCAGTGGATTTACACATTGCCGAATTAGGTTAAGAACGTTGAATGGTGGGAAATCGCTGATCATGTCAACGCTGTTGCGAATATGGAAGGAGAACGTCGAATGGTGGGAAATGGAAATGCAACCAGTGGATGATCATGTCAACATGGAGAATGTCGAATGGTGGAAAACCAACCAGTGAATGATGTGGACAACATTCCTCTTGGTAACTGGTCAAACACTTTTGTATATTACAGTTACAAAAAACTCCCCCCCCCCCCCTCCTTCATAAAAAGAAAAGAATAAATAAATGAATAAATAAGAAATGAAAGAAAGAAACAAGGAAAAATTAAACATAGGGGCTCAATCAATACGAAACCGGGGAAATCACCAAAATGCAAAGCTTAAAAGGAAATCCAAATTGCTCTGAAGCAAAGAAGTAAAATCAGAGAATTAGATTGGTGAAAGAAAGGGGGAGAAGGGCAGCAGACATACATACTTCCCATTGATTTTTAGATTTAGTGATTTTGATATCGATGTGAATTCAATTTCATATTGTGATGTAAATACATCGGTATTTGCAAACGAGCGAAGGGAGCGAGAAAATTAATTATCCCACATTTCCTTTTGAATTATAGTTTTTTGACAGGTGCGTTTCTAGAATCTCTGCATTGATTTATATGTTTGATGATATTTAATAAACCATTATAAGAACTGCATTCGAGTTTGTCTGTTTTGGTTTAGAGGATATGTGAACTCCATATTCCCTTCTTTTTTAGAATTTTGCTTCGCAAACTATGCTTTTCACCATTTTGAATTTTTAAAGAAAATTTCTATAATTCACTAGGCTTAAACAGGAATCTCATTTTTTTCTCTCTCTCTTTCTTGTTTATGACTGAAAATTTGTCGGGGTCATACTAACCCCTTTATCCCCTCTAAATACGCTAGTAAGAACACGCAAAGAAATTCATTGTGTTAACAAATCTTGATTAAGTTCACTTTAGTCTAGTTAATTATGAGAAAGTTTGGGTTCGGGATGGGGAACAATGATAAAGTGGTTGCTTTGTGAATAGGCCTACAATCAGGCAAAATATCTAGCACTATGAGCTCCACCCAATCTTTAAAAAATACAACTTGCATTAACTTAAGCTACCTTAAATCGAGTATATTATCAGCAAAATAAGACTGAAATTAACGAGCATAATGTCATACATGTAAAGCTGAAAATTTCTTATTTCATGATTTTTCTTACATGCTATTATTGAGGTGACATGGTAAATGCAATACTCTACAGGTATTTGGAATCAGAAATATTTGTCAGAAGTCGGCAGCCGGTCGTAAGGCCAATGAGACCATGGCTTTAGGCTTTAGACTTATTAAAGCCACGGTCTCACTGGCCTTTAACCGGCTGCCAAATTCTGACAACGAAAAAAAAAAAAAAAAAGCTGCGACCATCGAAACCAATCAGGGACATAAAGAAAAACATTGGTACGCGATCAGTTGCCGATCGGTTGTGGGATAGTCGCCGTTCGGTTGTAGGCCAATCGCCGATCATCAAAGACTGATTGGTTACCACTTGTAGGAACGGTCATCAACATGTCAATAAACAGCCGGTCGTAGACTGATGCCGATGTTCTTACGGCAGTCGGCAATATACGGGAAGGCTATAAATCACTTGTGCAAAAATGTCCAAATTATATATTTATGCCAGGTTATAATGAATAGGTCACCAATTATTGCAATACATGAATATTAAACATGAATAATAAACAATTGTATGGATGCAAAGCAAGGATGAACACGAGGTTTTCTGGATAAATTACTGAAATGTAACAAGCTCATGAAGAGGAAACAGCTCACTATTACTCTCCCATTTCTACCATCGGCTTGCAAGTGTGTGTCCATATCTTTTTAAAGTAAAACTATAGTTTTATAAGCAAACCTTTTTTTTTTTTTTAATAGGCAAAACAACCAAAATTACCCTTTAGTTGATTCCATGAAAGTCTCTGGGATGGTTTGATTAATGTTGGTTGTCTGTGCTGGGTAATGGTTTGGGAATTAATCGGCGACTGGTCGTTTATTATTAGCTGACCTTATTTTCAACCCAAATCCGCTCGGCGATCGTCGACGAGCACTAAAGATCAGACCTTGATCTAGCCCACCTTTAGAAAACCAAGAAAAATTTCCTAACGACCGGTTTGGTCGGGAAAAGGTTTTCGATGCAGCAGCGTAAACCTCCAGCCGACCAAAAAGATCCGACAACCAGTTGCCAACCGCTGACAACCAAATAAGGATTGACGAAAGTTTACCGACCAGTGGTTGTCGGAAGTCGGCATTTGGTCGCGAACTGTTTACAGATTGTTGTCTACTTTAATTCCTACTAGGTCCCTATATGATTCTTGATAAGGATAACTGCACGGAAGTATTTTGCTCATGGCCGAACCAGTCTACCCGAAAACATCGAAAACCTTCAGCCAACAAAAGCTCGAACAAACGGTCGCCGACCAATGACAACCTGTAGGAGCCTGCCAACACCTTTTTTTTTTTTTTTCTCGCAAATTGACAACCATCTGGTTGCCACTGGTCGCCGACCGACCGCCGATCTAGTGTGACTGAGGCTGAACGGTATGCTCTCAGAATCATAGGAGTAGACAAACTAATCGCCTGCAAGACACTTGGTACTTAAAACATGGTAATTAAACCTTTGATATTCTTTATGTTGGCATCTATAAACAGAGGACAATCATCAGGCATTGCGACATTGCACTTGTTTTACCAAGGCGGTGGTGAAGACCGAGAACTTTGGGAGGAAAACTCTAGTAGCTCATCTACACAAATGTAAGGTTTTACCAACTGCTACGTGTAAAAAGTACTGCGCATACATGCATCTGTTCCAAGTATCTGTTTAAAAAAAAAAATCGTTTCATTGTTATTGGTAACACTTTCTCGATGAAAATCCACAAAATTAGAGATTTTCAGATCCTACTTCCTGAACTGGTACATTCATGAAAAATAGTTTGCAGCTCGCATTGTCCCGGTCCTCCGAGGCAGTGCGACGTGCTGGAAATATTCACATTTTGTACATATGTTGTGGGTGAGCATTTCATTGTAAATACTTGTGAAATAAAACACGTCGTTTCTCACAGTTCAGTTAATACCTGCTTTAAGCCCTCCCATGCCGTCAGCGGGAAATCCCTCCAAAAATAAGGGCTAATGTTCTACTGCATGTTTGGATGAAAAACGGCTGTATATTTATCCTGAATTAGAAACATGAGGGGGCGCAAGGGCTCAGTGATAGAGGACTGGTGTCATAACCGGGAGGTCCAGGGTTTGAAACCAATTCAATGCGCTTGGATCCTTTGGTAAGGCATTAATCCTCTTTACCAAGTTCGTCGCATATGACTTAAAGCCATGCGTCCCCTGGTTGCTTACTTACAAATATACAGGGACTTTCCAAGCAGTCAGGGAAAATTATCGAAGAGGTACACACTTTGCAGAAGTCATTCCCATAGAAAATATTTGATGTCAAATTACAGAAAATTGTATGCAATGTATGGTGATACTTGAAACGAGTCATTCTAAGAGTCATGTACTGAATAGGCCAGGACTATAAGATGTATGATGCACGCATGCATTTAATAACATTGGATAATATCTATGATATAGGATCGTTCAATCGATATCATTATGTTCTTTTTTTTTTTTTGGGGGGGGGGTTGTTGTTGTTTTGTTTTGTTTGTTTGTTTGTTTGTTGTTTTGTTTTTTCATTTCATGGTAGGGCGATCCGGGGAAGTTCATAATTTAATACAAAGTCAAAACATAGATGTAATTAGGCCAGGCAAATCTTTACAACCAAAGTATGTCATGGTACATTATAGTGATTATTCCTCGATGAGTGAGCCAAATATTATGGGGAAAATAATTGCAAAGATATTCTTGTGATCGATTTTGGTCCTTGATGAGAAGTGTAAATGGCTGTGCTCTACACATTAATCCCAAGTTATTCGCGGTCACTACTCTCCCAGTAGACGGCTCCATGTATTTCGGAAGGGATATTTTAAATCTTACTGTGCCAAAAGGATTTAGCTCTTCTCAAAATTTTACCAAAATGTGATCAATGCTTACTTTTCAAATGTCTGCACTTCATTAACCGTCTATTATTTCACAAAGTATTGTGTACAAAACTTGTAGGAATTTTATTACCATTTCTCATGATACCAACGTTGCCAGAGTTGGTAGAATTCTGCTTTCTGGCAGAATTTTGAACGCTTTAGCATCTAGCATTATGCTAGGCATAATTTGATAAAATTTAGCAGAATTTTAGCATAATTCTGGTGTTTTGATTTTTTTTTTAGGGGGGGGGGGGTAGTAAAAATTTTCCCCAAAAATGCTGATAACCTTTTTTTGTTTTGTTTTTTTTTTGTTTTTGTTTTTGTTTTGTTTTTGTTTTTGGTTTTTGTTTTTGTTTTTTGTCAGAGAACTTTTGAGTAAAATTATGATTTAGCAGTAAAATTTTTGATTTAGCAAAATTTTCGCTGCTCCCTAGCAGAATAGTATTTTTTTCGCTGGCCACACTGCATGATACCAAACATTAATTAATATGGCAGCATATAGTTATAATCATATATTTAGAATGCTTGATTTATTTCAAGATTTTGATAGACATTGACCACTATATACCTTTCCTGTGGTCGAGGAATTGGTGAATGAAAATGACAAGTCTATCTCTCACATATATGTGACATCGTCACTGAAACAGTTAAGAAAACATTATACTTCGTAAACATTACGTCCATTATACCCTAAATAAACATTATTGTCATGCAAAGCGAGACATTGAAGTAAAATTCTATATGCAATAATGACATGCGGGGTATATACATACTTATTAAAATTAAAGTGACCAATCCGACATCGTTTTTGTTACATGACTCACACACTTTAGAGTGGTAAATTTTGCAATTCTCCTCATACATGATACACACAATGACAGAGGTTTCTTTCTCTTTTTCTGTATCATAATATCATTCCATGCAGTCACGTAATGTATGCAAATGGTATGCATCGGAATGAATAAAGGATATGACGATTGGAAAGCAAGGAAAGACCAATCCATTGTGGTTGCAGGGAGCCAGAATGTGTCTAACATGGATAAGAGAGAGAGGAGGAGACATTTACTTAGAAATGGGGGGGGGGGGGGGCGTCTTTAGATTTTCAAACTGGCAGACTACGGGGAGGGGGGGGGGGGTTCAATGGCTGGTCAGAATTTCAAAACTGCCTAAAGGGGTTTTATTCATTTTTTTCTCCCAGCAAGAAACAAGAAGACCTTCGTGATCCCCTCGACACCCCTAATTTAAGCCATTTAAAGCCATGTTTTGCATTATCGTAGTATTATTTGGACAACAATACTGAAATTTTGTTTAAGGACACTTTCTGTTCGCTGAGGATTTGTCATTGCCAGAAGTGTTCAGTCCAAAGTCCACACGAATAATAATGCACAATTCATGGGAAATGCCCTGGAACAGTATATAGCCTACATTGCAATGCCCATGCGAAATAGCGTGACTACAAACATTATTTGAATAACTGCAGTTCGAAAGTACTACAATGAAGAGGTATCAGTCTAGCAATGCAAGCCCATCCATGAAGTAAAAAGCAATTATATCTGCCTATTTCATAAAGTGTGTATAAAATTAAATATCAAATTTGCTAACAACACAATAACCCAAATTATATCGAGACAGCATTATGGTGATATAGTGGTTTGCTATAACAAACAGTGAAGGGATAAATTAGAAGCAAAAAAAAAAAAACAGTGCTTTCTCTCGGTTTTGAGTTGAGAATGAATGTGCAGTATTTTATGTTTATTTGATAACCATCTGTTATTGCCATACAAACATATCAAAATGGTTCAATGTGGCAAATACTTCAGGATCAATAACTGTGATTTTAAGTTAAGAAGGGGGGCTTACAAATATGATGCCTCACTGAATCAATAATTGTATTGCAGTTTCCTTCTTTCAGTTTGAGAATACAAAAGTACAACGTAGGAATGACAGCCTTACAGAAAAAATATATATAATTGGCTTATCATACATTCAAAAACATTGGATAATATGTATGGAATAGGACCATTCAATCGATATCATGATGGGGGTGGGGTTCATTTCTTGGCAGGGCAATCCGGGGAAGTTCATAATTTCATACAAAGTCAGAACATAGATGTAATAAGGCTAGGCACATCTTTACAACCTAATTATGTCAAGGTACGTATTGTGATTATTCCTTGATGAGTGTGCCAAATATAATGGGGAAAATAATTGCAAAGATATTCCAGTGATCTGTTTTGGTCCTTGATTAGAAGTGTAAATGGCTGTGCTTTACACATGAATCCCAAGTTATTCGCGGCCTCTACTCTCCTAATAAGCGATTCCGTGTATTTCGGAAGGGATATTTTAACTCTTACTGTGCCAAAGGATTTAGCTCTCTTCAAAAATTCACCAAAATGTGATCAATGCTTACTTTTCAAATGTCTGCACTTCATTAACCATCTATTATTTCACAAAGTATTGTGTACAAAACTTGTAGGAAATTTATTACCATTTCTCATGATACCAAACATTAATTTATATGGCAGCATATACCTATAATCATATATTTAGAATGCTTGATTTATTACAAGATTTTGATGGACATTGACCACTATATACCTTTCCTGCGGTCGAGCAATTGGTGAATGAAAATGACAAATCTATCTGTCACATATATGTGACATCGGCACTGAAATAGTTTAGAAAACATTATACTGCGTAAACATTACGTCCATTATACCCTAAATAAACATTATTGTCATGCAAACCGATTGATCGAAGTAAAATTTTATATGCAATAAAGACATGCAGGGTATATACATGAACTTATTAAAATAAAAGTGACCAATCCGACTTCATTTTTTGTGACATGACTCACAAACTTTAGAATGGCAAAGTTTGCAATTCGCCTCATACATGATACACACGGTGACAGAGGTTTCTTTCTAATTTTTTCAGCAAAATCTTTTGGGGAACTGTATCATAATATTATTCCATGCAGTCATGTAATGTATGCAAATGGTATGCATCGGAATGAATAAAGGATATGACGACTGGAAAGCAAGGAAAGACCAATCCATTGTGGTTGCGGGGAGCCAGCATGTGTCTAACATGGAGAAGAGAGAGAGAGAGGAGGAGACATATACTTAGAAGGGGGTCTTTAGATTTTCAAACTGGCATACTACGGGGGAGGGGGGGGGGGGGGGTCAATGGCTGGTCAGAATTTCAAAACTGCCCAAAGAGGTTTTATTCATTTTTTCTCCCAGCAAGAAGACCTTCGTGATCCCCTCGACACCCCTAATTTAAGCCATTTTCCGCCACATTTGTTTTGCATTATCGTAGTATTATTTGGACAACAATACGGAAATTTTGTTTTAAGGACACTTTCTGTTCGCTCAGGATTTGTCATTGCCAGAAGTGTTCAGTCCAAAGTCCACACGAATAATAATGCACAATTCATGGGAAATGCCCTGGAAAAGTATATAGCCTACATTACAATGTCCATGCCAAATAGCGTGACTGCAAACATTATTTTGAATAACTGCAATTCAAAAGGGTTCAATGTGGCAAATACTTCAGGATCAATAACTGTGATTTTTTTTTAGCTAACAAGAATGGCTTAAATATGATGATGCCACACTTAAAACGATAATTGTATTGCAGTTTCTTTCTTTCAGTTGGAGAATACGAAATTACAACATAGGAATTGCCAGCCTTACAGAAAGAAAAAAAATATTTAAAATTGTCTAATAAGACAGGGGTTCAAAATATTCCAGTCTTATATTCAAATCACTACTCCGGAGATGATACAATCAATTTTGACCCTGGATTTCAAATACAAAAAAAAAAAAAAAAAAAAAAAAAAAAAAATTATCACTAATATGACTTTTCAAAGAGTGCATACACAGAGTCCTATTGCATGTCCAGAGAGGATTTCAAAATTAGAAAAAAGCTTCCCCCCCCCCTCCTCCCCGCCCCTGTTTGTAATTAATTAGTGAAAACATCCCGTCTTACTCTTACTCATGAGTCCTTTAACCGAAAGAGCATGGTGTCAATGACTTCATCTCTCTGAGAACCCACTGCACTCTTCATTGAATATGAACTTTGAAGTGACCCTAATGTAACCTGCGATATCATAATAGGTACATTATGTATAGATAATTCCGCAATGATCTTCATAAGCAATGGATGAGGCAGTCGAAAAGGAGTTGTAATAATTTAATACATTGGAAGCATGAATTGTTCCCCAAAGATATGTTAATGATAATGGTGAAAATTATAACAATTTATTAGTGGTCCACGAATTGATGGATTCTGCTTTCCACATAATTACAGACGCAATGCACTAGGTATAAAAAAACAAAAAACAAATCGTATGAAGTTAAAGGGCAATCCAACCTTGGTAATAAGATGATTTGTGTGAAAGCAGAAAAATAAGAAAAACAGGATGGTGAAAGTTTGAAAGAAATCGGACAAGGACTAAGAAATTTATGTATGTTTGAAAAATGAGATCACTACATCTATGCGAATCTCAAATTGGCAATTTGGTGAGTCAATTGTGACATTTTTGTGGACAACTCTCCCATTTGTCGTACACAAAAATATCATTAATTTGCGGTTTTCTTCGAGGTGCTTTTACCCTTGGGGCTGTATTCAAAATATATTGGAGATAGCATAATGTTATAGGTCTTCATGAACGAAAAGATCCTACTGAGTAATGCATTTTGAAAAAAAGTGACATTTTAGTCATTTTGTGTGTTAGCGCGAATGGGGGAGTTGTCCACAGCTACATCACAGTGACATTACCTATTCGGCCAATTTGAAATTCCCATAAGCATGGTGATTACAACTTTCACAAATTCATAACTTTCTTATTGCTTGTCCGATTTCGTTCAAACTTTCACCAATCTGCTTCTCTGATTTTTCCTCTTTCTTTCAAAGCAACTTGCTATTAAGGTTGGATTTCCCTTTAACTAATCTTATGATATAAAGGCACAAAGAAATTAACGCCGTATTATTTGTCATGATAATTATTGTATAAATTTGTTATTGGAATGTCTATTTTTCTCCTTATTCTCATCTTCATTTTCGTCTTTTCATCTATTCTCCTTCTTCTATCTTCTATTCTTTCGTGTCGAATCTTAGGTTTTAATGCATAATGAGAGAGCAAATTAGTGACTCTTGTTTCTATTTGCCGTAGTCGAAACCTTAAAAAAAAGGTCAAGCTGATGCATATAAAGAATGAACATCTTCCTTTCCAGTATGCATATAATATGAACATTTGTCACTCATGAGCTAGTTTATGAATTATGAGTTATACATAAGTTAGACTTTATTACAGAGGGATGCCCAGGAAATAAACATAAGATATATAATCCTCCTCTCGGGTGGAATGACATCATAACGTCTGAAATTCAAACGTATTCAAACACCATCAAAGCAGGATTTTCACAAATTAGAATTCTTCCCTCTACGTTGAATAATTTTAAAAAATATAAAAAATCAAAAATTGCATGTACATGTAGCTCTAACACGTGAAAAGTGACTAGATATATTTGATATTAAACTGACACTCTCGAAATCCTCACTATCCAATAAAACATGAAACTAATTGCAAATTTAAACGCATCTCGAAACATTAACGCAACTTGATTATCGACCAATCAGGATAGAGTATTTGGGACTTGCGTTTATATTTGTGAGTTGTGAACCCAGAGCCCACTTGCATAAAAAGTTGCGTTCAATTGCAAATCAAACAATTAAATGCAAGTCCAAAGTACAGCTAGCATGTATAAAATCAAACTCCAAAAACATCACATAGCGTTATGTCGATTAACGGTTAAGGGGTATTAAAAAAAAAGACAACATAAAACCTATGAGAGGGGCCCGTAGCAGAACCAAAGTTCGACTCTGGTTCCGCGCGGGCCCTGTTTCATGCGAGTGCGTACGGGTCTACTCACAAGTCGCTTTTATGTTCATTGAGAGTGTATTTAAACGCTAGGCAACGTTTAAAGCTTATAATTAAAATGAAAAGACAAATTTAATATATATTTTCGATTCTATGCGCAGCGACTTCTAAGTCTTAAATTTTAATGTTCGAGAGTATACATCAGCCCGCAATACTCTTGATAATAGGGCTTGAGCTGTATATTGTAATTGTATATTTTTTACATAAGAAAAATAAAACAGCAACACGTGGTTCCACTAATGATAAAACGGAATTAAATGAAAAGAGTCTGCATGATTAGAGTGGATAGGTAAAAAAAGTTTGGCTTACTTGCAGTTTAGGCCAGTGCTTAACACAATAGGCCTTCTCCGCGGAAGGTGATAATATTATAGGGAAGTTATTATTCAACTTGATTTCTGTTACATTGATTTATACCTCAGTCACACCGACCGATTCTTGGCCTTTCGGGGTAATATTACTTTTGATCTTTGTAGGTTTGCATGGTGGAGTTTATAACGTGGAGAAGGTTTACGGTTCACCATGTGTAGTTAGAAGAAAGGAAATATAGGCAGAAATTGAAATGGAAAGACGAGAAAGGATGAGAAGAGAAAAATAGAGGTATTCTTTCTTGAAAATGAGTGAAGTCCTGAAAAAGGACTGTAAACCAGATGAGATGAGCTGAATGTGGCTTGAGTAGCGATGGTTTGAGTAGTAGCAGGTTGAAGTGAAGAGAGGTTACTCGGCGTTTCGGGCAGGTTGACTGTCCGTCTTCAGGAGTGAAGGATGCTAGACGAGCGGGGGGGGGGGGGGGGGGGGGTTTCTTATGGCGTGAGTGCGGACGTCGGAGGAATCGGCGGCCGGTGGGGCCGGCGGCGGGTGTGTCGGTGGTGGCGCTGTGACGTCGGGGAGTTGTGTGGGCGTGAGTGCGGACGTCGGAGGGATTGGTGGCGGGCCGAGTCGGCGGCGGGTGTGTCGGTGGTGGCGCTGTGACATCGGGGAGTTGTGTGGGCGTGAGTGCGGACGACGGAGGGATTGGTGGCGGGCGGATCGGCGGTGAAGTTCCTCGGTGTACGTTGGGTGGGCGTGGGCGGAGATTATAGCGGCACTGTTGTGTCGGCGGTGCGGCGATCTCGGGTGTGGGGGATGTGGCGGCCTGGGTTGTAGGTTGTGTGGTGGGCTTGGTTGTCTTGGTTGTCGGCGGGGCGGCGGGTTTGGTTGTCGGTGGAGTCGGCGGTAGTGTGGCGTGAGTAGACTTGTAACGTCCTGCCAACGACTCAGCGACTGGGACAAGTCAGCCATCGTCAAGCACGCACAACAAGAAGATCACCGCATCGACTGGACAGACAGCAAACTCATCACCAACATCAAGCACTGGCACACGAGACGAGTCAGAGAAGCCATCGAGATACACCGACACAACACAGTACCCCAGGACACAGGACTTCACCTTAAAAGGGGGTACCCAATGCCGACACATTGTTAGTTCATTTAAAAGATCATGATTTTATTAGAAGAAAATCATCTGCCTTCAATTTTTTTTTAAATTCGTGTTGCCAGAAAATCCCCGAAATATGGTAAGATTTCAGGATATTTTGGCCCCTCAGCTGTGTCCCAATTTCAGCTAGGTAACCACAATGACGTCAAAGTGGTTACCTTGTCGCGCAATTATAGCAAAATGCGCGCAAGGTGTAATGCATTTTGTACAGTCTAGCGCGCAACACATCTGCAATACGCGAACCTGGGTAACCACTTTGACGTCATTGTGGTTACCTAGCTGAAATTGGGACACAGCTGAGGGGCCAAAATATCCTGAAGTCTTACCATATTTCGGGGATTTTTCTGGCAACACGAATTTTTAAAAAACTTAAGGCAGATGATTTTCTGCTAATAAAATCATGATCTTTTAAATGAACTAACATTGTTTCAGCATTGGGTACCCCCTTTAACAACATCTGGCACCCAATCCTTCATCTCGGCACCAATCCCACTTCATCTACTCACGCCACACTACCGCCGACTCCGCCGACAACCAAACCCGCCGCCCCGCCGACAACCAAGACAACCAAGCCCACCACACAACCTACAACCCAGGCCGCCACATCCCCCACACCCGAGATCGCCGCACCGCCGACACAACAGTGCCGCTATAATCTCCGCCCACGCCCACCCAACGTACACCGAGGAACTTCACCGCCCATTTCGCCCGCCACCAATCCCTCCGTCGTCCGCACTCACGCCCACACAACTCCCCGATGTCACAGCGCCACCACCGACACACCCGCCGACGACTCGGCCCGCCACCAATCCCTCCGACGTCCGCACTCACGCCCACACAACTCCCCGACGTCACAGCGCCACCACCGACACACCCGCCGCCGGCCCCACCGGCCGCCGATTCCTCCGACGTCCGCACTCACGCCATAAGAACCCCCGCTCGTCTAGCATCCTTCACTCCTGAACAGGTTTGCCATTTGGCCTTTTTTCGGGCCAGATTCCAGAAATTTGGCCGTATAAAATTTAGTTTGGCCGTGAAAAAAAATTATTTCACGGCCAAAAAAATTTGGCCGTATTCTGGCCGTAAAACAGAAATCTTGGCCGTGAATTTTTATTTCTGGCCTTTTTTCAAAATCGATAGGAAATGTTACCAGAAAATCACTTGAAATATGTAAAAATGCAATAGGGTGTACGTGTGCATGCGCGCGTCTGCACGGCGTGTGATATGCTGAATTAAGCCCTTGCTCGGGTCTATGATCTAGCTTAACTCTATTATGGAGACGGTACAAACTTTACACACTAGTCTACTAGTATTCTGTGCTGCATATAGTAGGCCGGGGCGCAATATAAGCCTACATGGAAGCAAGAATATTGGTGAGTATAAACTTTAATTTCCAAACCAATCGTCTTCCAAATATGTTTTTTATATCATGATTGTGAACCAATGGAGCGTTCCATGAAAGGACTTGTCGGATTTTTTATCCAACTGTTATAAGGTACTGATATCCTTGCATCTGATTGGCTGAGAGCAAATTTGTCGGATAAAATATCCGACTTAAGTCCTTTCATGAAACGCTCCCCTGGGCTGATATGAACCCCTATCATTAGTGGTAGGGTCCAAAATCGTCGAGCTGATGCATGATGACGTGACGCTCACAATTCTTAGACTCAAATACAGAAACTTGCATGTTGTCGCTCAATATCATGTCAAACTATTTAAGCAGGCTTTATTGTAAACTTAGGGGGAGTGCAGAAGACAATGAATTTGAGTATAGGGGTATACCTAATTTTATTTCTAGGTGATATAATTTGGCCGTGAAATTTGGCCGTGAAAAAAAATAGTTTGGCCGAATTTGGCCGTAAAATAGGTTGAGTTTGGCCGTGAAGACTAGCCACGATCTGGCAACCCTGCTCCTGAAGACGGACAGTCAACCTGCCCGAAACGTCGAGTAACCTCTCTTCACTTCAACCTGCTACTACTCAAACCATCGCTACTCAAGCCACATTCAGCTCATCTCATCTGGTTTACAGTCCGTTTCAGGACTTCACTCATTTTCAAGAAAGAATACCTCTATTTTCCTCTTCTCATCTTTTCTCGTCTTTCCATTTCAATTTCTGCCTATATTTCCTTTCTTCTAACTACACATGGTGAACCGTAAACCTTCTCCACGTTAATATTACTTTTGTTTGGTCCGTTGATGACCTTGGGTAGATCTCGTTGGTGTGACCGAAGTGTCACTTCGGTGTTATAGGGATTGGAAGCCGTGTGGATAAAGAGTTAGGGGATTTTGAATCAATGTTTTCCTATTTTCCGCACCTAATTGATCGTCCACTTTACATGGCAATTATGTCCCATCATTTTTTCGTTGACAGTTACTTTGATCAAATTTTTTTAACAATAATATTATTTTTTTCATATTTGCGATACTCTATAACGTTTATGATCGATAGACCTAATTATCAAAAAATTTGTGGCAAAATTAGATGGAAACATTCAACCCGTGGTTACAGCTATCTTTTGTACAAATGGCTATGAAAACATATTTCCAGCATACATCGGCCTTATCTTATGAATATTTGCGATTGATCCAACTCAATCTAAAGTCTCCAAATCAATAGCAAACTTATAACCGCAATCTTATAATCACAAATTACTATCAATCTCAGGCTGACTTTAGATCGATTCGGAACAATCACAATTTGTATAAGACGGGCGGAGTAAAGGTCGTCCTGGATCATTTCTTTGAACTTTGAAATTAAACTTTTTTTATATATATATTTTGTATTTTGTGACAGGTAACATTCATTCCCACTGCCACGTCGGAATATTCGACTTTCTCTTTTGTATAAAAGCACACCGTCGTATTGCCATATACGCTGCTAGTGAAAAACTCGAAAGAAGTTAAATCTAAACTCTCACCTATTTTCTTCATCCATATATATATATATATATATATATATATATATACCCTTCTCTTCATCCCTTCTCTTCTTCCCTCTCCTCTATTACCAAGAAGGAAAATAGTATATGTGCACATAATATTTGTATAATGAAGTATAATTTTGACTGTTTACATCGTACAGTGCCGGGCATGTCAAGGGAAGGGAGTGGTAAATTGAAACTCTCCGGAAAGTCTTAGGACATCCAGTTTCCCGTCAGATGCCACTTATTTCCCTACATTGCATGTATCTGTATAAGAAAATAAATAATAATTGCAGCGATAATTTTCGACCCACAATATACATATATATATTATTCAAGACGACGCACTTGTCACATGCCTATTCTGAAAAAGACAACCTGAACTGTCACCACCACGAATTGATCGAGTAGCATATTTTGTTCCAGCATTTTGTAGCTTTTGTTCTACTAACTTTTTCTATTTGTTATGCTTACAATACATCATTAAATATTTACATTTATATCTATATCTATATCATTTATATTATTTTCAATATCTTCCTCACAGTGACCGCTTTCTTTAATTTTGTAAATTCCATGTTTTCACTAACTGTATAATATTACATATTGCTTTTCGAATAAATATTTCCCAATGAATTGTCCTGCAGCTCCTCGTGCTGTACTTGCATACTTGAGCAACTCTGCTTATCCTGATTCTAATTCTGTTTTGTCTGTTTTGGTTTTTTTTCTCACCGGGATGGGAGGAGTCTTTACGGGTTCCGGCTCTTTGACCCTTTTCGCATATCGAAGGGGACAAGGTCTTATTCTAGACCGAGAAGTCTGCTCAACACACCGAGCTGGATTGTCTAGAAGATACACCCCCCCCCCCCAAAAAAAAAAAAACAACAACAACAACAACAACAACAAAAAAAAAGCAAACAAACAAACAAACAAACAAAACAAAACAAAACAAAAAACAAAAACAAAAACAAACAAACAAAAACAAAAACAAACAAACAAACAACAACAACAACAAACACGAAAAAACACCAAACAAACAAACAAAAACATCAAGCGGAAGGACCGTCTTTTGATACTGAAAAGTACAGAAACCCGAACGTGGATGGCGTCAATATTTGGAACAGAATCGTACGCCAAAAATCCGAAACAACAACAACAGTCTAAACTCTCTGTTCCGGTTCAAAGGCTATCCGTTTCTGTGGAGTTTCTTACAGCACTCTTGATCAAATAAGGATTGCTTTTAGAATTAACAGACTACCCGTGTAACTTTACAATATTCTAGACTAATGAATCATTAGTTAAATACAAAAACATATTTTTGGATCGTCTAGAATGGTGCTGACGCCATTGCAGATCTGTAACGTTTTCAAATTTCACTCAAAGAATTTAAAATTTAAATTTCATTAATCATTCTAAATACTCTTTCACGTATATTTTGGAAATATTACTGCAACCCTTAGAATTATTGTATTAAGCGATATAGATATGTAATCTATCTATCATTATGATTTTATTCATTGGTTTGTTTTTTTCGTTAAAAATACAAAAAGCAAAATTGTTGTGGGCTGGTCATACCAGCCGTCTCTGCAAGAATCCCGAACAGGCCTATTAAATTGGGTTGCTGCTGCTCAGATGATGTTATCTAATTATCACTAACCTATATTTGAAAAACAAAAGCAACAACGCATTTCCAACCCATGAAAAAGCAACTGTATAGCACATAATGTATGGATGGATATTAACGTACCCTTACATTGGATAAAGGCGACATTGCATTACAAAAAGCAAATAGATCCAAAGGCCTGCTGACCCTGCCAGAATTTTTTTTTTTTTTTAAGAAGAAAAAAAGCAACATCGGGGGTTACGGCACCTGCCAGCTAATGGATCATAAGTGGTCTTTATACGCATATATAGCTCTGAATTTCGGCAGACTTTGACTACCCATTAGCAAATTCGGATGCCCAAGGTATACTTTCATCATATGCAGATGAATTGGATGATTCTGACATGCATGATAAGATGAATGAAAAAAAATGATTAAATCCCTAGCTCAGATCACTAAACTAAATACGGGTAAATGTGGAAATTAAATGCAAAAACAATGGAAGTTCAGGTTTATCTTCAAGGTTGTCTTTTCTCTCGCACTTATGTTGCAGCACTTTTAGACAACTTTTTACATTTAGGGCATGTTGGAGCAATGCAATCCGCTTTTATTGTCGTTATTATTTTTTTTTTTAATCTAAAATTGTAAGTTGTTTTATTTAAGATCATAGAAATATACCAATGTGGGATTAATATGAAGTTAGGGGTTGGAGCGATACGTTTTAATACTAAAAATGGTATGGAATCGTAGAAGTTTTTCATTGATGGAATCAGTATATGCTACAGGTGTGTTTAGTACACATTGAAAGGAGTGATCGAAAAACGAGTTACTAGACCTACAGTTGATTTAACGGATGTTATAAGAATCACCAACAGAACACATCACCATTCCTACATTTTGTCCACTATGACTTTTGACACTCATTCATGCTCACTTCGTTATAGCGGTCTAACTAAGACCCGTTCCTCAAAGAAAAACATAAAGAAAGATAGAAAGAGAAAATGATAGAATGATAAAAACATAAGAAATGTAAAGAAAGAAAATACGGTAGTATAATAAAACAAAAAAATAAAACAAAAACAAACAAGGAAAGATAGAAAGAGAAATTGAAATGATAGAACGATAAAACAAAGTATAACATAAGGAAAAGGTAAAAAAAAAGAGAGAAGACGATAAAATGATGAAAACAAAGGAAAACACAATGAAAGGTGAAAAAAGACAAGATGATAGAATGATATGCACACGGAGAAAAAAGGAAAGTGGAAAAAAAAAAGCCTTGGAAAGATATAAAGATAAATACATCAGGTAGGCAGTATACGGTTTGAATTCCAGGCCAAAAAAAAAAAATGACCCGCTGACCTCAGCTGCCATGGCAACAAGACCACTTTGACTCATTGAGCGATTTGAGACATAAAAATGCGCGGAGTGTGTACGCAATCAAGAACCGTTCCTCTAGAGCGGTCTAACAGGAAGTGTGAATGGGGTCTTACATACCATGATATAATCAACCACATTGTGCTGCACATGTATATTATACTGGAGTTGTATCATCGGTACTGACTTGCATTTTCTTTCTTGTTTTTATTATCATTAGTTTTATTTTGTGTAATTGTTTGTACTTATACAGTATTAAATGACATTATGTAATGTATGCGTAACGATTAAAAGCTTTTTATTACTATCTTTTTTTTTAAATATACTTGTCTATGCTGTAATATCATCGACATCAACTTCGATAAAGTAGAAAATACAATTTCGTACTTCTGGATGATAAGAACTGTTACATTCAACTCATGTTACTATTCATTTTATTTCCCTTGTTTTGTAGCAAAACTATGAAGTTGACCCTGCTTTGAATATTCGAAGAGCTCCCTCTCCAGATGAGTTTTATATATAATATTCTGTCGTACTTCTCTATCACATATCAGTTTCGTTATTCATTCAACGGCGGCGTCGAAAAAAGGGAATGTTAAGATATGCCCCCTCTCCCTCCCCCCCCCCCTCACACACACACACACACACACACACACCTATCCACACGCACGTGCCTACGGTGTAATAGGGGGACCGGTTTTGGATACATTCCAGCACAGCCATTGAAGGACCGAAATGTATCCAAGGTGCAATTCAGGGACCGAAAAATAAAAATTGTCATCAATAGAACACTTTTTTCAAAATTAATCATGTGAGGTAAGAAAATATGACTGGGAAAGCACGCAACGTCTTTTTAACGCCTCATGTTGTCATGGTAATGTAATTTTCCATGAAATCTTACAGATCACGGGCACACACCTACTTTGAGGGACCAAATGAATGTATGTCGCCATGCTTTACCAGTATATGGCCCCCAAGTTCCAAAGTTGTAGTGAAGCAATTTGATATTTTACCATTCTTTCTTTAGAAATATATCCAACCATCGTTTTTGTATTAGTCACATGTTGCCAAAAACATGTAGGCTACGAAGACATGCACTGGAGCGGAAATGAACCGTTTTCAACGCCACTTGTGTCATAGTAATGAGGTTTACGTCAATTCGTACATATCACCGTACACACCTCCTCAAGTTGAGGGACCACAGAGAAAAGATAGTTGAAGAAAAAAAATATGTCAGGATGCTTTGAAGTAAATTATTTCTATATCATAACATCTTTCTTTGCAATGTTAGATGTTCTGATTCTTTTTACGAGTCATGTGTTGCCTTAGTTCAGATACAAAATTGTGCTAATTATTGAGACCTCCTTTATTATGGATCTGGTCCAGACAATTTTTTTTACCATGCTTCTTTATTTTGTCTAAGAGACTGATATAAATTCCCTCCAATCTTAATTCATCTTCCTTTCTGTTGAAAATATTTCTTTTTGTAACCATGTGGCTTATGGACTTTTTAGGTTCCAACTCAGGGGCGGCGGAGCGTCTTGCAAATTGGGGGTGGGGGCAGGCACCAGCGAAAAGGGGGACTGGTGAAAGGGAAGGAAAAATACCATTTTGAGTCCCTAGTTTACTCCTACATTCTATTTAACACTATTAAAGACGATTTTCGTCATTATCATTTTTCATCTATCTTTACATAATAACAAACACTTTGCAGTTGTATATATTGCTTTGATTACTCATTTGCGAGCGACCGATGCCAGCAAGAGTAAATGCTAAGTATTCTTTTGCTGACAGCGACTTTATCATTAAAGCTGCCGCAAATTCATTTTCAGTTTTCCCATATGAATGTTATTTTCACCCATTAACCCTTCGTTTTCCTTATTGACCAAGCTATAAATTTTAATGCATTTGTAGGGTCTCATCGCCACGATCATACTAGAGGAATATATCAGATTTTATGGTTACGACACACTTGATGTCTCGAGCTTGAAATATTTGAGCGAGCGAGCGTACCCAGCGAGCTTTAAAAAAATATAAAAATATCATCTTGCTTCAATTTAGGGGCAGCGTTCATTCGTATTAAAGTTAGGGGCTCTGTGCCCACTTGCCCACAGCTCCACTGCCTCACAATGTAATAGTATCAAGCAGTGGCGTAATTTGGCAGGGGGGCACATCCGGCCCGCCCCCCCCCCTTTGAAAGAGAAATGTACATTGTTGAATGTATGATGGGTACCTCTACTGTCACTTGCGCCCCCCCCCCCCCATTTTTTTTTAGAAGTGCTGACGTCAGAGAGTTTTCTGAAGAACAGTACACCCAAAAAACGTGTTAATGCTTTTTTTTTTTTTGCTTGTCAGAAAATAAAAAACCTGGATCCAAGACTGGTATCAAGGGAATCTGTTATAAGCCTATATGATTCTTTGGTTTTCTTTCTTTCTTCTTTTTTTTTTCAAATGATTTTAGGGTACTTTCCAGAGGTGAAAAGGGATATCTAAAAGAGGGGAAAATGGCACAAGAAAGAAAAGGGGCGCTATTCAGAGGTATAGGGGCATCTATATTTGAAGGGAACACTCATCAGAAGGAGAATGTCAGAAAATTGTCAGAAAATAAAAATCCTTGATCCAAGACTGGTATCAAGGGAATCTGTTATAAGCCTATAATGATTCTTTGGCTCTTTTTAAAAAAAAATTTCACTGATTTTAGGGCACTTTCCATAGGTGAAAAGGGATATCTAAAAGAGAGGAAAATGGCACTAGAAAGAAAAGGGTGCTATTCAGAGGTATAGGGGCATCTATATTTGAAGGGAACACTCATCAGAAGGAGAATTGCACTATATAATATATTTGAAGTGAAATGATACTGTAATGGTATCAAGAGCATGAGAACCGTTATCGTAATTATATTGATCTTTTGAGAAATTTAAGACACTTACTGTAATAAAGGTGAAGGGGGCACTTATCAGAAGTGTTAAAGGGCAATTGTCGCAAGGACAAATGGCACTTACTAAGGAAAAAGTGGCACTTATCAGAAATCAAATGGGCCTGAATCAAATTTGAAAAAAGGGCACTTGCCCGAATGGAAAGGGACACTTACCTAAAAACAGAAGGTGCACTTTTCGCACGCTATTAAACAGAAGGAGAAATGGGCAGTGGCGTAACTACGGCGTAGAGGTTGGGGCACGTACCCTCCTCCCCCCAATCAAATGGACAGAGAGAGAGAGAAAGAGAAGAAGGAGAAAGGGAAAAGGAAGAGAAATGAATCATGAACAGTAATGAAAGAGAAAAAGACAATTTAACAGTCATTTCATTAACAATCATGTTAACAATTACTTACTTTCCTACTATCATTCCTATTCGTGGTGAAAAAAGTCCTTTCATAATTATAACGAGCTTTCCAAAAGGGGAATTTCATAACTGAATCGGACTACCCTCCACATTGCTTTTTATATGTCATAAATAAAACACGAATAATAAATATAAATAAATAAATAATAAATAATTGATCATTACTGTGTATCATGCTTAAAATAACACCTATACAATCCCATCCAGTTCATGTAACAGTGTTGTAGTGCCTTGATGCTCGGCCTTGGCCTTAAGGCGCCTTAAGGTCAGTTTTTTCAATGCCTTGGCCTTGGACTTGAATGCCTTTACCTTTGGCATGCCTTGGCCTTGCCTTGAGGGGCTCCAAGCCTATAAATCTCAAGGCATTTTCAAGGCATTTTCAAGGCATTTTCAAGGCATATGGAACTTTCCTATTTTTGCAAGTAAAATTTTAAACATTTTGGTTGTTTGTGCAGGAGTCATGTACATTCTAGCTAATACAAGATCTAATCATAACAGACTTGGGAAATGAATTCATGTTACAAATATTTAGGTTAATACGACAAAATGATGATCATGATGATCATGATGATGATGATGATGATGATGATGACAGTTGTACCGTATGAAATACAGGTCAAGACTGGAACAATTGTACTTGCATTTCTTTTCTGTGAATATAAATATTAAGTTTGAACAAAGTATTTGCATTTTTTTTGTGAATTCGGTCAAAGGCTCGGTGCCCCCCCCCCCTTCGACAAAGTCTGCCGTGCATTTCGAACCGCTCCATTTCACACCACGCCACTTTCTGCCTGTTTTCTTTCAAGTCTTGCATATATTTTGAAACCTTGTTTACGAAAAATCGGTCATGTCACTGACCCACATGACCTTTTGTGACCTCATGTAAGCCTGAAAACGGAGAATTTCTGAGTTTTGTGTACAAAACTAAATACATATTCCCATTTTTCTCCTTTATCACCTAAGATTTCTTCTTTAAGCTTTAATTTTCATTTATTCTAACTGAATATTGCTTCAGATAACATTCTGATATAGTGGTCTCTGAAAATAAACAATAAAAATGTTAAAGCTGAAAAACAAAGAAGTATGAAATTCGAAAAACAATAGAATACATAAGAATTCTTATGTAATAATGTTTTAAGGTTTAGAAAGAACTTCTTGCATTAAAATTTTATTTGCAAGGTCTTTATTTACTTGATTATAATGCAAAATGTATGTTTCTGCATATAATTTGCATAAATTATAAGATTAGATTTAAAAAAATAATAATTTGCATAAAGATAATGATGGACATGTGCTCTTTACGTGATTTTCGAAGTCAGTGCAAAATTTAACGCCGATCGGTCATGTCGCGGCAGAGATCGGGGGGGGGGGGGGCTCTTATCCCCTTCCCCAGTCGGAGAAGAGCTTCAAATAGCCCAGTACCAGTAAGGGTTAAAGGGTTCAAAATATTGGGAGAAAAAATGTAATTCTCGTTGCTTTGCTCCATAATATACATGTATTCCTTTAAAAAGTATTTTACGAGCTATTTATGTCCAGGAAGACAACAATACATATACAAACAGTAGGTCATGAAAAGGAGGGGGGGGGGGTATGAAAATGAATACATATTTTCCGTCAGGTCTTTTGAAAACGGGGAAAATGAAAAGGCAAAGTAAAGGAAAAGAAAAACCAAAGAAAAGAGTGAAAGGAAAAGGGAAGGAACGAAAAAGAAGGAAAAACTGGCCACTTTTTTTTGCTCGCTTCCTTCGCTTGCTCACAAAAACACTGGAAAGTTATTGTTCGGACAAAAGGAGTCCCCCTTCAGAATAGGTTGCAACTCTCTCTCCCCCCCCCCCCCCCCCCCCCCCACCCCTTTAGGATTTTCAAAGTTCTGATATTCGGCCAACCACCACTTTATATTCGAATAGCGAGGTTCCAGGATAATTATGTAACTTCCGTATGTAACTTTGTACATTTTACAACAATTTTTTTTTATTTGATCGCTCGCTATGCGATCTCCAAAAAATTTACAAACTGAAGAACTGATATTTGGGCAAAAGGGTCAGCCCGTCCCTTGTCAAAATTAGCCCCGTATAATCAAGATTTCTGCATCTGCGATATTCTTTTATTATTATATGGGGGGGGGGGGAGCAGATTAGGTTGCAGCATTTTTGTCTGCAAATTAGGGTGTCACACCCTAAAATATGTCAGCAAATTTGGGTATCACATCCCCCATTCAAGATGTTCAGCGACGTCTCTGCCTGCCTTCTTTTTTTGTATGTGAACCTCTTTTTTATGTTCCATGCCCCCCCCCCCTCCTTTCTTTACCAATGCCTTGGCCTTGGCATTGGCCTTGAGGTTTCAAGCCTTGGCCTTAGCCTATAGGCCTTGAGGGCCAAAGCCTTGGCCTTGACCTTGGCCTTGCTAGTCAATGCCTTGGCCTTGAGGGTTTGGGCCTTGACTACAACACTGGTAACAAATACATAATACATCATTATGGCAACCCAAGTACATGTATATGTGAAATTGACTTCTAATTTAGAAGCACTTGCTGAAGGGAGTTCAAATGACCCGACATAGGCATTTTAAATCTGAATCACAAAGTGCTCTGCATTTTATTTTGTACAGAGAAATGTTGCTGAAAGGACATGATTTCCCTGGGTCCCCCCTTTTAGTTTATATATATATATATATATATATATATATATATATATTACTAAAATCATGAGAATGTAGTAACTAGCAGAGGCGGCACAACGGGGGGCACAGTGTCCCTAATTTTTCAAGTACCCTTAAAGTGTCCTTTTTTTATCTATGAGAAGTGCCCCTTTTCATAGCTGATAAGTGCCTCTTTTCCTTCGTATACTGCTCTTTTTTTCTTTCTAATAAGTTCCCTTTTCACGTTCTGATAAGTGGCCATTTTGACCTCATACATGAGTGCCCCTTTTAAAAGCTGATAACCCTTGCTTTCGTCTAATTAACCCTTTGCACTGTGCATTATGAAAATCCATAGATGATGGATTATTTCAAAGGCTATATTTTTTGTACGTGATTTCTGTTGACGATCGTCGACAGAAGCGATAATCCGGAATTGACAGTGGTCGACAATAGCGGGCGGGGAACCGACATTTGCTCCGGCGACAATTGCCCCTGCGACATTTGCTCCGTCGACATTTGCTCCGATCAAGCGACAATTACTCCGCGACAACTGCTCCATCGATAAAAATGAATATATGCGACAATTGCTCCGCCGACATTTGCTCCGATCGAGCGACAGTTGCTCCGCGACAATTGCTCTGTTGATAAAAAATGAATATATGCGACAATTGCTTCTGCGACAATTGCTCCGTCGACATTTGATGCGATCGAGCGATAATTCCTCCGCGACAACTGCTCCGCTGACATCTGCTCAGTCGATGTAGTCAGATATCAAAATTCAACAATTTATTAAATGAAGCCTCCACAAAGTCCCAAATCCTTTTAGATTATGATCGTTTCTTCCAATTCTGTTTGCAGGTGTGCACCTATCTATTGAACCATTAACAAGCATAAAATAAAACACAAGGCGGAGGTATTTTCGTCTATTCTCTAAAGAATTCATACTTAATTTTCGTAATAATATATCATAATTAGTGCTCCAGTCTTTGCACAGCATTCTTACATTGATATTCATGATGAATCTTACGTATGTACATGTATTAATGCTTTGTAGCCAAACTATAAACTTTTGATATGATTAATTGATTTTTTTCAGACTTTCAAAGATGCTTTTTATTGAATACCACAATCTTGTGTCAGCACTGTGTAAACAACGAATAGAAAATTGTATGACTGAGATACTTGAAGAAAAAACATATATATCTTTTTAAATCTTCCATCCCGTTTTCTCCCCCCCCCCCCCCCCCCCCAAAAGAAGATATATATATATATCTTATACTCTGGACTGCATCACTCTGTTATTTAAAAGTTCACTTCATCCTTTCTGCATTCAACCTTGTAGCCTTTATGAACATTTTATAGTTTGTTTTGAAAGTTCATTTGTGTCTCCTTGTATGTTTTCCTTTTTTATTTTAAAATAAAGTACGTTACTTTTTTGTGACATCTGTCTGAATATGCTTGTCGTCCGGTTATTTGTAAAGCAAAAATTATAGAATATAGATTTAGACAGTGCGTCCCAGGAAAAAGGAAACCGAGACGGTCAGTTATTTTTCCGGTGGTATGAAACAGTTCATGAAATATCATATGCACCATAATAAAGTTCAGTTTTTTCTTCTTTTTTTTGATACCTCATACAATGCGAAAGGGTCACGCAGCGACGAGCAAGAAGAGTTTAAAATTCAATGTCAAAACCGAGTTGCGCAGAATAAATGGTCAAGAATTGTAAGGATGCAGCAATCTTGCCTTGGAACGCGATGGTTCAATTTGCATTTCTTTTTATGTTCTTTGTTATGTTTCTTTCACCAAATCTCTCAATGAGAGTGAATAGAAATTTAAACATGACTTCTTTCATGTGAGAACTCTTCGACAGCAGAGTCATCATAACAAACCACCCCGTCAAATGGCCTCCCAGCTCACCAGATCTCAGCCCGAATGACTTACTTTCTTTGGGGCTGTGTGACTGGATTGTGAGAGAGAGAGAGAGAGAGAGAGAGGAGAGAGAGAGAAAGAGAAAGAAAGAGGGGGGGGGGGGGAGAAAGAGAGAGAGAAAGAGATGGAGATAGGGGAGGGGGTGGGGGAGACATGGTGGACATTTTTTTTTTCTTTGCCACGTTAGAGGATTTATTTTTACCTTCAAAGTTTACAATTCAACAGAACATTAATCATACATAAATGACACAAAAAGGCCAAGTATAACTTTCTTCTTATTTTGGAAATTTCAAAGAGTGTGCACCATTACTCATCAAACCTTTCCCCACTACATGCAGTTTCTTTGACAAGGTAATTGCATGACCAGAAGTGAACTTTATTACTTTTAATCTAAAGTAACCTTTGCCCCCCCCCCCCTCTCCCGCGCTTGTTTAGGAATTTCTATTTCTCATGACTAACATGACATCAGCATCCATTTAGTGCTATGGCTAATGCTGCGTTTACACTATGTTCCCGGCGGCCACTGCAGCCCCGTTTCAGGCCACCGTGGACAAAACGGGATGGACGTGAGAAAACGCAATGGGACGGGACGGGACGGGCAAACGTGACAGGCCGTGATTGCCGTGGATATCAGGACCTGATGCTACGTGTATGCTGCGTTTACACTATGTTCCCGGCGGCCACGGCATGTAGTGGGGAAAGGTTTGATGAGTTTCAGGCCACCGTGGACAAAACGGGATGAACGTGAGACAACGCGATGGGACGGGACAGGCAAACTTGACAGGCCGTGATTGCCGTGGATGCCAGGACCTAACACAACTTGAATTAGGAGGGGGGAAATGGCTAAAATATTACGGCACACTACGTTTTGGGCAAAAGGGGCTGCCGTGGCCGCCGGGAACATAATGTAAACGTAGCATTACATTATGTTCCCCGGCGGCCAGGGCAGCCTCGTTTGCCCGAAACGTAGTGTGCCGTGATATTTTGGCCATTCCCCCCCCCCCCCCCCCCCCCACCCTCCTAATTCAAGTTGTGTTAGGTCCTGGCATCCACGACAATCACGGAACGTCAAGTTTGCCTGTCCCGTTCCATCGCGTTGTCTCACGCTTATCCCGTTTTGTCCACGGTGGCCTGAAACGGCAGGGGCGTCGATCCGTTTTTCGGATGGGGGGGGGGGGGGGCAAGATAGCCTAACGTAACGATGTTCATTTCGCACATGATTTTTTAACGCCTCTTAACTACCAGCTTCTCCACGCTGTGGGGAGAGGGGGAGGGGGCTGCGGAGCGTCTTTAAAAAATGGGGGCACCAGCAAAAAGGGCATTTGGGGGAAAGGGGGCAACTACAAGGGGTGAACATAAAGCAAAAAAAAAAAAAAAAAGGACCATTTTGTGACATTGGTATTACCCTGCATTCTAATTAACGTTATTTAGCATCATCTTCTTCATTTTCATTGTGGTTCTAAATGGACACTTTTTCCGCTTCTAAAATATGCAGTCGTGTGTGATCGTCTAATGATTCATATGCGAGCGAGCGAAGAAATTCAGACATTTTTTTTTACTGCTGAAGTCCTTTGCTTGTGCATTATTTACAGCGATGTAGTGAATTGAAAATGGCAACGGCAAATTAATTTGAGGGAATGTCGAATGATTTAGGATTACATCGATATCAAATCAACATACTTTATGCGATCTGCTTGATTTCAGTATAAGAGCGAGCAAGCGGAATGTGCATTCCTTAATTTGCTTGGGGGAGGAGGGGGGGGGGTTGTTGATAGGCATTGTGCCCCTCTTGCATCCGGCCCCACTGTCTTACAATGTAGTTGTAGTAATATGGGTAGCTGTTACTGAAGCCGCGCCGATTCTTTGAAGCTAGATGTGGCTCTCCTTGTAAGAAACAGTGGGAAATATAATTATAAAAGGGGGCATTTATCAGAAGAGGAAAGGGCACTTATCAGAGGTGAAAACGGGCACTTATAAGAGGTGAAAAGGGGCACTTATGAGAAGAGAAAACTTGCACATTATTAGAGAATTAAGGAGGCAAATATCAGATATGGAAAGGGGCACTGATCAGAAGGAGAGAAAAGGGCACTTATCAGAAGGGGAAGGGTGCTTGTTAGAAAGAAAAAGGTCGCTTTTAGTACATTTGGGTATTTGATAAAGTGGGGGCACTGTGCTCCCTTCCCCCCTCGGGAGCGCCGCCTCTGTCCTCCACAGTTATACATGAAGCACGGAAAATACTAGTAAGAGAATTTGCGCGCGGAGCGCGCGGCGAAATTGAAGTCTGATCGTGTAATACCCATTGTATTTCATTGTTTGGAAGGTTTCATTTCCCGATTTTTGCATCATTTATCCTAATTTATTTATTTATTTATTTTTTACATCTCAGGAATTATTGGGGGGGGGGCCAAAACGATATATTTGCCCCACCAATATTTTCTTGGGGGGCAACTGTTCCCCCCCCCCCCCAGGATCGACGCCCCTGTGAAACGGGGCTGCCGTGGCCGCCGGGAACAAAGTATAAACGTAGCATAACTAAACTTGAATTAGGAAGGGAAAATGGCAAAAATCCCATAGCACACTACGTTTCTAGCAAACTGGGCTGCCGTGGACGCCGGGAACATAATGTAAACGTAGCATAATCATGTTTTAGAAATGAAAAACTTGTGAATCTAATTATCTTCTTCTATACTCTGTAGTTTTTGAGCAGTTAAATTTTTATCACATTCGTTTCTCCACACAGGGTTTACTACGTCTAAACTATATGCTGCATGTCATAGGCGCAGGAGGCGGGGAAAAAGTAGACCGAAAAAAAAGTGGATACCTTTTTTTTTTTTTAAATGTGTTTGTCAGAGAATTTTTAAGGAAAAGAAGACCCCGAAAATCTGATAACCCAGGTGCCTGGGTGAGTCCCCTTGAATGTTTGCCCCCACCCCCCCCCCCCCATCCCAAACTGCTTCGCGTCTGCTGCATGTAATCAATGATACTTGGAAGCTTTTAAGTTGTTGATGTTGTTCTTATTTGTTTTTATTTGGCAATTAGTCAAAACTGACTATTTTTGCCACAAATATTATTTTAAAATTCTAACAATTGTTTTTCTTTGTAAAAATACATTTGTATTTTTAAAAACTGTAGTTACGTAAAATAAAAAAACAAATATTATTTTTAAAATTCTAACAATTGTTTTTTCTTTGTAAAAATACATTGTATTTTTAAAAACTGTAGTTACGTAAAATAAGAAAAGAAATCATATTGCTCATCGCAAAATCATTAAAAATACCATCCCGCCAAGCGGACACTTGGCACTTTTCCCACCTTTTCAAAGATGCCGTCTTACCAATCCTCGAATTATGTCTCTTGGATTTTCGACCAAAGAGATTTGGCCTAGGTCACTCAGGCATAGGGTGGGGTGTCAGTGATCGAATGGCTATAGGGGTGATATGACCGGTATTTTTGTGTTGATTTGGTAAATTCAATTAACATTATGATAAGGCAAAAATGAGGCTACAGTAATGAAAAGTGCAACGATTAGTTATTTTCAAGTATGCTAATAGTCTATACTTAGATGTGGGTTAGCTTACATAATGCTTAGGTCATACTAAGTATGACCTAAGAATCATTATTACATTAACCTATACACAGGGGCGGTACTAAAGATTACGTCCTGAAATACAATGGGGATCCTTTGTATCCGAAAGCGAGTAGGGTGGCGAGTTCTTTTCACACAATAGCGAGAGAGAGAGGAAGTCTATTGAAATCTTCGTATAAAGGCTATTTAGAGTTTAAAAGTTCCTCCTTAACACTTAAGCCATACTCAAAGAATGGAATTTTAATCTAGGGCGGAATCCATGGAAAGCTTATCATTGCAAAGTACTAAAAATTTTGATGAATATCAGTTTGGAACTGAATGTTCGACACATTTATATGCAGGGGCGTCGGGGTGAAAGACCTAAATTTGCCGGCAGCTGTTATGCTGCATTTAAATTCCAATAAAAACTCCTCCAAGAAATTATTTTCTATTTTTTAAAAATTCTTGCGCACAAGAAATTATTTTCAAGCAATATCGCAGATGTTGATATTTATTAGTTTAATGGAATGTTTAGGGGCCTCTTGCTAGATTATGAACCACCCTGTTTTTAAATTTTGCGAGCAAGCGAAGCGATCGAGGAAAAACGCGCTCATTTATAGTAGTATTATTGTCATCAGAATAAACTATAGGCCTATAAGATATTGAGAAAAATATGCATACATGAATATTCGGTCATCTCACTCGCCGAATTTGTTTGCTTTCCGAAAACATCCTGTATCTAAATATTATACGAGCGGAAGCAGCGAGCGAGGAAAGATATACACTCCTTTTCATTGTAGAAGTGTTATTTCGTCATCAAAATACACCACTATCTGCCGAATATGACTCAGTTTTGGCACCTCGCTTACCGTCCGAAACCCTTCTGTTTCTAGATCTTTCGAGCGAGAGTATCGAGCATGCAGGCGAAGAAAAAAAAAAAGAATTTTGTATATACACTGAGAACAGGTTCTAGTGTAAAGTTACTCTATTCTCATGATTTAAGTAACGTACGTTTTATCGGCATCTTCCGTTCTCATAGTCGGTATGATAGGAATCGGCTATTGGTCACAGATGTTTATCTCCAGAAAATTAATCATTTTTAGGTCACCTTCCCGCTCGTTTCCTGACAGTTATATTACTAACGTTCAAAGAGTAGAGGAATAGTTTAAAGTTAGACAGAAACATAAGATAACCAGTTTTCTTTAAATAGAATAGTAATTATCAATATAACCAGCAGTGGTTAAGAAACTTAAAATGCGAGCGAGAGATGCAAGCGAGCGCTTCCAGTTTTTTTCCCAATTTTCTTTCCTTTTCTTTCCCTTTTCCCTCTCTCTTCTTTTTTCCTTTCTTTTTCCTCCTTTCTCTTTCTCTTTCTCCTTTCCCTTCTCTTCCCTCTTTCTTTTTCCTTCCCTTCCTTCTTTTGTGGACAGAGGTGGTGCATTTGCCGACGGAAATTTTTAATGGGGTGTCACACCCCCACACCCCCCGCTGGCGACGCCCTGTTTATATATAAATGCGATTGATAATGTGTCTTGTTTGCGATTTTGCCTTGCAATTATTTATGTGTGCCGTCGGTCATGTCGTTTTGTTAAATTCATCTAGCTTCTAAGTAATATTCTCATGTTAACGAAAATGCATCGATATGCAATAACTATAACATGAAAATTATACGTCAATCGTTACTGCTCTTGATTTGTGTGAATTGTTTTCTTATCATTTAAATGGTCACTACTTTAAATATACATGAGTAACATAAAGACTGAGAGGAGAACATTTAAGGAAATGCAAACAGTAAACCACTGGGAAGATGTTTGTTTTTAACAAAAAGTTCCACCGAAAGAGAAAGAGAGAGAGAGAAAAAAAAAGTGAGAGAGAGGAGGGGAGAGCTCTGTCCACTAATACTGGAGGAAGCAAAGTACACTGAGTAGTGGAGATTAATTAAAATCAAAGATTTTAATTCTGAAGAAGACCAAAAGAGAAAGTAAAGAGAGAGGGGGGGGGGGAGGCAGGGGAATTAAAAGGGGGCACTAGTGACTAACAGACGAGAAAGCAAAATAGCGTCTTTTACTAACAGCTTGAATATCGGGCCCGTCGCTCCAATTAGAAATTTTTTATCTAAACCCTGTGGAAACGCGTTTTCAAAGCCTTCTGAAATGAAAGAGATGGGGGAAAAGAGAAAAGAGAGAGAGAGAGAGAGGGGGGGGGGGGAGATAAAGAGAGTAAGATATTGAAAGGTGGTATGGGAGATGGTTGAATTTCAAAGAACTCTATTAAAGATCAGTGATCATTCACGGGAATTAGTTCCACGTGCAGTGCAAATAAGTTGGACTAAATTTGAATTGTTCATGTTGTTTGCATATAATGATACGCAGAGGATAGGCATTCGCACTGAAACCATCCTTGTTTTAACATGTTAAAATATGTTGTGTTCTTGTTTATTGAGCTTCATTGATATGAAATAATATTCTGTTCTTTTTTGTAAACATAGAGTACATAACAGGGGCGTCGATCCATTTTTAGGATGGGGGGGGGGGAGAGCAAGACAGCCTAACGTAACGATGTTCATTTCGCACATAATTTTTTTAACGCCTCTTAACTACCAGCTTCTCCACACCGGGGGGGGGCGGAGGAGTCTTTAAAAATGGGGGGGGGCAGAAATAAAGGGCATTTCGGGGGAAAGGGGCAAATACAAGGGGTGAATATAAAGCGAAAAAAGGACCATTTTGTGACATTGGTATTACCCTGCGTTATAGACCCAATTTAGCATCATCTTCTTCATTTTCATTGTGGTTCTCAATGACACTTCTTCCGCTTCTCCAATTAGCAGTTGCGTGTGATCATCTAATAATTCATGTGCGAGCGAGCGAAACGAGTGAGCAAAAATTTTCAGACTTTCTTTTTTCTAGTGCTGAAGTCCTTTGCTTGTGCTTTAATTACAGCGATGTAATAAGCCAGTTCGTAGATACAATCTGAGCATGAGCAGATAAAGGTCATTTGTACCCAAATTGTAAAACCCACTGAGACGGTGCAGGATACATGACCATGATAGTCATGTAATCATTATTTATGTATTTATCAGAGGGACATTCTTTGATACACAGCTGGAAGTATTCTTCTACAGTGGGCTGACAAAAGGTATTCATGAATCACCTTCACCCTTTTGGGCAGTGACTATTCTAAAAGGCACAAAGTAGGATGTCTCTATGTGCAAAAGATATGTGGATTTTGGGGGGTCATTTGTACCCAAGCTAACTCCGAACTGGTCTATTAAAATGGTAACGGAAAATTAATTTGGGGGAATGTCGAATGATTTAGGATTACATCAATAACAAATCAACACACTTTATGCGATCTGCTTAATTTCAGTATAGGAGCGAGCAAGCGGAATGTGCAGTCCTTTGCGTGGGGGAGGGGGGGGGGGTGATAGGCATTCTGCCCCTCTTGCCCCGGCCCCACTGCCTTACAATGTAGTTGTAGTATTATGGGTACATGAAGCCACGCCGATTCTTTGAAGCTAGATGTGGTTCTCTTAGGAAGAAACAGTGGGAAATATAATTATGTAAAAGGATGCATTTATCAGAAGAGGGAAAAAGGCACTTATAAGAGGTGAAAGGGGCACTTATGAGAAGAGAAAACTTTGACACATATTAAAGAATTGGGGAGGCAAATATCAGATATAAAAGGGGGCACTGATCAGGAGGAGATAAAAGGGCCTTATCAAAAGGGGAAAGGTACTTATTAGAAAGGAAAAAAGGGCGCTTTTTATTACATTTGGGTACTTAAAAAACGCATCAGTCTCCACAGTTTTTCATGAAGCAGGAAAATACTAGTAAGAGAATTTGCGCTCAGAGCGCGCGGCGAAATTGAAGAATAATCGTGTAATATATTACAAAGGGTATACCCTTTGTATTTCCTTGTTTGGAAGGGAAGGTTTCATTTCCCGATTTTTGCATCATTTAAGGCCCGGTCACACCGCCCGAACTTTGTTGGAGCGTTCCTTGAACGGTAGGGAGAGGGGCCGAATTTCGACAACGCTCGTCACCGCGCACAAAATGGGAAAAAATCGAAAACACAGGCGTTGCCTTAGCGGTGCACCGCTGAAGCCGGCGTTGCTTTAGCGTTGGTTTAACGGTAGCGAGCGGTAGCGAGCGTTGGTTTAGCTCCGACACCTCCATACCAACGCCAAACCAAAGTTCATCACCGCAATGGATCGCTGCTTCAACGCCCGACACCGTTCCAGCAATCCCGTGTCCGCTCGTAAAACGCTTACAACCGCTCCACCAAAGTTTGTGCAACGTTTAATCACCGCCCGGGCAAAGCTGGCGAAGCAGCGGTGGTCCAGCGTTCAAGATTTCTGCGTTGGCCTAGCGGACCCAAGCGTCCACGAACTTGCGTCTAGCGGTGCCAAACTTTGACTGGGCGTTGTTGGAGCGGTGGTAAACTTTGCCGGAGCGGAAAATTGCCCGCTCCTCACCGCTCGCAATATTTTGTGCAGCTCAAAACTTTCGGAGCGGTTGAGGGACCATCAGCGGTGGCCGAGCGTATAACGGCGTTGCCTTAACGGGGGCCAACTTCTGTTAAACGATGGTGAACGGTTACCTGCGGTGATGAATTTTTTTCATCGCTCCAGGAACGCTCCAGCAAAGTTCTGGCGGTGTGGCCGGGCCTTAACCTTTTTTTTTTTTTTTACATCTCCGGAATTATTGGGAGGGGGAGGCAAAGCGATATGTTTGCCCCCCATATTTTCTTGGGGGGGGGGGGGCAACTGCCCCCTGCCCCCCCCCCCCACAGGATCGACACTCCTGGTACATAAAGTTACATAATATAAGTAAACAAATCGCAGTAGAATAGCAAAAGCATGAATTTGCCTGCAGACATGAATGCGCCAACTGACAACCTATATCATTCCTATTGACATCACAAAAGAACTTTGCTTTTATTTGCCTCTACAATTCTATTATCCTCTACGCTACGTAGAGGATATACAATCGCACTGGAACCATCTAAGTCTGTATAAAGGAACATGCATCAACCGATATGACATCACAATAGAACTTTGCTTTTATTTGTGCCTCTGCACCTTGTCTTCCTAATTAAAGAGGAAATATGGGAAAAAAATCATTGCCCGTTGCTCTTAAGTGGAACCATTTTTTTTTCCTCCAAATTCATAATGTGCGAAATTGGAACACCTTCTCATCATCTTATCTTTTACTGATAACACGTTCTATCATCTCTCCGTCTTACTTTCCCATTTCGTCACTTTGTTCCCTCTTATTATTATAATCATCCCTTAATAAATTTGCCTATATTTTGTTTGATTCTCCTTTTTAAAATCTTTAATTCCATTGTTACTTATGTACATGTATACTTTACTATGTCGGTCTCACCAAGTGTTGCCTGTATTTTTTAATGTGCGTCCCACGTTCATAATCCATAATCGTTAATGTTGGGCGGAAGAATTCATGCCTCATGTTGATCTGTTTTGTGCTGAAAACTGCAATACATCCCCCTTCTATTCCCCTCGAATCTGATGTACACATTTGAAGCAGTTGTGTACGTAATGTTTAAGATAAGGAAAATCGAAAGGATAGAGAACTTTGCTCGCATTTTGTACTCGTGATCTATCACTGTCTATTAAAGAGGCAATTGATTTTCAGTCATGGTGTAAAATGATATTTGAGCGCTCTCATTCTTTCCTTGTCAGTTTAGAAGAATATCAACGATAAATATCTTCCTGAAAAGGATTGTTCTTCAAATGCTCCTGAATTCGAAATGTGACAAAATGATGATGATGCTGATGATGATAATAGAAATAATAACAACACTTATACTAATACAAATGATAATGATGATAATGAAAGTAATGATATGATATGATGATGATGATGATGATGTAATGGTGATGATGATGATAATAATAATATAATAATAATAAAAATAAGATAATAATAATAATAATAATAATAATAATAATAAAAATAATAATAATAAATAATAATAATAAAAAATAATAATAATGTTAAGGGCGATAATGATAATGATAATCATACTACTATATACTACTGCTATTACTACTATTGCTACTACTGACTACTAAAAACAACAATAATAATAAAGATAATAATGACGATACCAATGATAACAATGATAATCTGAAAAGCTTGCAGCAAACACTCATGTCCCTTCTGTTTGTAGTCCCATAAACCCATTTTTGTGTGTAGTGCATGTGACTTTCAACAAGGCCAAGTATAACTTTTTTCTTATTTTGGCTATTTCAAAGAGTGTGCACCAGTTCTCATGTTATGCTAAGTATATTAAACCTTTCGCTACTACATGCAGTTTCTTTGAAAACGTAATTGCATGACCAGAAGTGAACTTTATTACTTTTTTTTTCTAAATTAAGCTCTGCCCCCTCCCCCTTCTATCGCGCTCGTTTAGGAATTTCTAATACTCATGACTAACATGGCATCGGCATCCATTTAGTGCTATGCCTAATCATGTTTAAAAAATGAAAAACTTATGAATCCATTTTTTACTCTTTACTCTGTATTTTTTTTTTTTTTTAATCCAGCTAAACTTGTATCATATTCATTTCTCCACACAGGGTTTACTACGTCTAAACTATATGTTGCCTGTAAAATTGATACCTGGAAGCTTTAAAATCATTATTACATTAACCTATGCACAGGGGCGGGTTAAAGATTACGTCCCTGAAATACAATAGGGATCCTTTGTATCCGAAAGTGAGTAGGGTGGCGAGTTCTTTTCAGACCCAGTATTCACTGTCAGACACAAAAGCGAGAGACAGGAAGTCTATTGAAATCTTCGTATAAAAGCTATTTATTTATATAAAAGCTCCTCCTTGACACTTAGCCATACAAAAAAGAATAGAATTTTAATCCAGGGCGGAATCCTTGCCAGCGTTCCATGGAAAGCTTATCATTGCAAAGAACTAAATATTTTGATTAATATCAAATTAGAATTGAATGTTCACATTTATATACAGGGCGTCGGTGTGTTAGACCTATATCTGCCGACAGCAGCTGTTATGCTGCATTTTAAGACTAATACCACCCCCCATACACACAAGAAAGAATTATTTTCAAACAATATCGCAGATGTTGATATTTATTAGTTTAACGTAGGAGCCTCTTGCTAGATTACGGATTATGAACCACCCTGTTTTAAATTTTGCTAGCGAGCGAACCGAGCTGGGCAAAAATAACCGCTTCTCGTTATATTAAAAAGTGTTATTTTGTCATCAAAATACATAGGATAAGATATCTAAACGATATATTTGGTTTCTTCCCTAGTCCAATTGTTTGCTGTCCCAAACAACTCTGCTTCTAAATATTATGGAGCGAGCAAAGCAAGCCTGCACAAACGCGCTCTTTTAACGATAGAAGTATTATTTCGTTATTAGAATACTGTTATAGGCCGATAAGATATTTAGAAACATATGTATAATTATATTCGGTCATCTCACTCGCCGAATTTGTTTGCTATCCTAAACCATCCTGTATCTAAATATTATACGAGCGAAAGCAGGGAGCGAGGAAAAATACACATTCGTTTTTATGGTAGAAGCGTTATTTTTCGTCATCAAAATACACTATAAGCCTTTAAGAGATCTCCATGATAATTTGATCACCATCTGCCGAATATGACTCTGTTTGGGCACCTCGCTTACCGTCCGAAACCCTTCTGTTTCCAGATCTGTTGAGCGAGCGTAGCGACCGGCGAGAGAGAAGAGAGAGAAAAAAAGAATTTTGTATATACACTGAGAACAGGTTCTAGTGTATAGTTACTCTATTATTCTCATGATTTTAGTAACGCAACGTTTTATCGGCATCTTCCGTTCTCATAGTGGGTATGATAGGAATATGCTATTGGTCACAGGTTTTATCTCCAAAAAAAAATCTTTTTAAAGTCAACTTCCCGCCCGATTCCTTGCAGTTATAGTACTAACAATCTATTAGAAAAAGAATAGTATAAAATTAAGGCACATATGATGGAAAACAATTTCTTTCCAAAAAGAAGAGTAATTTCCAATATAATCGGCAATGGTTAAGATATTAAAAATGTGAGCGAGAGAAGTGAGCGAGCGCTTCTATGTTTTTTTTTCTTCCTTCTTGCTTCTTTTTCTTTCCCTTTCTTTCATTTCTCTTCTTTTTCTCTTCTTTTTTCCTCCTTTCTCTTCCTTTTCTTTTTCCCTTCCCTTCCTTCTTTCTTTTTCCTTTCCTTCCTTCTTTTGCGGACAAGTGTTTTTGCCGACGAAAAATTTCACTGGGTGTCACACCCCCCACCCCCCCCCCCCTCGCTAGCGACGCCCCTGTTTATATATAAATGCGATTGATAATGTGTCTTATTTGCGATTCTGCCTTGCAATATTATTATGTGTGCTCTCGGTCATGTCGATTCGTTAAATTCATCTTAGCTTCTAAGTAAATTTCAAAGAACTCAATGAGATCAGTGTTCATTCACGGAATTAGTTCCACATGATCAACAGCAAATTATAAAGAGAAAAAAAAGTTCTGAGAGGTGTTTAAACATAGTTTCGGCATGAGAGACTGAAAAGACCTTTTATTCTATAATATTATTGTTACATGATTCTTTTAGTCATGTAATTACTTTTGTAAAAAAAAAATCACTCACTGTATTTGTTATTGTTTGAAGTTTTTAAATTTGAGTTTGAATTTGTATTTATTTGAAAGCAGAAATAAAACCAACCAAACCAACAAATACCATGCGAGCGAGCGTAGCGAGCAAGCCTTGACGAAATTCAAGCAGAGTTGCTCTAAATCGCTATGAATTAGGGGCAAAAATTATGGAGAAAGGACGACAATGGCACTTATCAAAAAAGAGAATGAGCAGGAGTATGTCATATTAAAAAAAGCAATTATCAGAGAATGAAACGTGGTATTTGTCGCACATGAATATTGCCACTTATGAGAATGGGAAGGAGGTTTTTTTTTTTTTTTTTGTAAAGGAGGAGGGGCTCTTATCAGAAGGAATTGTACTTCTTAGGAAGAAAAAGAGCTCATTTCAAAATGATTTAAGAAAAACCTATCAGAGGTGTAAAGGGCACTCATCAGAGATGTCATTAAACAGAAGGCGGAAGGGGCACTTGTCGAATTAGAACGGGCACCTCTCAGATTTGAATAGAGGATATGGCCACTGGTAAAGATGCACTTATCAGACGGAAAGGGGGTCATTCTTATTTCTGAAAAGTGAGAATGGAAAAAAAAGTCAGTTACTTCTACACTTTGTTTTATAATATCCATGCTTCATTAGCCTATAGAGTATGCATTAACTGCATTAAAGAGGCGGGGATGTATTGCCAGTTTATACCAACCGGAAAACATGTTATAAATAGACATGGTGAGAGATCTTGATACATAAATCGGAATTATTGGACATTCAAATTATATCTTTAGCATTTTATCTGCATTTTACAGGAATTCTTACTACAATAACAGTCTTTTATATTAATTTCGTCAATTCTATCAAATGCTAGAAATTATTTCTTCCTTGAAAATTAGAGGTCATTTTTTTTTATGCGTCTACTCAAAAAGAGAGTGTGTGTGTGGGGGGGGGGGAGCTGCAGCCCCCCCCCCCCTCCCTCCAGGTTTCGCGGCCCGCGCCCATGTTAGAGGCTTTATGTCTAATGTGTGTCCCATATCCATAATCGTTACTGTTCAGTGTTGTCCGGAAAAGTTATTTATTATGCTGGACGGTTTTGTACTGTTAGTTACCCATACCCCCACCCCTGCCGAATCTTTTTACGATATATTTGAACTAGCTGTGTACATGCGTTTTTGAAACAGATGTTTACGATCATATTTTACGATGATGAAAATCAAAAGGATAGAGTGAGAACTTTGGTCGTATTGTACTCGTGATCTATCACTCTCTATTTAAGAGAAAGTTTGATTTCTGGTCATGGTGAAAAATAATATTTGAGCATTCTCATTCGCCCCTCGTCAGTTTAGAAGAATATCTAAGGTAAATGTCTTCCTAAAACATGAAAAGGGGATTGTTCTTCAAATGTCCCTGAATTCGGAATATGAAAAATAAATGATGATGATGATGAAATGATAACAGTAATCTATAACTTGGAATCTATAATTCACTACTTCTATACTCTGTAGTCTTTGATCACTATGAATCTTCTTTACTCTACTCTGTAGTTTTTTAATCCATCAAATTTTTATCATATTCATTTCTCCACACAGGAATTGCTACGTCTAAACTATATGTTGCATGTTATCATTGATACTTGGAAGCTTTTAAGAATAATTATTACATTAACCTATACATAGGGCGGGTACTGAAATTACGTCCTGAAATACAATGGGGATCCTTTGTATCCGAAAGCTAGTAGGGTGGCGAGTTCTTTTCAGTATTCACTGTCAGACACAATAGCGAGAGACAGGAAGTCTATTGAAATCTTCGTATAAAAGCTATTTAGAGTTTAAAAGCTTCTCCTTAACACTTAAGCCATACTAAAAGAATAGAATTTTAATCTAGGCCGCAATCCTAGCCAGCGTTTCCATGGCATGGATGGCTTCTTATTTCAAAGTACTAACTATTTTGATGAATAGCAAATTAGAATGAATGTTCACATTTTAAAATGTGAACATTCAATGCAAACAAATTTAGGTCTTACACACCGACGCGTCGGTGTGTAAGACTTAAATTTGCCGACAGCAGCTGTTAAGCTGCATTTTAACACTAATACCCCCTCCCCCCCCCCCATACAAAAACAAGAAATTATTTTCAAACATTATCGCAGATGTTGATCTTTACTAGTTTAACGAAATGTTTTGGGCCTTTTGCTAGATTATGAACCACCCAGTTTAGAAATATATCAAAGATAAATGTCTTCATAAAAACATGAAAAGGGATTGTTCTTCAAATGTCCTAAATTCGAAATATGACAAAATGCTAATGATAATAATAATGATAATAATAATTATAATTATATAATGATAATATAATGACGATGATAATAATAATATTAATAATAATAATATTAATAATAATAATATAATAACAATAATGATGATGATAATAATAATATAATAATAACAATAAATAATAATAATGATAATAATATAATAATAATAATAATAAAAATAATAATAATAATAGTAATGATGATTATAATAATAATGATAACAATATCAATGATAATGGATGATAATAATATACATGATAATGATATGATAATATGAATGAAAAAATGAAATTCAAAATGATTACACTAAACATTCACCCCACCCCCTTCCTTGCGTTTGCATAAAAACTCATTTTTTTGTGTAGTGCATGTTACTTTCAGCAAGGCCAAGTATAACTTTCTTCTTATTTTGGTTATTTCAAAGAGTGTGCACCAGTTCTCATGCTACGTATGAAACCTTCCCCACTACATGCAGTTTCTTTGACAACGTAATCGCAAGACCAGAACTGAACTTTATCATTTTTTTTTTCTAAAGTAAGATCTGCCCCTCTCCCCCCGCTCGTTTAGGGATTTCTAATTTTCATAACTAAACATCACATCAGCCTCCATTTAGTGCTATGCCTAATCATGTTTTAGAAATAAACAACTTGGGAATCTATAATTCACTACTTCTATACTCTGTAGTCTTTGATCAGCTAAATTTGTATCACATTCATTTCTCCACACAGGGTTTACTACGTCTAAACTATATGTTGCATGTTATCATTGGTACTTGGAACTTTTAAGAATAATTATTACATTAACCTATACAATAGGGGCGGGTACTGAAATTACGTCCTGAAATACAATGGGGATCCTTTGTATCCGAAAGCGAGTAGGTGGCGAGTTCTTTTCAGTATTTCACTGTGAGACACAATAGCGAGAGACAGGAAGTCTATTGAAATCTTCGTATAAAAGCTATTTAGAGTTTAAAAGCTTCTCCTTAACACTTAAGCCATATACTAAAAAATAGAATTTTAATTTTAATATTTTTAAATATATAACCTCCAGTTCATGGTAGAAGCGTTTTTTTCGTCATCAAAATACACTATAAGCCTCTAAGAGATCTCCATGATAATATTCGCTCACTATCTGCCGAATATGACTCTGTTTGGCACCTCGCTTGCAGTCCAAAACCCTTCTATTTCTAGATTTTATGAGCTAGCGGGCGAGCAAAAAAAAAAAAAAAAAAGGTAAAAACACTGAGAACAGTTCTAGTGTATAGCTACTCTATTCTCGTGATTTAAGTAACGTACGTTTTTATCGGCATCTTCGTTCTCATAGTGGGTATGATAGGGATAGGCTATTGGTCACATGTCGTTATTTCCAGATAATTAAACTTTCTTAGGTCAACTTCCAGCTCGATTCCTTGCATTACATTACTCTTTCTTTAAGTCCGTAATTTGTAAGCGCTTGGTACATCTTTTGTTTTAGCGCTCCTGAACATTCATTATTATTATTATTATCATTATTACTA